>JAQPZY010001640.1:3150000-3710000 GCA_029931535.1 Margaritifera margaritifera | reverse complement strand
TTTCATTTTATTTTCATAAGCTGGTCACGATGTTTGCTACAAGATCCTCAAATGATGTATTAGAGCCTCATCTCAAAGAGTTTTTTTTAAATTAGCATGGATCTTGCTTCTACGAAAGTGCAAGTTTTTTCACTATATGAACAATGTTCCGAATATGAACAACGAATACCTTCTTTGCAAAAATACATTAAGTATCCAATAAAAATTTCGCAATAATGCATATCTATAAATTGTCATCATAATGGTGCCTGGGGCTACGGCCTCTTTTTTATTTCGAAGTGTCATTATAAATGACAGACAAGTTTTTAATAAGTACAGAGTTATTTTATTTAGGGTTAATATACATTTGGTTCGAATCCACTATTACCCGATGAAATTGGTACACGGGCGTTAAAATGGAAAAAGAATATTATTAAATAATTCTTATTTTTTGCCATTCTTTATTAATGGAAAAATATTGAGATTTCCTTTTCAAACTAATAATGTTTTGGAAAAGATTTCCGGTGTGAATATAAAACGCATACTGCAAAAACTTACCTATTTCAAAAAGCACTGTTGATATGGTGCAGAGAAGGAGCAGGGTAGAAATGCGCTCCATCTGCAAATAACACACATAGTAAGGTAAATCACTTAATGTATCTGTATTCCTTTCAAATAAGACATTTAGCCTAATAATTATGAATACGGAAATAATCCGGTTACGAATTTTTAAAATATGATTTCCAGACGAGTTATCAATCGATTCACCTAATGTTAAAACAAATAGCAGATAACAATGATGTAAAACAATTTATTAGATATTTTCTATCATTTATCTTTACATGCTTTCATCGTATGAAGATCATTGCCCGTGGGATGGCGCATATATTCTCTAAAATTATGAATCTTAATGCATTCCCGTGATTTTTAATATAGAGACAGAAGCCAAAATTGTTCAAGAATTAGAATTTCCCTCAGTGAGCTGTTTGTTCACATATACAGTTGTTTGTCTGTGCCTTTTGTGCTTTTTTCTGCTTTGTCTTGGTAGTCTCAAATTAATTGAAACTCGTCAGTGGCAAAGTTTTTAACGTTCACGAAAAACCATTCCTCATGGAAAGCACCCACTCTAAATCTAAAGAGGCTTTGAAATTTTACGTAAGTGATACTGACATGATTTTCTCTTTCTCTGACCTGTTTTTTTACTAAATGGGTACCTAGTAAACACAAAGAAATTTCGACACCCCCAAAACACAAAAAAGTTTTCGCCCATTTGTTTTACTTATATGTTAATATTTAGTATCTGTAAGAGCAATAAATGTTATAAACATGTCATCAGTAACCAGATGATACAATCATAAAATATTTTATGTCTTCCTAACACTGTGCAGCGAATACCTCTTTAAGTACGCGCAAAAGTCTTTTATTTTCCATACAAATGGATATGAGTCTTTATATATATATATATATATATATATATATATATATATATATATATATATATATATATATATATATATATATATATAAAATCTTAAAAGTTTGATTTTATACTATTGTGTCAACTAACTACCTGAAATCAGTGATAAGTTAGGCAGTGAAGTAAGTCAACAATATTTGCAAAATGAATGAAAATGAATCTTCTCCCATAACAAATGTATTTATAAGTCAAATTTCAAATTTTCGGGGTCATGGTCAAAGCAAAGAAATAGAATATGAGATGGCATATTTGTACAATTTCTCTTTCATAGAGAATTGCTTATCTCATTTGGATGTATCGTGTTGTCCTTTGTTGAACGATAATACAATGCCTTTGAACCATGATAACATCAGGTAGTTTGTTTATTATTATTATTTTTAAAATTAAAACCTTCATAAGTTAGTGATAGACATAAAATGTCCAAGACATGTTGTGTCGACTGAAATACCTTAGTTCAGATGAATTGCACCAAGTACTGCTTTCTTATGGCGGTGTGAAATGAATACATATAATACATATAATCTATTTTTGCACACACACACACACACACACACACACACACACACATATATATATATATATATATATATATATATATATATATATATATATATATATACCTAGATTGGCTACAAAATTATGTTGCCTACACTTTGAAGGTTTTATACTTGAATTATATCAGATGAATGTTGGAAAATGTTAGGTAGTCAAGGAGAGCAGCCATTGAACTAATCTACTACACTTTGTGTTGTATTGCTGCTGTTTCATTGTTTTCTGATGGGATGTGCTATACATAGCATACGATTTATCTGTGAATAATAATGCCAAGCATGTCTTTTGAGGGGTAATATTCAATCACATTTTGCGCTTTCTTACTGTTAAATTGCGTGCTCTATCTTTAACTGCCTGACAGTTACTTGTCAATCAATTGATCAGACGGCAGACAATTCAGTAATTAGTAGACCTGGAATGATAAACAGATGACCATGAAAGACTTCAAAGAATTCTTGTTGTCTCGCATAAGCATATTTATTTTCATCGAAAATTTATTACCCAAATGCTAATGTTGATTTAGAAGACAATGTTGTATTTTTTCACTCCAGGGTCACAATTTTGGTGAAATAATTTGCAGCAATATATACCATTTAAAGAAAAATCACATAACACGCTAAAAAACATTCAATAGCTGCCATTATGGGATACGTTTTATTTAAAATAAACTCAAGAACGAACAAAAGCAAAATACTTTATAGAAACTCACCACTGCAATCTTTTCTAGCTACTTTATATGTATAAAGAAATCAATATAGTTGACACCTTTTTAGGATCAACAAACATTCTTTACGCATTCGCTGCTTTAAAAGCAAAATTTGTCACTTGCATTGATTGTTTTTCCACAAAACTGGTCCAGCTTAAAATTTATACTATTTCGTAAATCTGGGTCACCAAGTTTTTAACATTCCCTTTTCTGTGTTCTGTACCAAGCAAGAAAGATTTCACCGGAGATGTAATTATTCCTTGATACATAATATCCAGAATAGTAGAATTTTGAATAATTTGGCCACTTACATTTTTAAAGCTTTTAATCATAGAAATACCGTCGTATATGCATAGATCTTGTAAATATTTTGACTGACCACCATTTAAACATGAATTTGAATTACATAACTTCTTGTTTTATCGTCATATTATTACCTTTAATAATGTATATATCTCTTTCTCCCTACCGATAAGTTTTGTGAATTAATTTGCTTATTTCATTTGCATGGATTTGCATCTGCATGCATATGTAATTTCGTTTCTTACTATGATTTCTTTGTATATTGTAGACTATAGATGATGATACTTTGTTGTTTATTGTACTATCTGCCATTCAATTCAATTCATTGAAAAATGTATCCTCACAGTCCGTTTGGGCTATTAGAATGAATAAAGACTCTCTCTCATAATTAACTTCAATGCGGAAATAATATGTGCGTCATATTTCGGTACCATATATATTAGGCGCGCGCACACACACACACACACACACACACACACACACATATATATATATATATATATATATATATATATATATATATATATATATATATATATATATATTAACAATTTAACAATTTAAATCAAAAGAATGGATGCATTCATATTGGACTCAAACTCTGTAACAATGCCTTTCGTATCAGTTATAATTATAGGATGGCTAAAATTGTAGATTGATTTATGCCTATTTGAATAAACGAAAAACAATGATAGGAAGACATATAGATACCAAATGGCTAATTTGCTCCGTACCTTTACAATGTCATGAAATGAACTAGTGATAACACACATAACTTTCAATCAAGTTTTGTCACTTTTTCCTGCTTCTTAGTGGCATTCACTTTAGAATCCACGCGACAAAAATGCAGATTAAAGTAAGAAAAAGCAAGTATAAGAATTATAAGAATAAGTAAATACCTTTTTCCGTGGCAGATCACGACAGCCAGTAAATAAATTCCACAGGCAGCGCGCCTTAAATAAGTTTCCATCACGATGGGAACCAAAATCAACAAAACAAACCATTGGATCTTACGACGTACCGGTTTGTTACTTGCTGAGTTCAAACAAACTATCGATTTGATTGATAAATTGATCTTCTATGACGATAGAAAATATCTGAATAGTATCATAGACATGATTGGATTGGCTTGTATTCGATATTTGTTTTTTTTTTACACTCCCTGATAACTGTTAAATACACATAATACGTAATGTCTCTCATCAGGGCCGGATGGGCATATACATTATATGCAGAGATCACATGTGCACAACGCCATGTTTGGTTAGTATTTAAACACCTTCCAAATTAGCTGAAAACCACTGTCCAAAAATCAGAGCTTACTAATTATCTATTAGTGGTAACTTTCGCATCAAGGCCTTTATGCTGACTACACCATTGTCAACAGTGTGTTGTTTTCATCTACTGATGCTTTTATATGGAACGAAAATTATATTTATATTGTTTCTCCCAAATAATTTAGTACAAAACTGCAGTTTATCATATTTTGAATCTGGAGATGTTGAAGTACAAACTTGATTGGAAAATTTCTGTAATTCGTTTGGATAATTTTCACATCGATGTTTTCCTGATCACTCACTCTGACGTACAAGGCCTTTTTGGTAATAATCGCCAATAAAAATTTGTGAAGCAATGAAATCGGGGCTTCAAACTAAATTGATTTTGGGCAATATGGTCCATTATTTTTAAGGCTTTAGTACAAAACGCATAATCGCTAAATACATATATACATACATACATGACTACCTTTTTCCTATATTTACTCGAAAAATAAGGCAATTGCAAAGTGAGTAATCTTGGTTTATAAGGCAGGTTGCCAAACATTTACGAGCTAAATAATCATCTGATGGGAAGATGTTGTAAGGAGGGGATCGTAAATGGACTCAACATCTATACCCTCTTGTCTTCATGAATTGTATCTTTCACCTGTAAGTTGAAAATTATTGGAACAATGTTATCTATCATCTATTTTGTGTGCATATTCAAATAGGATTATGTGTATTTATATGTCTGTTTTGTGTGCATATTCAAATAGATTATGTGTATTTATATGTCTGTTTTGTGTGCATATTCAAATAGGATTATGTGTATTTATATGTCTGTTTTGTGTGCATATTCAAATAGGATTATGTGTATTTATATGTCTGTTTTGTGTGCATATTCAAATAGGATTATGTTTATTTATATGTCTATTTTGTGTGCATATTCAAGTAGGATTATGTGTATTTATATGTCTGCAAACAATATGAACACTGAATAATGATATTAAACTAAATACAGTTCAGCGGAACAACTGTTTACAAGAGATAAATTCTCATAGTAACATTATATCATTAAATAATGTTTTAGTCTTGCATTAGGGAACAATTGTTTGTAACCTAAAGTCCTCTTATTCTAGTCATTAAGAGGAAGATCTTCTGGTAACTGATGCTAAAGAATACGTATTTTGTTTCGAGCGGGGAAAAATAAACAACTAAACGGCCTTAGTGTCTTTTGCTGACTTCGATTGTTCGTACATATTGGTCTTCTGAACTTTGAGACTCATATTTATTTTTGGAACACAATTACAAAGTTATTCAAGGTTATTTTTGCAAAAAGCAGTTTGTAACTTTGTATTTTCTTGTCGTCTGTGCAGTCATTCAAGGGGAGAAACTAAGAAAATCATAGGACGTCAATGTTTAAGATATTATGAAAGAAAGGAGGTAGGTTCAAACTGATCAGAGATATCTTGTTTGATGTGCAAATGAAGCTGATTTTCTTATGCCATACAGGATGAAAAGATATGATAAAAACAACTCTTCATGTCAGGATAACACAAATCGTCTGTGTGTATATCTATCTATCTATCTACATATATATATATATATATATATATATATATATATATATATATATATATATATATATATATATATATGTATGTATACAGTATACTCTCAGTTATTCTAACTCCTATTATCCGAATACCTGGTATTATCCGAACTATTCGTCCGGTCCCTGCTAAATTTGTTCTTTGTTTCTATCTTTTTACATCTATTATCCTAACATCGATTGATCGAGTACACCCCGTAAATCGAGGTAATTAGCGGTCCGAAATCCTCTGATCCTATTGAAATCGCGTCGCATTATACGAAGTGTGAATCCGTCATGAGCGGCATGTTTGATTTCTTGAATCGTGACAGATGTCGGTGCAAACTGTGAGTACTAATTAATCGAAATGTGGGTTATGTTTATTGGTTATATCTAATCCAATAATTGACACGCCTTTTGATAACCCCGTTATTAATTCAATTAATGGCAGCAATTTTATGTCAAGTCGGTTTGACCACAGTAAGTCGGAAAATCATATAAACCCTTTGAAAGCTACATTCGACTATACATGTATTTGTCAAAAAATCTATCTTAAGTCACTTTGCTTACCATATTGTATCTCAAGCACCAAGCCATAGAAACTGGAAGAGGTACAAAGCAGCAGAGAGAGTCGAAATGTATAGAAACCAAATACAATTCCATTCGTGAAGTAGGAAGGGGTCTGAAAAGCAAAGCCGAGATCGCCAAGCAGTAAAACGGTTCGGAAAACACGCTAACAACATATCTGAAAAACAAGGAAACGATTAAAGATGTCTACATGAAGTTCCGGCCGCAACGGACGGCAGTAAAATCCGGGGCCTTCGACGAGGTTGAAGAGGCAACTCTTAAGTGGTTTAAAGCCGCTAGATACCAGAACATCCTCGTGTCAGGGTCTATGCTTATGATGAAAGCTGAACAGTAAGTTCTTTCAAACATTGGCATGCAGATTATTATAATGATGACAACGATTATTTTCCCTATTGTTTTTTTTATACTGTACCAATAAAATGACTTCCTAGATACGTAGTAAGGAAGCATAATACAAGAAAAACTGAAATGGCACTTTATTTGTTTTATTTCTGGGGATGTACATTTGTATCTTTATGACCTTCGATTATTCGAACACCGGTATTATCTGAAGCTCTCTTCGAGTCCAACAGACTTCCGATAATCGAGAGTCTACTATATATATATATATATATATATATATATATATATAGATATATATATATATAAATATATATATATATATATATATATATAAACCCACCTGTAGCTTTTATAGTGCACACATTTCAAGGTCGTATTCTATTAATTTCTATACCCTTCTATGCGTTTTCCTGTTGTGCGTGTAGATGTGCAAAAAATTACTGTAATTGCTGTAATTACTAAACGTAGTCTAGTCCATTTCAAAGTATGAAAGTGTTATCCAACGTGTGTTGGAAAATATCTATATATTTATAGGGATGGATGGATGTGTACATCAACTATCAAGATTGGGTATACTTTTAATGATCAGATGCATAACTAAGTCGATTTTTGCCATATAGATTATTTCAAATCATAATGCAATTGTTTAAATGACTGTTTCCCTGAAGATCCAGGTTCTATGCCTGTGCTTTGCTTATGTTCATGGATAGCTTGTGTATGAACCAACATGTTTGATTTTAGTGACAGTGTAACATATTTCAAGTTTAAACCAATTGAAAGTTGTGGGGGTCTCTGATGGACTAAAGACATTAATTTAAATTACTTCAATTCCTTCTCTTATACTCTTCAAAAATATGATGATTTTCCAAGACAACGTTCGCCACACTTTTACTCTTCCGAAACCTGTGATACATTTTGGATTAGAATTCTGTGATGGGGATATGTTTGCTTCTCACAACCTGTCTCGCCAAAATTTTTTAGTCGCAGTAAAGTGTACCGTTATGCTGCTTAATTTGTATGTTGCCATTTGGTATTACTCATCGCATTATTCCTATAGCAGCGTGTATGTATGTATGTATGTATGTATGTATGTATGTATATATATATATATATATATATATATATATATATATATATATCATTGCACACTGTTTCTAAGCAAAAGGGTAATGAAAGCTTTTAGAGAGTTTTTTTATGTACGTTATAAGTATATTAATAAGGGAGCAGATACTTTTATACTTATGTATAAGTGGAGAACTTGCTGTTGTGAATGTTTTAGTCACTAAATAGTGTAACGATCTTGTTGTCTCCAGCTAGATTAGATAAGTGATAACTTGATTCCTTTGAATGCAAAGAGAGTGAAACATATTCTTTCTTTACATTGCCAAAAAGAATATGAACCAATGAAGCCAATAAACTCCACTTTCATAAAGGGGAATCATAATATAATAAAGATGTTCCAATAATATATATATATATATATATATATATATATATATATATATACATACATATATTATCACAATTAAATATGTGTAAACTCCACATGCAAAATATGAAATGCATATACTCTCATGAGTTTATACATTACAGCATAATCCATTTTTACAATCAAACTCATGAATAAAAACCATTACAAATACTGTTATCAATTTTCATTGTAAGAAGGATCCTCTACATTATGAATGTTTACCAATCTATCAGTATAGTGCAGACGAACGAATGGATAAATGTATTATTCTGTGTGATTCATGAATCATCTAATTTTCGTGTCAATTTGTTATTTGTGTTACATTTTGATTATAGTAGCACATTTCTTTTATTGTTGATACGATTCTAAGATTCCCAGGAAAGAATACATTTTTCTTATACGTTTTCCCCCAAGTATTTTATTAATATATGTGAATCAAGGGCAAATAGCATTATATGCGTCTAAATCGTATCTCTAGTTTTCTATCTATCAATCCATCTTCTTAATTACAAACAAATACACAGCAATATGTCTTCCTGTATATATATATATATATATATATATATATATATATATATATATATATATATATATATATATATATATTGTTATGTATGATGTTTATATAATGTTGTATATGTGTTTTGGGAGGTTATAAATGTTTCTTCACTTTAATATTTGCTTAAATCTTTATGTTTGTTAGGAAAAACATATATAACTAGTGTCCTTGAATTAGGTTGTTTTGATCAATATGTTTTCTCAATTTGAAGGTCAAGGTTGATTTTGTTTACAGTTAAAATTCCATTAAGATGACTCATATTCTAGAACATTCTGTCATGTGACCAATCTTTATATATATCATGTTTGGTAGACATTTTGTTCAGTTCGACATTACCATCAGTCTTGTAAAGAGCTATTACAGTTGTGAAAATTCATTCCAAATTCTAAGAGAGGAATTATTTTAATTATTCATTGGATTATTAACAGTACTCATAAACTTTTGGATTTTGGATTTTGATTGACAATTTTGGAATTTATGTGAACTTATTCAGAGATTTTGGATTACTTCATTTTGACTTCAGCACATCAAGATTTCTAGTACATCAGGACTTTGGAGACCATTAGCACATAATAACATTCAAGGACACATTCTATATTTAGGACTTGTGATTAGAACAATCATTCTTATTGGATTATTAGGATACATAAACACATTACTGTAAGTGACTTTTAGATTTTTCATTTTAATTATCTAGTAATAAATTGCTTGTTGATTTTTACTTGATTTGTTGGTTTCACTTTCTTTCTGTTACATTTTTCTTAGACCATAGAGTCGTAACAGAAATTGGGGGCTCGTCCGGGATCTGAATTTCATTAAAGCATATTAGAGATATTAAATTTATCTTTGAAATTCATATTGATTTTGTCTCTGAATTTTTTTTGTCTTTGGCAAAGATTTTAAATAGAGAAATTTGTTTTGTGTAAAACCAACAAGCATTTACAATGGCATCTAATGTTCAGAATTTCATTTCAAAACCTACCCAGGAGGGGTTAGATTGCATGAGAAAGGATGAGTTGCTCGAGCTTGCCAGAAAATACAGTCTATCTGAGGCAAAAGTATCATTGACAAAACAGGAGATAAAGATTATTTTGATTCAGTATTTAGTAGGAAAGGGAATTTTTGAAAATAGTGCTTTAAGTTTGAAGAGAAAGCCTGTATCTGGTTCTGACAGGAAATTAAGGGAATTAGAGTTAAAGAACCAGATTGATTTAGAATTGGTAAAGCTTCAGATTCAGAGAGAGAGAGAGAAAGAAGAGAGGCAGATCCAAATGCAGAAAGAAGAGAGGCAGAGGGAGAGAGAAAAAGAAGAGAGGCAGTTGGAGAGAGAGAAAGAAGAGAGACAAATGCAGATACAGATGGAGAGAGAGAAAGAAGAGAGGCAAATGCAGATGCAAAGAGAAGAAAGGGAAATGCAATTTAAATTAAGAGAATTAGAACTGGCAAACAGAGCACACTCCACTCCTTTAAAAACAAGTTCAGGTTTTGATGTTACTAGATATATTAGGTTAGTACCCCCTTTTCAGGAAAAAGAAGTAGATAAATACTTTCTTCATTTCGAGAAAATAGCTGAAAACTTGAAATGGCCCAGAGAGCATTGGACTTTGTTATTACAAAGTGTACTTATTGGCAAAGCTCGTGAAGTCTACACTTCACTGTCAGTACAACAAAGCACTGATTATGATTTGGTTAAGGAGTACATCTTGAAAGCTTATGAGTTGGTACCAGAGGCATATCGACAAAGGTTTAGGAATTGTAGAAAAGAAACTGGACAAACTCATGTCGAATTTGCAAGGGATAAAGAACAACTATTTGATAGGTGGTGCTCAGCCAAGAAAGTTGATCAAGATTATGATAACCTCAGACAGCTCGTATTAATTGAAGAGTTCAAGAGGTGCATCCATAGTGATGTTAAAACCTATCTTGACGAGCAGAAAGTGGAAACTTTGGAAAATGCTGCTCGTATGGCTGATGATTATTCCTTGACTCACAAAATTTCATTTGGCAATAAGTCGTCCTCTCAGCAGTTTTCTGGTAAAAAACCATTTCAATCTCATTCGAGTACTTCCAAATTTCACAACAGCACAACTGTTAGGAATCAAACATCTGATAAGACTGATCAGAAATCCTTATCTCTTCCTACGTGCACTTATTGTAAAAAGAAAGGGCACGTTATTTCTGATTGCTTCAAGTTGAAAAATAAGCAACAGAGAAAAGACAGAGCTTTTCCAAATGCTCTTATTTCTACGAGGTCAAGGTCACGGTCTTGTATTGAAAGCAATACATTTGTTGGGTCAAACAAACCCCAGTCTGATTCTATTTTAGAGGCTTATGAACCATTCATGTCAGAAGGTTCTATATCACTTATTGGTGATTCTGCCAAACCTATCCCAATTAAAATATTAAGGGACACTGGAGCTTCTCAGAGTCTTTTATTATCAGGTACTTTGCCTTTGTCTGAGGAGTCTTCTTCAAGTGAAAGTGTTCTTGTTCAGGGAGTTGAGTGCGGCTTTGTAAATGTTCCTCTTCATTGTGTAAATTTGGCATCAGACTTAGTTTCTGGACCTGTGACTGTTGGGGCAGTGACTTCTTTACCCATAGAGGGTGTTCATTTATTACTAGGCAATGACCTAGCTGGAGATAAGGTTGTGGTTAATCCACTTGTAACTGACAAGCCTTGTTTGGATCAGAAAGTTGATCCTGTCGAAACTGAAATCCCTGATTTATACCCTGCTTGTGCAGTTACTAGAGCTATGGAAAAAAGAGCTCTTGAGAGTGATGTTGATCAGGATATTATTCCTTTAGCTGACACATGTATTGGTCAGTTTTTTGATGAGGTCACCTTTTCCTCAGGTATTGATCAATCAAATGGTATTGATCACAGTGATCCTCTTTTGGCAACTCATTCTCTTTGTCATACTCAGGATGACAAACGACAATCTCTTGTCGTTGAACAGGAGCAAGATCCCGAGATATCTTGTTTGTTTCAGAGGGCTATTAGTGAAACTGAAGCCACACAAGTTCCAGTGTGTTACTTTGTGAAAAATGGGGTCCTTATGAGGAAATGGAGACCACCTGATGTACCCGCTGGTGACGAGTGGTCAGTGAGCTATCAAATTGTTGTTCCTAAGTCATATCGACAGGAAATTCTTAATTTAGCCCATGAAACTCCTTTGGCTGGTCATTTAGGAGTCCGTAAGACTTATCACAAGATCTTGAATCATTTTTATTGGCCGAAACTCAAAAGTGATGTTTCTAAATACTGCAGATCTTGTCACACTTGTCAAATGGTAGGAAAACCCAATCAGAAGATACCTAAGGCTCATCTGCAACCTATTCCTGCATTTGATGAACCATTTAGTAGAATAATGGTAGACTGTGTTGGTCCTTTACCTAAAACCAAGTTAGGCAACCAATACTTGTTGACCATCATGTGTGCATCTACAAGATTTCCAGAGGCAATTCCTCTGAGAAATATAAAAACTAAAACTATTGTGAAAGCTTTGGTGAAGTTTTTTACACTTGTTGGCCTTCCCAAATCTGTTCAGTCGGATCAAGGGTCAAATTTTATGTCTGGAATTTTCCAACAAGTTATGCATGAATTAGGCATCCAACAGTTTAAATCTTCTGCCTATCACCCTGAAAGTCAAGGTGCTTTGGAAAGATTTCATCAAACTTTGAAGAATATGATTCGATCATATTGCTTTGATACAGAAAAGGATTGGGATGAGGGTGTTCATTTGTTGTTGTTTGCTGTTAGGGAATCAGTTTAAGAGTCGTTGGGTTTTAGTCCCTTTGAACTAGTTTTTGGTCATACTGTCCGTGGACCATTGAAATTATTGAAAGAGAGACTTCTTTCAAATGAAGACGCAAAGATTAATCTTCTTGATTATGTTTCTGATTTCAAATACAAGTTGTCAAAGGCCTGTGAAGTAGCAAGAACTAATCTTCACACTACTCAGTCAAATATGAAATTAAGGTATGACAGAAATTCACAGGAAAGGAGTTTTAAACCTGGTGACAAAGTTCTGGCTCTCTTTCCCATACCTCAGAATCCTCTTCAGGCTAAATTTTTTGGTCCTTATACCATTGAAAAGAAAGTAAATGACTTAAATTATATCATTAACACTCCTGGGAGACGGAAACAGAAACAACTTTGTCATATAAATATGTTAAAGGAATATTTTGACAGAGATAGCTCAGCTAATTATTCAGTTAATTTAGTTGTACCTGTCCCACACAGTGAAGATATCAACGATGGAATACGATCAGACTATAGTGACTCTGGTATAACCAATCTTCGGAATTCAGAAATATTGAACAACCTAGACCAGAAACTTTCACATCTACAACAACAGGAAGGAAATGAACTAAAACAGCTATTACATGACTATGAGCACTTGTTTCCTGATGTTCCAACACGAACAAGAAAAATTTATCATGACGTTGACATTGTAGATTCTGCGCCTGTGAAACAGCATCCTTATAGGATGAATCCTCTCAAACAGAACTATCTGAAGAAAGAAATTCAGTATCTACTGGAGAATGATTTCATAGAACCAAGTAAAAGTAACTGGAGTTCACCATGTATTCTTGTTCCCAAGCCAGATAATACATTCCGTATGTGTACTGACTATAGAAAAGTCAACAGTGTCACCAAAACTGATTCATTTCCAATCCCAAGAATGGACGATTGCATTGATAAAATTGGAAATGCGGAATATGTCACCAAGTTTGACCTTTTAAAAGGATTCTGGCAAATTCCACTGACGGAAAGGGCAAAAGAAATTTCAGCATTTGCAACTCCAGATGGACTTTATCAATATAAAGTCATGCCGTTTGGAATGAAAAATTCGCCTGCAACGTTTCAACGTCTGATGAACATGATAACATTTGGTCTTGACAATTGTGACGCTTATATCGATGACGTCATTATCTACAACAACACCTGGGAAGATCATTTGGAAACCATTCGAAAATTCTTCGATCGACTCAGTGATGCGAATCTGACAATTAATTTGAGCAAAAGTGAGTTTTGCCATGCTGGTGTCACATTTTTAGGACATATTGTGGGACAAGGTCAAGTTAAACCTATAGAAGCTAAGGTCAAAGCTATCTCTGAATTTCAAGTTCCAATTTGTAAAAAGCAACTGATGCGATTTCTAGGTATGGCTGGATATTATCGGAAATTTTGTTCCAATTTTTCCAAAATTGCTGAACCTTTGACAAGTTTATTGAGTAAGAAAACCAAATTTCATTGGTCTGACAAGTGTCAGGAATCTTTTGACAAGTTAAAGGCCATGCTTAAGAATGCACCAGTTCTTTCTGCACCAAATTTTAGCCAATCATTTAAATTATCTGTTGATGCAAGTGATGTAGGAGTTGGTGGAGTATTGATTCAGGAAGACAAAAGTGGTGTGGATCACCCTGTGTGTTATTTTTCTAAAAAAGTAAACAAGCACCAGAAAAATTATTCCACAATTGAGAAGGAATGTTTGGCTTTGATATTGGCTTTACAGCATTTTGAAGTGTATGTTACCTCAGCTCTTTCTCCAATTATTGTGTACAGTGATCACAATCCCCTTACTTTCATCAACAAAATGAAAGACAAAAATCGGAGATTGTTGAGATGGAGTTTGATATTGCAGGAATATAACATTGACATTAGACACATCAGGGGAAAAGACAATGTGATTGCAGATGCACTCTCACGTGCCTAGAAATGTAATATTGCTTGATGTAATTAAGTCCAGTATCATAAAACATGTTCTTATGTAATTTTGGTTATTATAGTATTAGATGTATATTCAAAAGAAAGCTTTATTATATAAATCTTTCTTTTTCTTTATGAGGGGAGGTGTTATGTATGATGTTTATATAATGTTGTATATGTGTTTTGGGAGGTTATAAATGTTTCTTCACTTTAATATTTGCTTAAATCTTTATGTTTGTTAGGAAAAACATATATAACTAGTGTCCTTGAATTAGGTTGTTTTGATCAATATGTTTTCTCAATTTGAAGGTCAAGGTTGATTTTGTTTACAGTTAAAATTCCATTAAGATGACTCATATTCTAGAACATTCTGTCATGTGACCAATCTTTATATATATCATGTTTGGTAGACATTTTGTTCAGTTCGACATTACCATCAGTCTTGTAAAGAGCTATTACAGTTGTGAAAATTCATTCCAAATTCTAAGAGAGGAATTATTTTAATTATTCATTGGATTATTAACAGTACTCATAAACTTTTGGATTTTGGATTTTGATTGACAATGTTGGAATTTATGTGAACTTATTCAGAGATTTTGGATTACTTCATTTTGACTTCAGCACATCAAGATTTCTAGTACATCAGGACTTTGGAGACCATTAGCACATAATAACATTCAAGGACACATTCTATATTTAGGACTTGTGATTAGAACAATCATTCTTATTGGATTATTAGGATACATAAACACATTACTGTAAGTGACTTTTTGATTTTTCATTTTAATTATCTAGTAATAAATTGCTTGTTGATTTTTACTTGATTTGTTGGTTTCACTTTCTTTCTGTTACATTTTTCTTAGACCATAGAGTCGTAACAATATATATATATATATAGTCACAGCCAATTTTTTTGGTTGTATGAGCAACATAACCAGCCTATGTGTGGTGGCATATTAAATATAGTAAATAACGTATTTCAAAGAATGCAGTTCGCTGAATGGCTAAAAATAATTACTGAAAAAAATAACGTAATTTTTCAAAAGAATATGCATGGGTAAATTGTACACAACAGTAGGTGTGAACCTTAAGCTATTTTAATTGTATCGCTGTCGACACACATGTACTACTGAATGTACACTGGGAGATCTCCCCTGGCCGGAGTTTTATAGTGGGTGTCTATAAGGTCATTTTTCTCAAAAGAGAGGTTCAGTATATTATCTTCTTCGTTTTCAAAGTTTCCTCTTTGATAGATCGTTTATATCATGTAAGCGTGTTTTGACGATCTTACCATGAAAGCACAGTTATTTTGCTAAATATTAACATTACGGTCTGTGGGAACTGAATTAGTTGTCTGTGTCCATATATGTGTCATACAACATGGTCAGATGAATAGGTCATACGTATCCATGTCAAAATGAACTTAAACGTCTATATGCACTGTGTACGCGTAGTGTATTGTAATTATCTGTGTCCGCACTGAAAAAGATTAATAAATTGAATTGCTGTGGTTGGAGTGTTCTCTTTCTTTTAATGTGTCTCTACAAATCAAAACTTCCAAGTCTCAGAGTTATCTTGGAATAGAATAATCTTAAGTTTTGCGCAAGGGGTCATAAAATGTAAGATATATTATTATATAATTTACAGCTTGCATATGGATCAGATATATATATATATATATATATATATATATATATATATATATATATATATATATATATATATATAAAATGTGTGTGATATGAAAATTGCCATTCTTTCATTTAACCGCTGTCACAATGGTGCTAACTAAAAACTAATATTTAAACATTTTCAACAGTATGACAAAAGCATCATCTAATAATACATTATTGTTAAATATTTGTAATACGTGTTTGTTAAAAATATTGCACTCTTAAGACAATCAAATTTTAAATCAGCAAGCAAATTTACATATTCTTTTTTGCCATATATAAACGAGGAAATCTCAAGTTGTTTTCCTTTTCTTTCTGCAATTCTGCTTTCAAATAATAAACACTATATTTACTAGAAGGGTGCGCAGATGGGAGATACTATATGAACTCAACGACAATTGTATTTGCTCTTCCATATTTTATCAATCTTTAAGAATTTAAACTTAATATAATTATCACTATTGAATGAGCTCTTGTAGCGATACACATTGAAATCAGGGAAGAAATAAAACCTTGGCCTCAATCTAAACAAGGTGATTGTAACGTTCTTTCAGCAAGAACCAATGATGTCTTCATTAGCTTTGAGTAAAAATACGTGACAGTAATAAAACAAAATACTACCATTCATCCATATGTTCATCATTCAATCCATCCATACATTATTCCATACATACGGCTTTACTTTTACTTATTCCAATAATATTATATTTAAGACGTATAGGTTTGCAAAACGTACCAGTTAAACCAATATATCTAAGCTTACTGGACGAGTGACTAGATGGAGGTATAATGTGCAATGAAGAACAAATTTCGTCGCATTCCCATATTTTATCTATCTTTGAGAAGTTAAGCTTAATATAGAAAGTTTTTTTCTCAAAGTAGCATGACGAATGTCCTTTAGGAAGCATTTGCATTTCCATGCTATGCAGTATGACGTTTGCATAAACAATATTAACTCTTACAAACGGCTTTTTAGGAATACTTGTAGCCTCATAGGTTTAGGATGCTGAACGTTTTTCGACTAGGAAATAGCAAACACCTGAATGCATATATAGAGGATAGTTTGCACAGCTTGGTTAATATGAATCACGACGCAATGCCTCAGTGGACACAGGGAACTAAGGAATTCCATGCTTTTAAAATGCAGAGAATTATTAACATAATCGCTATGATGGTTTGGTTTTGTGGGGTTTGGTGCCATTTTTCAGCACACGATAGGCAATACATGGTGGCCAGTATATTTATTGAAGGAAATACCCAGGAAGAATCACCGACCCACGGAATGCTAATGACAAGCTCTACCCGCCTTGGTCGATACCACGCAGACAGACGTAAATTTTGAGTGATATTTAAAGGCGAGCGTCTTAGACCACTCGGCCGCAAGGGGCCCCATAATTGATATAATATATGCTACACGCATTTTTTAATTTATTTAATATATTACGAAAAGGATTAATTAGCACTTCTCTGCTTTATAATTATTGTGTATATGTGTCAACGTTAAGCGAATAAAACCACTGCATCAACCGTAGTAGTAAACCATATGAATGAGCTATCATATCATAAATGATGAAAGGGTAAAGCGCATCTGTCGTAACTTCCCAAGATAAATGTTTTAAAGAGCTTTTGTGTGCATTTTGTGCACTATGACACACCAACAAGGGAAAGAAAAATAAACTTTATTATATAAAAAAATGCATAAACAAATGACGATCATTAGTCTACGAGTTTTCTCCGCAGTGTCATTCAAGTTCAACATTTGTGTGTGTGCGCCCGCGCGCGCGCGCGCGTGTGTGTGTGTGTGTGTGTGTGTCTCTCCTAATTTCCCCAGCCACGATTGGGGCCAGATGATCACGCTTTGAACAAAAATTGTGTTCTTTTTTGGGGGGAGAAGGTAGGGTAAGAAAAGGACCCCCTCCCCCTTCTCTCTCTCTCTCTCTCACAAACACACACACACACACACTCACACATATATAGCGTCATGTCAACCGTCCTGCCTCTGTGTGACGCAAAGTGATGTCGTACCTGAAATATATATCCGTAATTCTATACAAAAAACAATAAAATTAAATAAAGGATTTTACTCACGTGCTCATTAGTCCTTTGATTTCAATTTCTCTTAAAATAAGTAATGTTACACATTCTGTTTGGAATACACTAGTATAAACTTCTTATTTGGCAAAGTCGTGTTAACTACGAAGTTGCAGTGAGCAGTCTTTTCACATTACTACTCTTTTGAAATCAGAATTTGAGGATCCTCCGAATATTTGACATAATATTAGTATCTGAGCTCTAGCATGGATCTGTCAAACAGTTGATGCCATTGTCAGTCTTTCACTGACGTGTCCTTAGTGACTCATAAGAGAGGCAGCTGTCCTTCTGAATCACTTAAATCCATCTTGAAAAGTTGTGTGTGAGAACAGGCCGCAAATGACTATCCACAATCTGAATAAATTTATCACTGATCAAATTGCCATAAATTTTCATCCTGGGTCCCATTCCATTGTACTACAAACAGCCATACACAACACAATTGTTTCCTTGTGGTCGATGTGCACTGCCTGTGGCGAGATATTGGGGTAGGTAGCATTCGTTGCGTTTTCTACTGTTAGCATGAGCAATCACAACCTGACACTAATAAATATATAAAACGTTATCCCATCCTTTCTATATGGTCCGTTCTAATTTTCCACACACCCAGATTAATTCACCGAATTCCATTCACTTTGGAGATAATTAACTTTTTCTGCACAGTACTCTTAAACTATCGTTGAAACTACACACGCTTCTGAACAGTTTCTTTGCATACTGATATCGTGACTGACTGATTTAATTCACTTGTCAGATATATCAAATTCTGACTCCTGTGTCTTTTTATGAATTGAAATAGAACCTATTGACCATTAACACTGCTGAACCGGTTGCAATGGATTTTGAATAATCATCTCACCACCTTTCCCAAAACTTTTTTTAAATTCTTCGAGTACTTTTGTCTTCTTTGTTGCGGAACAGCACAATGGTTTTTCGACAGGTGCCACTTCTTTCATTTTTGGAGTTATTTTGTTCGCACACTGTTAATTGACTTACGAGAATTAACTGTTAGTACTGTTTACTTAACTGTTTACCCCACTAAACGAACATGCTACACGGTAGGGTCTAATCGCTTAACTTAAAACCTGACGCAACGTTAATGTGTGAATGTTGTTAACGTTATGTAACCCTTTTGGCATGACGCTGGATATATATATATATATATATATATATATATATATATATATATATATATATATATGGCATCAATCACAACTAATAAACAAGTTGCAAAGAGATTCTTACTGATGATATGATGACACCATTGTAACGGCATATCGTGTTTTTATTTACTAACAATCTCTCTCAACTTCACATAATATATTTAACTGTAACAAGTGGAGCGTTAGGATATAAAATAAATATAATGGCAAATAAGAAAGGAAGGCAGTAGCAAAACGAGTGGTTGGCTAATGGATAGCTTGATCAATGAAAGCGTGCGATTACATCTGACGTAATGGCCAATAAACTGCTAATTGTCTCTATCGCACACACATATAGCTTTATATTTGATATATCTATTTTACTATGTTCTATGCCATCACAACGTTTACTATTTATATTTGTTTTTGTTTAAGGATAGACGTTGTAAATTGTTAGGTTTTCTATTGTACGAACCCATTAATGATTATCGTTTGGCAATACAATAAACTGAATCTAAACAATATACAGAAAATAACATGAGAAATTATTAAGGAAAAAGTAAAAAAAGTAAAAACAAAATTAAAACATACTGAATGTATGAAATTAAATGTTCACATCTTCCTCATGGCGAAGCTCCCTATGCGTGTGATTTTCATCGTGGTCTAATGAAAATGTTGGGATTATGATTAACTTGTTAATATGTGGGAGAAGAGAAAAATTATGTAATATTTAGAACTGATTATAATGATGCTCTGCTTATAATCGACATCATAAGTGCCTATTGCAGTTAACTGCATTGTAACTTGTTTTGTGGGTACAGGTGGTAATACAGAAAATTAAATCGTGTCCCTGAAAGCATTATCAGGTATCAATGATATTAACATAGATATGTTACCTTTAATTTTAACTTGGTAAGAGGGGAAACAAAGACAGTACAAAAATGGACAAATAAAGATATTAATATATGTTAAAATAGATTGAAACGACAAAGGAATAATTTAAATTAAAATCAGAACAACCATAATACAACGGAGCATGGAGAAAGCATATAGCTGTACCATTAATTGATCCACGTGATTCATTAAATATCAAGTGTGCTCATGTAGCTCTGCATACGTATTAAATTTGCACGGCACAATGCTCCAAACATGCAATTGTAATTAAAATATTACACCACATTTAGCCTATAAAGTATGCTATTAACTACATACTCCAGCGGAAAACAAGAGAATACATAAATGTACCATTAACGAAATCACGTGATCGACTGAATCATTTGTATGCAAAACAAAATAAATATGCACTATTAATCAAATTACGTGAACCACTAAATCACATCTGTATGCACACACTATATTGCTGATAACGTATACTCATACTGTGTATAATATGCTTGAAGTGACTGAAAATATCCTATTCATTATATGCTGATGCAATTCACTAGATACGCATGCTATTCACTACATAAGCATGCTATTCACTACATACCATGCTATTCACTAGATACGCATGTTATTCGCTACATACCATGCAATTCACTAGATACGCATGCTATTCACTACATATCATGCTATTCACTACATTCCATGCAATTCACTAGATACGCATGCTATTCACTACATACGCATGCTATTCACTAGATACCATGCTATTCACTATATACCATGCTCATTAAATATGATCTACTAAATATTACATGTTTGACTGAAAGAAATGCATACATGTACTATATATTAAATCGCTTGATAATCCAAGTCACAGTTGTAAATAATAATAATAATAATAATAATAATAATAATAATAATAATAATAATAATAATAATATAATTTATTTATTCTAGATGAACTCTTAAGTCGAAGTTTCATCTCACACATGTTGAGATGAATTAAAATGTACAGTATTAACATTTTGTATGTGCCCCCCCCCATGTCACTGCAAACTGGCCCATCGGTCTTTTCATGGACCGTTATTGGAGATTAGGTCAGAGGCAGTGTCTGGTGTTCGCACCCTGTGCTCTGAGAAGATACACAATTAGTTCAGGAGGCGGCGCAAGGCCGTACGAGTTTAAGTAGAGAAGGGATTTCTCGAGGAGGGTGTACTTGGTGCCAAAGATAACCTTTCGCACATCCCGACAGAAGCCGAAGATGTGGGCTAGCAGTATACCGCAGGAGAAGCTACTATGCCTGTTGACCTGTGCCTTTTGCATCGAGAAGATTAGCTTAAAGTTGGCGTTGCTGCCGGTGAATACCTAGGGGCTACCATCCGGGTGGCCTTTAACAGGTGTAAAAGTAAATATGGCATCGCGGCGTTGTCAGGTGCATCCTTCACATACATCGTTGACGGGCCGGCGCTGCAGGCGTAGTCGTCGCTATAGCGAGCAAGGCCTAAAATGGTCGTGGTGACATGGACATTATCAAGACAAGCCTCAACGCCTCTGTTGTTGAGGAGATTGAGGGCACTGTTTAACGACCCCATCATCCCATCATGCCGTTATTGACAAATGCCACCTTGTCCGCTGGGGCATAATTTGTCCCGTCTTTATTTGTGAGTCATCCAAATATCTCGATAAACGCTTCAGATAGCAGAGAGTAGCGCGAGGTATCCTGCAGCTGCAACTCAACACGGCCCTATTGATTAGACTTGAAAGATATCACTCAGCCTACTTCCACAGTATATATTGAAAGACCGATCGGCATGCCCCGTCGACTCGTACTAGTATAATGCGGCGCGTGTATTTCATTGCGCTTGCCGTCTTTCCGACGGCAGGCGTTTGCACGGCGCTATAGGTGCACTCTACACCTTTTAATAAGGCGGCTGGCGGCACTGGCACACTCTATGGACGAGTGCGGTCTCAGACAAAAATACATACAGTGAGCGTCTCGTCGCGGAGGTCGAGCAGTTTGTCATCCTGGTCGGTCAGCGTAAAGCACGGTTTATTGATGCAGAGGCTTTGTCAGGGTAAGTAGACGGGCAGTGGTGGTGCGAATGATAGGAGACGGCCCGGACTCTGGTCAGGAGTAAAAGTATATAGCACGAATCATGACTAACTTTATCGCTGGTGCTTTAGTCCAAGTAGAAGCCGCACACGGCTTCGCGTGTAAGATATACACAGATTCCTGGTGGTGATCTGCGCTATGCCTGGCAAAAGGTGGATGTTTTCCGGCTGTAGTAGACTCGTGGAGACGCCAACGCAAGGCCACACTCCCTTTGGGCCTCACTTGGCAACAGAAAGTTGATGTTAAACGCCGAAATTTGTTTAGCTCGATGACACCATCCGTGTGGTCCGGGGGTTTGTATTTTTTTTTTGATGATCTGCAGGCGGGTCGAGATGTCCTTGCCTATCTGGTTCATCCTGAGCAGTAGTTTCACAACTTCGTGGGTGTCTATCATGGCTCGCGCTTGCGCAGACACTCTCAGTAATAAATTTAGTCATGTATCTCAGCCATTACGCTCTAAATGCGTCCTTGTGCTTGATATCACCCTTTAGCAGAAGTTGGCAGATGGCTCTGACCTCGTTGAATATCTCGGGGATGTGTTGTCGTTCCTGCAAGACCCGATCAGCGTTGCGAGCCGATCGGCCAGCTCGTCATGGTCGCAGAGGATCGTGCCAGCTCCGCCTTTCTGGCTTGCACTCGTACTAACTCTTGCTTTTCCAGCACGCCGTCGTTTGCTTTTGTTGCCGGCAGACCTTCACCGATGTGCTCCTGCACTAGCACGCTCTTGTAGGCGCGCCCTATTTACAAAACCTGATCAAACTCAGGGCCACTTGCCTGCTTTTTCTAAGTTACCTCTCTTAACACACACTTTGGACCATTGTTTTTTAAGCACTTTGGGCTGCCTGTTTATCTCTCGCCGATACCAGCAGCGTTTGCAGTTTCTTTAGGGATTTCAGCAGCTATGGCACTCATATTCTTCATAAACGGGCGCCCTTGCTGTGTAAACTTCTGGGGCTCTGCAAAGAATAGTAGACCTGCGCTTGGGCGTCTTTGGCAGGACCGCCTTATGTCTCAGGGCATCCTTTCAAGCGCCTCTGCAATTTCTGCTTGGACGGCCTGCTTGGGTAAATGGCATAGATTTTGCACTGGTGTGCATGTCGTTGCAAGGCCTCAACTGACCCACGCCTTATCAAGGCCCGACCAAGACATAACTGGGCCTCTGCTTGTAAGGTCTGTGGTGGCAAAGCTTTTGGGTACGGATGTTGCTTCGTTAAGGAAACGACGAAACTCCTGTCAGTCTAAGTCGGCGGCACACCATGTGGTGTGCACATTTCGTAGGCCGCGGAAACGGACGTTCACGTTAGCGTTGTCGCGAATCACCTTCAGTATATGGGCGTAGCTCTGAAGCAAGTCCAACGCGCAAGCCTTCTTGTGCCACCCGCGGCTAAAAAGACGCGTAGGATTGTTTTGCCCTTCGAGCATCACGTCGTCGTAAACGATGACGTCGTCATCGTCGCGGTCTAGATCAACATGGCTTGGGTCTCGTCGATGTTGGAAATAAACGTCACGAGATCCTCCATGGCAGCAAGTGTTTCATTCGTCAGCCTTTTGTACGTGGCAGCCGCGAAGGCAATCAACCTGCTCAAAAACGGTAGTGCAGTTGATCTTCCGCAGGATATCGTAGCAGTTTTGATCATCCCCGCTGAGCGCAACCTCGTAGAGCCTGTTGTTATCCAGCGCGTCAGCAGGTTTAGCACCAGCTGCGTCTCTCCCTAGCCAGAGGGGCTCACGAGCAGCGCCTGAATGCAGCAGGGCCCAGTGGTGCCGCAGTTTCTCTCATTGTGCCGATTTTGTGGCCAAGAAGTGAATACGTCCATGCCTGCGCTGCTGGTGGTGGCTTGTATTAAAGGGCCGGCAGCAGCCTTTAAAATGATTGCCGTGTAAAAAAAAAAGCATAAAAGTCTACCATCATCGAGACGGGACGACGAGAACAGCTTGATCGACGGGAACTGCAAGGGAAAACCACCGTCACTCGACCTCAGCGCCAAAACACGGCGGCGACATCGCTCCCAGCCTTGAAAAGGTTCCGGGGCTGCCCTGGAGAAAGTATTCCGGGAAAAGCATCTGCAACACCACAACTACCGCGCTCCGGGCACAGGGCTTTACATTTAGCTGGACGCCAACAGACGCCCTAAATAAACTGTGTGCATGTCATGTCCAACCGACATGACCTTGCGTACTCACTCAGTCGCGACATCCGCGACCGTCAAAAAGCCGACGTAGACCTAACAACATTCGATGCCCCGAAATTGTCAAGCGCCTTGGCCGCTGGCTTGTTAAATACAATGGAACCTAAGCATGCGGCAATATGCTACAGCCCACGAGGTTACTGGAAGGTCGTGGCTGCTGTCACGAAGCGATCGGAAGCCGCCAAAGTTTCACAAGATGTGGCCATGACGTGGGTCGAAAAGCAGGGCATGTGACAGATATACCTGCCGGTACTGCGCAAAATACCCCAGCCGCTGTTTGCTGCTCCAACCCCTGACGAGGTTCGCAAGGCCAATGTTTTGTTTCTGCTACAAAATTATGGAGCGGTTCAACCGTAATCTGGTTGAGCGGCTCTTTGAGCACCAGCATGCCCAGACGATGTTGCTTTCCATATAGGTAACTTGAATCGCTGGCGGAATCCGGACGACAAGTATAGATCTGGTATAAATCTTCAGTTTCCACAAGGGCATGCTATCAGTATCTGTACAGAAGGCTCAACCTTTGCCATACCAGGCATTGACGCGGTTGCAATAAATGTCAATACACTAGAAGCTTGCTTAGATCCAGGATCGACATTTCCGTGTAGATAGCACGGTTGAGCTTAAGTTTGGCTTTAGTGCTGTGGACAGATGCAAGATGTGCTGAATATCTTTCGCATCTTAAACACCGTTTTGGCAACCAGGCGACGCAGCTTGGAATTGTTCATGAGCTTGAAAAAGTATTTTTTTTAAAAAAATCTCAGCGTTCATTCTCAGATCCATGTTCATCTGTATGTACAGCGCCATCCACGCGCTTTGGTTGAATTCCAGTGCCCGGTGGACATTGGTGGCGTTTTTTTTTGCAGGCTGGGAACAAGCTTCGTGTACTCAGTGAACGTACCGCGAGTTCATTAGCGGTGGGCGTCATGGAGCTCCTCGGAGTACGCCAGCTCGACATTGAGGATATAGCTCTTGGGTGCATCCAAGTGGCCGAGGGCGAATCGACCCATTTGAATCCCCCAGTTGATAGGTTCTGCAACATGACCCAATCATAGATGTTATCATACTCAAGGTATGTAATCCTTCGGTGTACACTTAATGTCATTTGAAAATCTCCATATTTCCTACATCTTACTGATCTATGAGGTTAAAAAAACATATCTTATATTTTCTCAGGTCTGATCTGTGGAACAAGGCGGAAGAATTGGATTAGCTTAAATGCTCTCAGGCAGTCAGGTGGCGAGAACATGATTAGTTTATACTATCCCACTAGTATATAATTCGTCAAAGACATGTCTTATGTCTTAACGAGTGAGATCCACGACACTGTTCAGTAAGGTAGAGCCTTCCTTTAGCTTTCCTATTACACATGGTTACCTTTTATGGTTATTGACACTGAAACGCATTGGATGTTGCATACAAATGGTAAGGCTCTCATCACTAAAAGAAATCTGAGTGGCCTATTATTATACTAAAAACTGGATGAATAGCTGACACAATAAATATAGAACATAACACTTGCCATTGTTTGTTTACTGTGTACACATATACACATTTGAACAGGCATATTGCAATTTGCTACAACAATCAAACTATCGCTACCACTAGACCAAATATTATAAGTTACACAGACCCAGCCTGCCACATTTCTTAAATATCATTTATTCGTCAACATTGTTGTCTAAAGTTTGGCAGCTTCAAGTTTTAATTTTGTATGAAAATGTAATTGATATGCATCATACCTATTTAGTATTTAAATTTTATTTAAAGTTCAATTTAAAGTTAAGTTATCAAAGCTTATCTATTTCAAACATTGTTTAAAATGAAAATTATTTTGTAATAGAAATAATGTTTTATAGCATTGAACACTTTCTATAATTAAGAAAGATTTAGCAAATATTGTTTCGGAGTCTCAAAAGGATTTGCTCCAAAAAATATACCTCGATGAACGCCAACGCTGCACTCTGTCCAACAGTTGTAACACCCATTGTTTGCCATGAAAATCAATAAGATTTCTTGAGTAAACTTGAAATACTCGTGATATGCACATTTAAGACTTTTACTGAAATTGGTCTAAAACAAGTTGACCTGATTGGACTCAGAACACAGTTATCACTATCATGTCAGTACCCACCAATGTAGTCCTAATATTTGTTTAGAATATGTTTTCCTCTCTTTTTTAGGTGTTGATACTTGGCTTACGTTTAGGCCTTCGTGTTATTGCTTTAAAGGAAGTTGTTTATTCTTCATAATATGAGCATATGGTGCGATTGTCTGTGTATTTTGGCGACGGTTCACAGTGTGTAATCAGGCATTGATTCGGGCCCAGAATTGAAATCTGTGACTCATGGCACCTTGTTTTGTTTACAATTTAGGTTATCAAATAATGCGACTTAACCTATGACAAAAAGTTCACTATGAATTTATCTTTAGAGATACGTTAGACAAACGTATGATTTATTAGGATTTAAACACAAAGAAAAGATTAGTTCTGACAAAGAGATGTAGAGTCTATATTGGGAAAATATTTGTGACCCGAGTCCAACCATTACCAGCTTTGCTGCCTGTGCCAGTCAGGGGACTATTCCCTCCATGAGTCAGTCAATCATCCTGTGTTTCCGAACAAGAATTTTAAAAAAATATTATATTCAAAGTAAAGCATATTATTTGATAAGATCATTCCAATTGAATATGTTTCAAATTTAACATATAAAAAGCTACTTTATCCACATGTAAATATATATTGAGAAGACCATTTTTCTGTGACACCGACATCTTGCGCACTTGAGATGGAAACTAAACAAAACTAAGGCAACCAATATACTATTTGGAAGACAAAATTTACTTTGGCTGAATGTATCCGTTGTGAATTGACCCATACATGGAGGAACATCACGAGCGGCCTTTTAATGTCAGTAACAAATGCCCTTTGTAAAAATCCCAACTTAGGTGCCACTGGAATTGATCAGGCATAGCATATGTAAAATGTTTATACTTGCTTCTAGTAACCTGACTTTTCAAAGAATTTCTTGTATCATATTAACCTCACAAACACACATTTGGATACAAGCTTGTATTGCCCTATGGTCTATATGAGGATGTTGTAAAGTAGACTTCAAGCTGTTTTATTGTGTGTGTATGTTTATGTGTATGTTCCATATCACATTCGAAGGAGGAACAAACTGTGATAAGTCTCAGCACACATGAATTTGGTGGACAGCGCCATGCACTTGCTCCACCATATGCCATACATGTTCCTATCCAGCATCACTAATTGATGGCAAATCATTAAAACGGGTTGATATGACAGTGCCTTGTAAAATATACTCTACATGTGTCTGCCGGTACAATCTCCTTTTTAAAAATTAAACTCTCGACTTGGAAGTGACGTCAGCAACTTGAAAATTTCATTATGCAAACGCTTTTATTCTTTCAGTTAATCATATTCCTGGTAATGATGAAAGATCTTATAATGTCTTACACTTATTCCGGGTAGTGAATATATTCTGCGAGTAATTATAATTGTCAGCGCCGCAGCCCTATCTGTACTTTAATCTTTTTCATTTTTACTGGAAAATTAGAAAAACCAACAACTCGGGTGAAGTTACATTTGCTAAATCAAATAATTCACTGCAATACTGAAACCTTGAGATGTATAAGGAATCCAATTCCTCCAAATTTATAATTTTTCACAATTATCAGTAGAATATATGCCTTACGTACAGGTCACGTGGTCACTCAGTGTTATTATATAGCCACACTTGATGCCGAAAAACATATTTTAAGGTCTCTCAGGGTTAATTTTACTCACTACTTTTTGTTCTTATTAGGTTATGATTCCTTTTATGTATTATTATATCATAACTAAATAGATCACTTTAGGCAAATTTGACCTTTGACCTAAAATTGTTCCTTCAAATTTCTACAATGAGGAAGATATTCACTCCATTTTGCATGGTACTGTCTGAGTGTTTAATAAAGTACAGATGCCAGATTGCTAACTTCTCATTTTGAAAATCCCCAGAAATACAATTTATGTTGTTCGGCTTTAGATTTTTCATTGACGGAATGGGTAATAACGGAGGCAAATTCACTGTGATTTATACAAATGAAATATCCCAATATTTGGATCATTCACACAAAATGTACCAAATTTATGAAGCAATTTTTGGAAAGAACTAGTTTCGTTTCTTATTTAAGTCGCAGTCCGTTCTACTGGTTGACGTCACGGTACCATTGATACTATTATGATGAACCAAGAAGCCTAGAATATCCAGTTCAGTCTGGAAGGCGATAAATTTAAGCTGACAAAGTGCCCCTTTGTTTCAGAGGATCGGACCCAATTTGTGTCTGTTGATGATAGCATTGGCTGCATCATTTCGTACAAACTAGATAAGCTTGCTGACACTATAGCTCACGACGAGATTCAGTCAATATGCACGTTTATATTTTGTCCACATTGAAAAAGGAAGTGTAGTACATTCAGATATCGTTTCCATTCTATCAGTAAACCTAATATGAATTCTTTACAAAATACACTTTACGCAAAACTTACAATCGGTTGAACACTTTCTTCCAAGTATCCAAATAAACAGGACTTCCGGAGGTGTGACGAACGACAAATAAAATCCGATCAAGGTATGGTCGCACTATACAGTGGACAACATATTATGTCATGAGTGCTATATATTAATGTCGAGTATATCTAGAGAATACACGAGACACACGGACAGTTAAGGCAGTATGACTAAGATTGGCCTTGGGATTGGGGATATCTTACTCCCCAAAAGCCACAAAATGCAAGAGCTAGTAAGTATACTCACATTATGAGCCACCCGTTCACTTTTTACTTAGATTCGGAAAAGAGTGCATAGAATGGACGAGCAAGGATTTAACTGCTAAGGATAAAAGAGGGATTCAAAAGAACACCACCAAAAGTAAACACAGGGCAAATAAGGATTCATACAAAGCAGTATGCAAATATATATTTTGTTTTCGTTTCGGTGTTTGTAACTGTTCTTTGGTTCTGTAGTCCGCTTTGAGAAAGGAACCAACAGATCTCAAAAGTACTTGTCCAGTTTCTCTGACTTGTTGCACTGTGATTCATCATGTTTGTTTGTTTCTCTCTCTCTCTCTCTCTCTCTCTCTCTCTCTCTCTCTCTCTCTCTCTCTCTCTCTCTCTCTATATATATATATATATATATATATATATATATATATATATATATATATATATATATATATATGAAATATTAATGTACAGGTTGGTGTGTTATTATTCGTCGATACAGGGAATCGAACCTTGGTCCGCGACACATGGCTAATATTACATTACCTAAATGCACCAATCGCCATACACTCTTGACTAAGCACACATCCGCAGAAGGGGGTGGAACTTAGACGTGAATGCAGACAGAAATCAAGATATCTATTGAAATCAGTATACAATTGGGAATTTCTTCGAAGATAATTAAAAGTGCATCAGGTGAGGCCGAGACAAAAGAAAAAGAAATGCTGACATTGAATATTATTTTGAGGGTATGAAAAATTCACAATTACAAATCTCCGACAAATTAATTATAACTCTTATATTACGTCACTCTTTAGTACATCTATTTGAAAATAAATTGCCTTTTTACCATATGGATATAGCCAAAAAACTTGACTTAATCATGGATTTATATTCAACTGAGTTTGTTAAAAATTTAAATCATGATCCTGCCTAAACTGTTTCAGCACAAACAATAATATTTTTGATTAATGTTATGTTTATTGTGGTTTTGCAAATGTGTCTCTGAAAACATGTGCAACTGCACCTTCAGTGAAATTTTCAATTCGCAAAAAGTTATCCAGCTTTCTGCAAGAGACTTTTCTCATGTCATGTTGATTCTCAAGCTACTTTATTGGTTTAATTGGAGGAATTGGAGGTTTGCGATTGGAGATTTGTATATATATATATATATATATATATATATATATATATATATATATATCCATTATACGGATTGAGCCATCGCGCTTACTTACTCAAAACTGTAACAATTACTCTATAATAACATACTAACGGACATGCACTGAGCTGTCAATTATCGATTGGATGTATGTCTATCTCTATTGTGGTATGCGTGCACTTTAAAACCTACATTTATTTGTCCTAGGACAATTTAAATTAAACGTAACGTTGTTATATAATAGTTAATAAAGACAGTTTTGGAAATAATTTCTCAGAGATCATTCTTTCATTCATTGTTCGTGATAAAATTATATGCAACATAAGATATAATAAATAATAGTTGGTCTTGTACTATAAAGTTTTACATATTGGTCTGTAGGAATGTGTTTATCTGGCTTCAGTTACAGGAAGCAGCATTACACACTTCGTTGTTGATCATTTATTGATCTTTGTGCTGCAGTTTGCATCACCTGGGACACATCCAAAACTTCCGAGATGTTTATCGAGTTTCTGTTCTGCCGTATATCTAATTCTTTTTCCAATAATACTATGCATAATAAAGTGTTTATAATTTGGGCTGGGACCTTGCGATATTTTGGCTTTAAAATAGAAACATCAATGTTCCAGTGACTCAGTGGTCAGGGACTCAGTGGTCACTACTACCCCCAATGGTCTGGATATTTTTTGATGTATTTAATTTTTTCCGCGGGCAAAACTCTGTGATCTTCTAGAGTTGTAAATACACTAAGAGTGCTGGTATTCTAATTTCTGGAAATTGTTCCATGCCTTGCAATTTTTACGTGAGCGAAAGCCATCGTCGAAAAGATCATGCTTTTTAAGTTTGTAGCTGTTCTAACACGCTCAATTTGTTCACTACCAAAATACATATAATCGTTCGCTGAATCGACTAAACTGATTGATAGCTATTGTATACATTTTTGCCCCAATTTCACTGCATATTGAATGATTGGAGATACAGCCATTGTGTATTGCAAAGTATGCAAATGAAATACAGCTTTAATTACTTTATACAAGTATGAATAAAAGAACATTAATAAAATCTTATTATCATATTGTTTTAAATCATATTGAAAAGATAAATATTTACAATATTTCAAAACAGATTTTGTGGTACGTCGAAAGTTTGTTTTCCATCTTTTGACTAATTGTTAAGAAAATAGCATTTAAACAAGATTCGGCATAAATATCTTAAAAAATCGAATAGTTTTAAGGTAAGAATTAAAAAAAATAGAATTTAATATCTATGTATTGTTGTTTAATGTTTAAACGGTGTTGATAGAAAAGTTTCACCATTAATGATCATGGGCAAAGTAACAAATAAATTTGTAACTCCTATAAACTTATTGATGGTGACGTAAAATAATAAGACCTGACTTGTGTCCGAAAGCCGTTGAATTCGACTTCATCACTAAAAAATTCACACTGATCGTGTGGCGTGGAAATGAAATAAAATTTAGTTTACATGAATCGAATATTTCTGTTACAGTTCCAACAATACGTGCACTGTTTAAAAGGCGCAAACAAAACCTACTACTCATGACTTTATTAATCTCATTATAGTCCAAGAAAAAGGAGTGGACAACACAAACAAGAATAAAAATACTGTTTTAAAGGGTATAAAAAACATCATACAAGATGAAATAATACTTAAACTAACAAGAATAGACAGAGAGACAATCTTAATTTTATTTACCTAATACTGTTTGAGAAAGAGCCGAGTCAAAGATTTTGACAATCATGTCATGCCCAAGCAAACACTTATCGGAAAATACAGATTATTTTTATACTAAATTAGTTAAAGTTTTAACTGCTTTTCAAAAGGTGCATATAGAATATCACATTTTCGAAGATTTTCAAGTTTGCTCATGTCTGTCCTAATGAACTTTTTGCAGGACGTCTCTGCTCGTTTTTATCCCTTTTATACTGTTAGCAATATAACTGATAATCTATTAGTCACTAAGTGAGAGCAGATTCATAAAGCGAATTTATTTGGATATAAATGGAGAAATATAAGTTCTCAGTTTAAAAACATATCACGTTGCTACTGACAATTGAGAATGTTCATCTAACACTCAAACTTAAGATAAACGTGAAAGCAAATAATATTGTAGCAATATTAAAGTATTGATATTCATTTCAATGATCATGGGTTGAGTTTTGAATCTCTATTTTAGATATGTTAGTGTAATACATATTTTTTCCCTTATACCAAAGAAGTCATTGAGATTTGCATAGTTGCTTGTGGTCAGATATTGTGTCTTAGTCTTGAAAGTAAATTATTACAAAATGTGAATGAAATATTTGTTTCTTTTTTGAATCTTTCATTTAGTTCATTGGAACAGAGATTACTGCCTATGGCATTTTCATTCATTATGCAAAAGCTCTCAGGGTCTTAATTATCATCATGACGACACTGACAGCAAATGTCATCCACCACTTTTTTGTCACCCCTTTGGTTTCCTCCATCACCACTGCATACTCAAGCACAACCACTACTACCCCCAATGCTGCTTCCACCACCACTACTTCACCACCGTTGCCTGGACTACTGCGGTCTCCACCACCATTGCTACCTCCACCGCTGCCTGGACTTCTACTGCTTCCATCACTACTACCGGCACCACTGCTGCCTGGACTGCTGCTGCTTCCACCACCTCTGTTGCATCCACCGCTGTCTCCAACTCCACTGGCAGCTACAGGAACGTTTATGTGTTTCATGTTATTTAAAAAAAATGATATACCACTGCTATAAAGAGGTTGTATCAACAAATTTGATAAAACCTTTTATAATTTGGTCTTTAATAGTTTATTCATAGTTGAAGCCCAGCTCTCCTAACAAAAAGAAAAGTAGCCTTGTTTACCAAAAATTGTATGCTGTCATAATATAATGAATAAGTTTGAGATACGAACATATATTCTTTTAAATCACATTAAATATTACATAAGTCGTTATCTGTAGGAAACACCTCATTTGGAGTTGTTAAGGGATAAAGAAAGTGATGGTTGGAATGCGGGGATCATATATTTCTTTGGGTTTACATTTTCGCCAAAACCAGAAAGTTGGGGGTCCTGAAACCTGAGTCCGAAGGAATTCAGCGAACGTTTATACCAGAAGCAAAACGTGTATGATTCTTATTCTTACATATAAATAAAAGAACAGCTTTGAAATTTTAAGAATAGATAATACTTTTTAGTGAAGGCGTCCATCCTGTACATTTGCTTTACTTGCCCTATTTCCGGGGCATCGCGTGCTCCCGATCACGATTGATGTAGGTGAGCGTCTTCAGCAAGTTGTTCAGCATAATACCTATTCTTTTTTCTGATGCAAAAGTATATACCAAATATTTGACAGGTAAATACTTGAAGTTTCATAGATTCTGAAAAGTACTTTGTTGAAACTCTTTTTTGCATCCAGACTTGTTCATATTGCTTTGAGTCAATGAAATGCACTTCGAAAAAGAATACGTCGTATTCCTCTCGTAAAATATATCGCTTGCTATGTTACTGTAGAGCGCAACATGGTCGTAGACTTTAAACCAATGCACACGAGATGCGGGTTGCAGACCTATTTGTTTTTCCATCGGCCTGCAAAGGGGATTCACAATAACAACAACACCTCCGCGCATGAAAGATGTATTAACGAAAATAGTTCTCACTTTTAGTGGCCTGAAGTAAATGAGGTAAATACCTGATCAGTAATCACTAAACGTGATTCAGTCAAGCACGTGTTTTGTACAGTACGTGAGTGGTTAGACATGGGGAACTATCACACAGAGAGATTGCAGAAGAGAATATGCCGTGTTGTACAACAGCGAAGGCTGAACAAAAACATTTATGGCAAGGATATTCCTGAAAGGGGTATTCCTTGTTATAGATTTTATTGGAAAATGGCCACTCACATGTTTGATTATCGATGCATGTAACAAAGAGCGTCCAGATAGGAAGGCATTGCGCTTGGCAGTAGTGGCCAGTATAATAATTTTGACGCTAAGGTAACAGGTGTGTTGGCCAGTGTAGTATGTTGGCGCAACGGTAACACGGAAGTACGCTGGGTAGTAAGTCAGGTTAAGAACGTGCGGTGTTAAACAACGCTTGGCAGTTTAACAATGCATACTTGCGTAACTGGGCTACGCTTTCTCTAGACAGATTGGTTAGGGCTTCTATAGGCAACACGGCAACGTTTTTATCTGCATTCAGTACTGTATTAAACTGATATCCGAGTTTCTTGTTATTTATTGTGGAACTGTTTGTTAATATCCAGAGCCACATAACAGTTGGATCAGAACGGGATAGAGTGTACTCCATTTTCTATTATAGAATGCAAATATTCATTTGGTCGATCTAATGTATGTTTGTGTGTAGCGCACACATTGTATGACATAATTATGTATAATATTTACACAGACATGCGGAAGGCCAGGAATGCAAGTGATACCAAGCCAAGGACAAATACTAGCTTCATCCTGAAGAAATAGAATCGTCTAAACTCTCAAAACTGTATCAAATACATACTGTTTGATTGTTACAAATATGAAAGGTATTCTGAACTTTCCGATCCTAATGTGCATTTACCAGTAAAACCTTACGCCATGTACTCAATGTTTGTGTAAATATCAATACTGCATACAATTAGATAACACAATATATACCGGCCAAAAATATCACCAAAGCCCCAGAAAAATCCTATTTAGACATTTTACAAACTGATACACACATTGCAATCGTAAGTAAACAGAGTTCACTAAATCACCACATGTTGAATATAACGCTGTAATATATATTGACGGACTTTAAAAAGCAACAAATGAATACAGGCGATATTTATTGCATTGTCATTGTCTGTTCTTTCATTGAAAAACAAAAATATCTATTTAGAAAACAAAGCCAGTTAAATAAACATTGTATGCGAGTATTTTTTCAAATGTGTCACTAGTCACGCTGTTGATAATGTCAAAATCCGTCAAAAAGGGCAAAGTATTTTATTGCTGGACTTACCAGAGACCAGAGTGACCAAGCTAGGTCTCTTTATATAAAAAAAAAGGAAAAGACAAAAAGAAACAAAAAGCAATTCAGGAGACCCATGTTTTTTTGTGTTTTGCCTTAATATATTATATAGTAGATATCAAAATAAACAGTACAAGCAGATAGAGCAAAAGTGCTGTGAAAAATGAACATTACGAGCACAAATGTTACGTGATGAAGCAAACAATATAGACACGTGCACATGCAAGACAATTAGAATTTTGGAAGTTTACATCTTTAGTCAGTACCTAGTAATATCCTACTTGTTATGTTAACTTTAGAATGTATATGTATACTACAATACTCTTTGTGATAAAGGCAGGCAATGCAGTAATACCCTGCGAGGCAAAATTGTATTGTCAAGAGAAGAAAATAGTTTTAAAATCTGATTTCACTTGCATTTTTTGCATTTCTACTGAAATTGATACCTTCCTTTAATACAAACAGTAAAAGTAGTTTCATCAAGTAAATTATCTTACCTTTGTATCAGACAGTTACTGTGTGTTTCGGGATTGCTGGATTGGGGAAAAAAAAAGAAAGCAACAAAAACAAGCAAGCAAAAATAAACAATAAAACAAATGGAATATGATATCTACGTTTTATTAAGAAAATACTTTACTCGTGAAGTGGAAACATTGTATTTTCACGAGTGTCTAACACTCCTGAGAATGCCACGTTTCCGCTTCACGAGTGAAATATTTCCTTATATCTACTCAAAAACGTACATATTATGTTTATTACATATTTCTGCAAGCAAACATCATCTACTTCCATGTGGGGGTGGGGGGGGGGGGGTCCCCGTTCTATGCCAATGCGTTTAACACAAATAACGAAAAAGCTATATTACTACATCGATCAAAGTTGTGAAAGTTTAGAGTAATTCAGAACTGTGGGTATTCAACATATAATGCATCAAAGTGTGTAACTCTTTTCACGCAGGATATAACAGCCTTTGGGGTCCAACATTTCTAAACCAAACATTTTAATATTTAGTGTTTACCTATTCGAACTTTTCTTATCTATTTTCTTTATTTCCGCACTCAAACGTGAATTATGTGGCCTTGGTAAGCTTACAGTCCAGGTTGCTAACAGACGCTTGACTTCAATTTTTATAGACACTTAATTTCGGTTTGCTATCAAAACTCACTCATTGCGATTTCACCATCGGATTAAAACATGATTATGAGTGCGATTAAAGGTCAAATTGCTAATTAAAGAGTTTTGCTCTAAACTTTCTTACCATTTGAGGTAACATTAACGACATGAGTGGCACTGAATATCGGATATAACAGGTCATATAAGATTAATCAGTGACAATTTGCAAGATTTATGTTACAAAAATATTTTAAAATATCAAAGAAAATGTGGTTCCAGAGGTGATATTAACACAATGGCGATACCACTTTTTCGCCACTGTGGCGACATCACGTTTCTCACATTGATACATTGCAGTATCTCAGTATGAAGTATATAATAAACCCAAATACTACGACCCTGCATAAGTGATCTAATATCATACATGCAAGATGGAAAAAGTACAACACTGTACAAAGAAGAAAATTTCGTCTTTGTTGCAGATATCATTATTTATATATATATATATATATATATATATATATATATATATATATATATATATATAATGCAGAGAGAGAGAGAGAGAGAGAGAGAGAGAGAGAGAGAGAGAGAGCAGAGATAATTACACGAAATCAGGACACAAAACGTAATATTTCTGCATAAAACAATTACATTTAAACGCAAGAACTTTCGTTATCCTATGGTATTTCCTTTAACATTAAACATTTTCCGGTTGCCGAAATAGAACAAGAAAGCTATAGAGATACACGAGAATTGATAAGCCACTTGAGACAACTCAGGTGAAAAACAATAAAACTGAATACATAAATGTGTGACTTGAAAACTCTTTAATTCGGACATGAATGGTTAGAGCTATCCTGCTAGATAATACAATAATTGGCAAAACCCGCAAGATGGCATAAAAACATTTCCGTCCACACAAAAATCCAACTGAATATATAAATCCAGCAGCAGGTTAGAAATGTTGTTTTATTAATGTAATTCCCAGCTAACATGAATTGACACTTGCGAATTCAATATGTAGCAAACTCCACATTCTGATTCTAGAGACATGCATTTATAAAAATTATCTTCATGAATACCTGATTACAATGAACAAATTGGTCGCGTTTCAGTTCAGACACAATTAAAATAAAAACGGTGTTTTTCTCAGAATAGCATTGATTTATAACACAAGCAATACAATTTAATTGTATTGATTTGTTGTCACAATTTAAAGCATATAATAAGACTATATAGTTTTGCTGTATTTGTTTTAAATCAAAGATGTTTTGGCCATGTCTAAAGAAAGCATGACAATATCCTGAATAATGCACACAAAGAATTATAGATGTGTGATATGTCAATCAAAGAATATGTCAACAATATCTTAACAAAAAAGTTGAGGCTAAATATTTAGTGTATGTTGGCGTGAAACAAATACGTCGAACAAGACACATGTGCTCAAGAATCAATTTGGAACACTTCCATCTGATATATTTCCAAAGTCTAAAATATAAGTTGAAGTGAAACGAATATATTTAAGTATAAACTTTGATCACAGCTGATTTTGACAAAGCAGTGTGTAACAAAATGTTTGAGAAATAATCTTGCAGATACAATCAATGAAGAAAGTACATATTTAAATTTGAAAAGTAAAAGTAGTTCACGATAGTTGTGTCTAAAATGGGAGATTCTATACGCCATGTTCATTGCAAAGATATTAGTTAAATAGATACATAGAATATTCTATACCGAAACAAATTATCTTCGAATGAATTGTTTATTTCGATTAAAATGTTTGATATATTTTACTCATTAGTGAAGCCTGCACATGGACTTTTATTCGGTCAGTTTTTGTTATTAAATACACACAGAGACACACACGTATATATATATATATATATATATATATATATATATATATATATATATATATATATATATATATATATAACCTGAATTACCATTGAATTGTTTCTCAGGTTATGCTGATTGGCTTTTACCTAATTGTAATTACCCCTGTCATCTATTTTATGTTGTTTATTCGCTGTGAATGTTGCTAAATGTTTCTCAAACAAAAGATGGTACTAATTTCACTAATCAACAATACAAAACGTGTTTGCTGCCGCCCTTTCGTTTCTTATCGTTTCTTGCTGTGACATTGTTTGTATAACAAACGATTTAATTTTAGATGAATTTTGTGTATTTTTGGACATAAATTATTGGGGCATTTTGCAAAGTAATGTCACAGGTCGCGTAGCCTCTTCCTTGGAGTTCCTGATAAGTACATGCAAACCAGTTCACCGGCGGCCGAGATTTTAATGGTAAGTAACCACAGAAAAAATGCTAAATTGACGTGGTGATTTTCACTTGTTCTCTCAAACCTATTTGTTAATTTGAAATTTATACAAGATTATCTATTGTTTGTGTCTAAGACAAATCTATTACTTCTAGAAACAACTTTTAATGACAGAAGGTGCTCTCAACTATAATTTATATAGATATATAGATATATACCATTACGGAGAGAGAGAGAGAGAGAGAGAGAGAGAGAGAGAGAGAGAGAGAGAGAGAGAGAGAGAGAGAGAGAGAGAGAGAGAGAGAGAGAGAGAGAGAGAGAAGTGGGGAGTATAACCTGCCAAGGTTGGTAAACGTTTCGTGCAAAACACAAATAAGAACAAAAATATATTGATTGTATTGCGTCTAATTCATCCAGTTTAACATTACGCCATAGTTACCAGCTTCTGTGGAGCAACATTTTTTCTTCACTAATATGCATTTTGAAAGTTAGAATTGAAACGAGTATTTTTTATTGTACCAAAAACTGGTCTAGCCTAATCTTTCTTCTTTCACATTAGTATGGATTACCAATTTTTGAAAATAACCTCAGGGGTGCACACTTTTTGATCTGTATGTTCTATACCATCCACTGGAGATTTTCGCAGAAGATGCATCTTTTTTGTCGCATACACAATTATGTCCCCTGTGTATAAAATGTTTGGCACTATATGCAGTGTATGAATGTAAATTTGTAATAAAAGCAATGATTAATAATATTTATGAAATTAAAAATCTTCACAATGTCGTTTTCCACCACAACATAAGTGAAACTAATAATAGCTTAGCATATTATAGTATTTGCTAAAGTTATATTTGGATTAATGCATCTAAGAATAGGAGGAATAAATGGTAAGAAACCGTTCAGATAGAAAACTGCACACTTTCTTCTCCAACTTTTAAGAAAATGAATTGCCAATAAACGGTCATAGAAAGTGTCTCACCTCTGAGAACTACTCCCAAGAATTAAAGTTAAAGAATATGCAGATTAAAGGACGTAAAGCAAGTAAATAAATACGTAAATACCTTTTCCTCAGCAAGTTGTGCCAACCAGCGATTAATTCAACATGCAACGCGTCTTATATAAATGTAGATCACCAAGGCTACCATTATCAACAATCAAATGATTGGATCTAAAGTCTTTGAATCAAATGTTGTTTAAGGCAGGACAAAATGTCCATTTTATAGATATATTAATTTTTTTTTTTTTTTTTAGGAACAAAACATATTCATAGTATCATTAATATGATCGGATAGGTTCGTGTTTGTGATTTTTTGGTAACTTCTGTTTCTTCCTTCAAAGATAAAACATATATATTATTTGTCATTAGGATGGACTTGGCTTTGTATGTAAGATAAATGTATTTCTCAGTGCAATTGATATGTATATAGTATCCACCCATAGGGCAACTTTATGTTAGTATCCAGAACTCTTCATAACTATCTTAAAACCGACCACTGACCAAACGTCTACGCATAGTGTTATGGACATTTATCTACTCAAAGGTTTTTGTTGTATACAATATTATAGGCGGTCTTTGTGTTGAAATATTCAATGCAATGTAAGTGTTACACATTGTTATTACCAGCTTATGTACTGGAAAAGGCGTTGCATCATATTTCGAATCTGGACATGCTAAAGTGAACTGAGACATTCGAGTGAAAAATATCTTTAATGCAATTGCCTAATCGTTATATATGTGTTTTCATGGCACATACAAACTTGGAAAAAATGCACATTTGTAATGATGTGTATTGAAATCAGTGCTCAAAGAAGATCGTGACTTCACTATGATAATAGTAAATTTAACAAATATGGCCTTCCCAAAATGTATGATTATACCATAACATACAGTGTGAGTAGATACCATAAAGACTCAACGAAAACTGTCTTTTCATGTATTGTATCCATCTTTATGAACTTAAACTTAATATAATAAGGTTGTCTCGTCAGTTCAGTGATGTTTCCCCCCTTGGTAATACTTGCATTTCTATCTCTGTGCAAAGTGACTTTCGACAAACAATATCAACACTCACTAGTGGTTTTATAAGAACGCTTGTAACCTCGTATATTGAGGATGCTGAATTTGTTTTTACTATAAAATATCAAACGAAAAAATGAATACGCAGAGGATAATACAAGTTTGGATAGCAATTGTGTTCAATAATTCACAAGTGCCTACAATCTCGGAAGTCATGAGTGAGCGCTGCGAACTAATTCCATGATTTTTGTCACGAGTGAATACGTCAACATACCTAAGTAATCCGCATATCTCTGTTTTATAGCAGCTGTTGTGCAGATGTGTTAACGTCGAGCAAATGAAATCATTGCAACAACCGCAAACTTTAAAACAAAACAAAATATCTATCAACCATCATATGACACTCGATGAATCGGCAAAATATACTTGCCGTAACTTGATAAGGCAGCAATGTTTAACGGGTCTTGTGTGCATTTTCTTAAACAATGTTACAACAAAAAGGTAAACAAAAAAATGCACGGACAAATAGTGATCATCGGTCTAACACTTTTCACCGCAATGTACTTCAAGATAAACAATCTTTTTTAATTCTCCAGGATGGGGCCAGGGATCACTCTTTGCAAACACAAATTATGTACATAACTGGAAAGAGGGGAAACATAACGAAAGAACGCTTTCTACACAGATGTACATACACAAAAATATATACCCATAGAGTAAGGGAAGGTGAACGTATGCCACTTTCCTTATTTTTAAAATTAATAAATAATCTAGAAGAATAATTTATATTTCATGCTATAGAGGACATTGACATTATTACGATAACATTTTTCATTTTACTTTATGCTGATGATATTCTTCTATTCTTAGTTCTGGTATAGACCCACATACAGGTCTAAACTTTTGAAACGAATATTGCAGTAGATGAAAATTGACAGTGAATATATCTAAAACAAATTTTAGAAAAGACCCAATATGTTTAAATTTATTGAACTCGTAATTTCAGAAGATATTACAACTATACGTTATTTAAATGTTGATGTATCTAAATCTATTAAAATGAGAACTAATAGTCCATATCTAAACAAGGGATATTTGATGAAGATGATGATGACGACAACGATGATGATGATGTTGATTACTACTAATAATAGTGTTAATATTATTGTGATTAAATGGTTAATATGTGTTACTTATATTGAAAAGAAAAATATCTGAATTCTTGGTTCGCATGCTAACTTTTCTCCCGAATCTCTATTCCACACAAGAATGTATGTACGTGTAAGGGTAAAGTATGTATTTTGTGTGTGGAAGTGTGAATCAGAGTATTGCATGTGTATGATTATCATTATTTTGACATAGTTATGATGTTTACTTTGAAGATGTCAGTGCTTTCAAAGTATAATATTGTAACCATGTTCATGTCTTGCACAACCTGCCATGTCTGTACCAAGTTTGTATCCTGACAATCCAATTGGGCTAATGGAAGTAAATACAGTCTTATCTATCTATATGTTTGTGTGTGTGTGTTAATCATGTCGCACCAGAAATTAATGTCTTTATTTTTACGGGGAAAAAATGAGTTTACTTACTTGCTCATTAGTACTATGTCCCTATAAAGGTACTTAGTTCCCATTTCAAGTGTTAAAAGTGTCCTAAAAACCCACATAAAAACAAAATCTGTGTTAAATGCCCTTAGAATAGGTAAATTTACGTGTTTGTCTTGGATAGACTGGAATCTTAAAGACTCAAAGAAATGACATTTGTCATCCTGAAACAACTAACTCCGGTTTAAAAAGCATTTTATGATAAAATGCCACATATTACTATCCACAACCTTGGTATATTTATGACTGTTCACAGTGCCATATATTTTCACCAACGGTCCCATTTCATAGTACATCAATCAGCCCCACACCACCACATAATTTTTTCCTTGTGGTCAATGGGAAGTAAAGGTATCGAGACACTAGAGTAGGTCGATTTCGTCGAGTTTTCTTCAGACACCTAAAATATTTTCATGATTAACCACCACTACACAATCATCAATAAATATCACTCTATTAACTCCATTTAGCAAGGTCCGTCCCAATTTTCTCGTACACCAATTAATTCGATGAATTCAGGTCATTTTGTAGCCTGTGAGTGTCATTCCTACACGCTTAAAATATCGTCCAAAATGCAAACGTCTCTGGACGGATTTTGCGCATACTGCTATCATGACTGACTGATTTAATTCACTAAATTCTGTCTCATATTTCGCAATATAACCCGGTCACCGTGAACACCAAACGTTCGTCTGCAGAACCAGTTGCACTGATTTTTTTGTTTCCAAAATATCACCACATTACCCACAATTGTATCGATACTTCCTATACTCATGCCTTCTTTTCACAGAGCAGTATGATGCTCTTTTCGCCAGGTGCCATGTCTTTAAATGTTTTTTTATTTTATTTTATTTCTTATAGCCGTTTTCTTTGTAAGATACTGGTTTACTTGTGGGAATTAAGACAATTACTTCTTTTGCTTCCGAATAACCTTACCGTTGTTAGTACTATTTAGTTACCTACAAAGTTCTGCTGAACTAAACTAGAATTCTTCGCTGTAGGTTTAACTGGATAACATATACGCTCATGCGAGCAACGTTAACGTGATGCAACTTTCTTGTCATGACGCAATATATATATGTATATATATATATATATATATATATATATATATATATATATATATATATATATATATGCAGCGTCATGAGATGCAAATACATGTATGATGGTATACCATCTGTTTTAAATTACCTAATAATCTTGATTCGCTTCCAAGAATTTATTTACCTGTTATTATTAATAGCATTATGATTAAAACATATACAAGCAAAGATCAAAGGGAAAGGGTGGCAAACGATAGGGCGGATAGCTTGCTCGTTGAAAGCATCTGCTAAATTTAAAAAAATGCCAATTAATCTGCTATACTAAATGTCTCTCTTGCACATAACTTTATCTATTTATATATGTAAGCTGTTAGAACTTCCTTTTTAGCAAACCCATGACTGTTTATATTTTGGCAATACAATAAATTTAAACTAAACGTGAATCATATAACACATACATATCATGGTTTGAAGGTAACCTCTATGGAGTTCATATGTAATACCAACATATATTTCCAATTGTCTATGTCGAAGTTTAACCAATAATTGTAAAGCCGTTGGATTAAAATTACACGTGTTCATTGCTATCATGCTTTAGAATCTTGTATTTACCAGAGTATTTTTAGCATTGATTGCAAGAATTATCGCTAACATCTAGAATTGTTTAGTACAATACTGCCAAACCTTGACACCGTGTTATGTCGGTGGCAATAATGAAAAAATATAAAAAGGTCAAGAAGATATAAATCATAAAAGACATAATAGGAACAAAGCATATTGCCCTCAGAAACAATTCACTTAACAAACTAATTTGATTCATGGAGTCATTTCTAAATGACCGATTCAAAGAAGAATGATATTGACTATTCTTTATAGTGGAGAATGATCATATCTTGAACAGGGATCCGTTTAACAGATTCAGAAGTCTGGTTACATTATACCATCAAGTGAAAGAGCGAATACCAGGTATGTAGCCGAAATAAGTATAGGGTATCCACCCAAGGTGGCAACGGACCTTCAAATTGGCAAGCGGTTCCTTTCCAGACTTCCCTATCATAAATCTGAAAGAGAAGAAAAATTAAGATACAAATCTAGATTAGAAGTAAATAAAAGTGTCTGCACTCTTCACCATAACAATTACTAGTGTACTTTATGCTATACAAATGTAGCTACTTGTTTGTGCATTTTTACCATCAGAATATTGTATACGTATGCATTTACAGCACCCGACTGAGTCTCAAAAAAGCATATACTGGTGTTTTAGTGCAAATTGGCACATGCTAACAATAATAAATCATACATAAGTTTTTTTCCTGAAAGCGTTCTATCTTCGTCCTCGGATGTGCAAAGCACCTACTTTTTGTAAAGACAGTTTCAGGTATGCACCATGCATGAGACATATACCTACGCAAATAAATGCCGAATGTCCGTTCCTTCACATAAAGTAATTAGTTGATTAAAATACATAATTGATTATATTGCATACACACAAACGTACATGTAATATTATACACATAACACTGCAAAACGGTCGTAGAGCTCTTAGAGGTGATCTATATAAAGTACAACTTTAAGTGTCTTTTTGTACATGCTGTGGTAACAAAAAGGCTCACTTTTGCTTCTTGTTCTAATTATTCACAACGACGTTTTTGTTCTAATTACTACAATAAAATATCTTGCGTTTAGTATTGATAATCCAGCAGAGACAAAAAGGTTCTTAAATGTTCAGAAATGTGTAAAAGATACCGAAATAATTGTTGAACAATCCTCTGAAACAGTTCTACTCTCTCGATCTCTCAGACACACACAAATATATTCAACTTTGTATCTTTACGCATGTTTAATAGATTTAGTTTACCACGTTTACTTTATGATGTCATGAGAGCTATTCTTTCAAATTTGTTGTGCATTTTATGACATGATGTTGTAAATTATTAGAATTCCTTTTGTCCAAGCGCATTACAGTTAATTTTGACAAGAATGCAAATAATATGAGCCTAAAAAAACATGCATATACATAGCATGATTTGATGGTAGTCTGTAATGGATTTATCATCAATACCAACAGATAATATAAATTGTCATGGTTCTCGATTATTGAAAAGCTTTTCCAACATTTTAGCTTTTTCACTACTTTTATGTATAATTCCCGTAATAGGTTGACCACTGGGTCGGGAAACATCATCCCAAGACCACTTACCATCAAACATTTCTGGTTATCAGATAATCTAGGGACAATAAATATGATAAGCATAAAAGGAAATGGAAAAAACAAACAAACATGCACACATTTTCATTGATGATACGTGCATGACCAACCCAAATACCCTCTCGACTAAGTGCACATCCTCATAAGATGATTAAACGTATTCTTGAATATAGTCTTTAACGCTTCGTAGACAGACTCTTTAATCAACATATATTCTAATCTTATCTAAATACAGTCTGTCTTGATTCCTCTGATAAAAATCAATGTATATAGAAGTTATTATTGAAATCTACAAATTAGCAAGGTGGGGCGATCTGGCGACGAGCGAGAATTAATAGTACCTAATGTTAAACCTATGGAAACTATAAAAACTGACATTCTAAGGTAAGCCGGAACAGCCTATGTTAACAATGTCTGTAGCTTTATCATTATGTTGATGTCTGGTGACAAGGGAACGCAAAGTGTGTAATTGTTGAAGGTTGGAAAGTACAGGTATGATTTTATATTGAGCGTGTATTTTTAGAACTTGGAAAGTACCTGCGGTTTTCCTTTTCTAACCTTCAACACTGTAGCACCTAGTACAGAATTATATCATTCAACAGTCTTAGTTCTCACGACTGTGTCCAAAATTCTTTCCGCTGAAAGGAAGTTTCATGCAAATTAACAAATAATTTATATTTTTATATTCTCCGACGATAGGAAGGCTTACTTTCAACATTGTAGCAACTTTGTCCAAAGCAAACTATGCACTCTCTTTCTTATTTCTCCATATTCGCTTGCAGTGTGATTTAGTTTATAAGTATGATAGTATTTTTGTATGTTAGTTTGAACATTCCTAAAAATGTCCATAGGTTTAATATAATGGCGACCTACTAACCAAAATCCAGCCCTATAACTTCCATAGTATCATCTTTTAAACAAAGCAAAATCCTCATTCTCCTTTAACTTCACTAGCATCACCTTTCAAACGAAAAAAAAATTCCCATACCACCCTTATAATTCCTACAACACTAACACTTCTATCATATATAGAGTGAGCGAAGAGAAAATGGTGGGAATGCTCACACCCATACACAAACAGAACCCTCTATAGACATTCAACAGGATGGAGAGAGGAACAAGCACACACTTAAAGACATACATTGGCTTACTTTTACAATTCAAACATAAACATACTATACACTATCATACATGCAGTGAAAGAAGGGAAAATGTTTGGAATGCTCACACACATACACAAACTTAAGCTTCTATAGAGATTTTACAGGATGAAGAGAAGAACAAAACAATTTCTCTAACTCAGTATTTTCACTTTTTTCTTCGTTTTTAAGTCCAAAAAAAAAAAAAAAAAAAAAAGGATTAGGGCTAGTTTCTTCCTCTTCATGTACAACTGACAAATGTTAAACATGAACGTATTTACAAGGTTGACAACGTTGCGGAATTAAACTAGACTTCCAGTGATCCTGTATAGTGTAATTTTGCCATCGATGTACACTATATTTCTGTACTAAAGAAAAACAATGGCCGTGATGTTCACAAAACCATCTTTCTATTTTTTTCATCGTTTATAGAGAAATCACGTTCAAAACAAGTCATTACATATTCTAATGTGAATCCAATACTGCGCTGATAAAGAAAATACATACAATATTGTGCACACACTGTCGAATCTGATCCTGGTTATCTCACATTATTGAATGGAGTAGATACAGCATTTCTTTTCATAAAATCGATGATATCCTCTTTCAGAGGAGGCAATCTGTAGAAATAAAACAATTTCACGCTGTGGTCGTTGGGAAAGAAAACACTTACCCAATGGGTTCCTGGATGATTGTCGTCTTTGTTGATGACATCAGCTAGAACGTCCTTAGGTTTTCGATGAACAAATTCATCCTTAGCACACACCACTGGATTCCAAGAAGGTCTGTACAAACCGTGCGTCAGAAGGTAATGCAGTTCCCAGGTATTGATTTTCATAGGTAACGATAAGTAATGAGTTGACACATAGCGTTTTCCTTGAAAAGATCTTTCAAGTAAATCGATGAACGGGAAGTCTCTGTACTCTGTTTAAAGATAACTTCGACGCTCTTCGCCTGCAAAGAAGTCAATATAAGTATAGAATGGTCACTTATATCTTTATACCACTCCTTCAAGGTCTTCGCTTCTAAGATGAGTGTCCGTGCTTCTTTCAGATACTCTTTAAACTTTACATCCTCAAAGATTGTTCGTGTTTCGCTTGACTATGATGATCGATTTGACAATCATAACAATGCTCTGGTCAGGCATGTGATTCTTTCAGCCTTGTGGCGAGAAAAACAGGAAACTAAGAGTTATTCTTTTCCTGGTCATCGTGACATCATGACGGTAACTTTCTCATTTCCACTTGTCTTGTTTGGGACTGCTGTTCTGGATGAAAAACATCATCTACGTCCATGTCTTCGTGTTCCATATTTCTCTTTTCTTCTTCATTTCCACTTAGTGTCTATGACTGCTGTTCTGGATAGAAAACATTATATTCGCTTATCTCCATGTGTTCTTGTTCCATGTTTATATTATCCTAGGATCACTTCTCTCAAGCTGTTAATTTCCAGAATATTATCAAATTCTGCATACAAGATGACGTTCACTGTGTTCACAAGATCCTGCGCAAACTGAAGTTCCACACAGACTTGGCCTTATTTTATAGAATAGAAATGTCTTTCGTCGTCGCCTTGGTCTGGAGTGAAATCTAATCCCCCAACAAACGTATCCTCCTGAATAATCATTGCACGAATTGCCGTAGTTTTTGTTGCTTCTTAATTGTCATGTGGCTTCAAACAGAGTCAAATTAGATCTCAAGTAATTTTTCTGAGCAAAGATAGGTTCAGAGGGTCTGGTACACAACGTCTGGCCATCTCGGGTAACTTATATCTTGGACACGTTGAAGTCTTGGAACTCGAAATGAGTTTGATTGATAGCTCCGTCGAAGGCCGCATTGCTGAAGATGCCATTAACATTGGTAGTTGATTATGGAAAACATGATCTTCGATCTTGGATCTGAATCCAGAGGCAATGGTGAAGGTTTGAACTTCCACACGTTATAGAGGATACTTGCATTATGTTATGATCAGGGTTTGATTGATATCGTTTCCCAGTTTAGGCAAGACTTCCTTGAAACGCACGTAGAGTCTTGCTTCTTCTTCTTCTAGCCATCAAATGGAACACCGTACTACTTCGATTCAGCCTCAGACGTACATTGACGCCATTCAAAAAATACTTGTCTTGCAACGACATGTCCAAGTGTAAATGATTCATCATTTGTAAACTACATCCTTGTATGATTACATTTTTTGACGTCAGTTCAATCCAACATTGTGAGGATCGTCAGCTTCTGTCTACTATGTATCGTTGAATACATACAAAGTTTCAGATTTCCACTGAGACATCCAGATGTGTTTTTCTTTCATGGCACGAAACATATTTGCATTTAAAAGAAAACAAACAACAACAACAAAAAAAAAAAAAAAGAAAAAAGACAAACACCACCACCACCACAAACAACAACACAGTTTCTTTCTTTCATGGTGTAACAGTTTTAGATTTCAAAAAACATAGTTTATGTTTTCTTTCATGGTGCAACAATTTTACATTTCAAAGTTAGATAATAAAAAACAGAGTCCATGTTTTCTTTCTTCCATCATTCACACAAACACACGATGTCTTTGCTATAATCAAGTACCTCTTGTATTCAAATGCTAATTTAATACTTTTCCAGTCACGTAGATCCTCCTAATCGTAAATCTGTTGGTATAGCCAACTTGCTATACACTCTTCTTGATAAGTGAAAAGTATATCAGGTAAGACGAAAGTCTTCTTCACACATGGTTAGATTTGTATTCCACACTAATAGTAGCGCTTTCAACACAATGCGTATTTCGTGCACATATACAATTTTGGCGATAATGTTTTGCATGTACTGGTCATAAATTTGCCACAAAATATATGCTGATATGTGAGAAATCCAAGAAATGTAGTCACTAACAAACACACAACACATCGTCAAACATTTAAAGAAACCATCTTGTCTTCTGGAATCAATTCTTTAAACAGTAGTTTCTTATCCACTATGACTTGAACACTGTCATTCACTTGCTTCTATGAATGTTGGTACTACACTGATGACACAAGTCATGGCGTGGCAAGAACTATGTCCATAAAGTAGCCTAGTGTGATGGGGAAGTCGCAGTCGTGTTTCATAGACCAACTGATACATTTTTTCCAAGTGTCGACTTGCGATTTGATGCTCCTGCAAACGTACAATTTTGTGAGGATCCACCTTCTTGACACGAACGTCATGCTTTTGACCTGACTTTAAAGCTTCTTTTAAGACTTCAAGTTCACCACTTGAATCAGTCCTTTTACATTGTATTTGGTGTGAAATTATCCTTGCTTCTCTCGATATTGGTAAACGTAATGTGTAGGTCCACCACAGACACAACTCAGAATGATCTCTTCGGGATGTTCGTCAGTCCGAACTCTTAAACGTTCTTCTTCAATCTGTGGGTGATACCTTCCAGACCGATCGATGTACAGGGAACTATCGGTGTCAAGACAAATGACTGAGAATTATTGAATGAAGTGTATTTTTAATGCTTTTACGTGTAAACTAGTTACTTGTACCGTGTCCATATTTTCAGTTGGTGTGTGGAGATTAAAAACAAACGTTCAATATGCCATATTGAATATTCTACCACTTGCTTCTAGATAACAACTACACCCCCAATATATATATATATATATATATATATATATATATATATATATATATATATATATAACACAGAAAATGGTTAAATATTTAAACAATCTAGGTTAGAATTCGAAAGGTAATTGGTACAACGATGTTGTTCTGAATATTGATGGAATGTTACAGACAACAATTTATTTATTTATTTTGAACTTTACAATCCAGTACAAGGACATGATTCGATAATATACCTGCCAGATTCTTAAAGGATGCATCCTATATGCTGAAGACTACTGTTGCTCATATAATGAATATTTTTATTTTAAGTAACGACTTTCTTCATGACCTGAAGGCACCAAGGGTAAAGTTCTTGTTTAAGAAAAACAGTAGATCTGAATTTGGAAACTACTGACCAGTAAGTATCATGGAGAAGGCATTCTACATCTAATTAAGAACATAATTAGTTCAACGCAATATACTGTGTAAATATCTGTCTGGTTTTAGAAGTTCATATCCTACAAATGCATGTCTAATTTACGTGGCAGACTACGTGAAAACACGGGCTTCTAAAGGTTTATACACTTACTAGATTTATAAAGGGCATTTGAAACAGTGAATAATTCCAATTTGCGCAAGAAATTTTCTGCTATGTGAGTTAAATCAACTGATTGGTTTGAAGCATGCGAAACAATCATATTCCAGAGTTTTAAAGTAAAATAAACTGTCAGAACCAATGACTGTTGGGTACATCAGGATGGTGTAATGGGGCTTCTTCTTTTTTATTGTTGATACAAGAATGAAATGGTTATAAATATCCCTTCGGACTGAAAATTACTTTCGTATGCAAATAACTGCACAATGCTCATTTGATACCAAGATTCTAATTTCATATTCCAAGAACCTGGAACAAGAACTTCAGTCATGTAATCATTGGTTTGTGGATACTAAACTATTAATTACAACTTTCTAATATAATATCCAGGACCTCAAAGCATTGGGATAAAACTACGAAGTAATTCAAGCTCGCGTTGATGTTTTGAGGAAATGTAACTTTAGTATATTGATACAATCCCTAACTGAAAGGTCACGTCGATGTTTGGAGGAAGTGTAGTTTTAATATTCTAATAACATCTTGAACCGCAAGGCCACCTTGACTTCACTTCATTAACTGTCTTGAAAAAATATGAATCATAAATGCATGCATTACAGTTATAGAATTTTGACATATCCATCAATTAAAAATTCAACATCTTTTGAACCTGGGGGAAGGAGTGAGCAAAACGGTTTTTACTCTGATTTTATTTTTATGAAAGTTGCCTTTTTATTTGTTATCAGAAGCACACGGCACTTTAACGCTTTTGGTTGCTAAGTGCGTGTTTGTAACAGAAAATGGACTTACTAAATGCACAAGAGCCGCTAAAGAGTATAAGGAGTAAACGATATCACAGGTCATGGGAAAATATTTAACATGTTTCCAAAGGAGATTAGACACCCTGGTGGGATACTTCCCTTGATTCAGTTCCGGTGACGTTGCCTTAGTGTAGGACGTCCCCATCACAGATATTTCACTTGGAATAAATGCCACTAGTTGACTGCGCAATACCGCGATAATAAGTGCAAACATATTATGGGCACATTGATATCGATCAATTAAGGTAAAAGTCGCACATACCAAACAAAAAGAAAGAAAGAAAACGAAAAAAAAAAAAAAAGAAACCCACATCTTTTGGAATTAAAACTCCAATAATATTTTATTTTTTTAAATGGAATTATTTATTTAATTAGTAACTTAGTCAGTTAATTACCTGCATTCAGATCGGTATGACTGAGATACTAACAATCCGATAGAATCAGATGTCAGTCAGTCATGCAATTACGATCTAGAGGAATAAAAAAAAGTATTATCTTTCTGACATGTGATGCATCACATGGCTAGCTAGCTAGCTAGATGGGTGGGTAGATAAGTGGACAGAGAGATAAATGTTGACAGTACCTTGGTACCTTGTCTTGTTTGGCTATATTTATCTAATCCTGGCTAAATAAAGGGTATTTTTGTTAGAATAATCTAGACAAGTGTGTTAATATTTTGATGCACGGTAAGCGTTGAGAGGATTTTAATTTGGCAAGACACGAAATTTAAACGAAAAGAAACAAGCCTCTGCAAGTAGCGAGCAAATTGCGATCTTTGAAAATGATAGAATAATACAATTATGATATTTCTTTTTGTTTACAACCCTTTGGATTAAAACGAAAATAATATTTTACCCAATTACGCCTATTCGCTACCACAGAGACTTACAACAATTACCAGTTAGTGTTCAAATATTTGTATTTTTTATTAAAATAGAGCACAAATTATTTTATTTCTTTTTTCTAAAGCGTCGGTGTTATTGTTATACCTTGCGTCCGTCTGTCCATTGCCGCATCGTCTAGATAGGTAAGTAGGTATAAGTAGACTGTCTTTTTTATTCTTTCAGATCAAAAAATGTTTTCAGTTTGTTTATGATGTGTAAATATATGTCAAGGTAATCAAAAGGCTTTGCTGTGATTGTTTTACTTCTCAAGTGACTTTTTTATTTTCCGTTAACTGACACCTTGTAAATAATAGGAAGCGAGAAGTGGCTCAGTTGCACTCATAATCCACAGTTCGCGGGTTCGATATCAGCGGGTTCGAGGTCAGTCCAGGCCGTCTGCCTTGGCGTGTGAAAGACACAGTTCCCATTTTCTTTGCATTATGGTGTCACTAATATATTGAAACCGCCGTTAAAAACGAGCCAGCAAACAAGACAAAGTCCTTTAGTGTTGTTATGAAGACGGCACAGACAGGTTAGTTTTGTTAGTAATCTAATCCTGGATAACATTTGCTGAATTATAGAGATTAGGTGAGCAAGTGCGTCGATTTTCAGTTAACCTCAGCTTGGCGAAACATAGGGATATCTTACAGAAGCATATCTCTCTATACCCCCTCCATCTCCCTTTCTCACTTTCACTATATGTACACACATACAGTATAAATAATATCATCTCTAGTTTATCGTGGACACATTTTAATATTTGGAATATTGCATTGTATTTGAATATTGTTGTAGTTGTTTCATTTATATTCGAGGTTTTCTATTCAAAAACTACTATTATTTAGTGAGCATTAGGACTTAGATGAACTGGTCAACTCGTCTCGCCATCTTTGTTCATTACTGACATTACATTATGTTGAAACAAAAATAACTATTTTTAAGCATGTTGTTTTTTTGGGGTTAAATATGGCTTTCAGCATGCTGCGAATTATAACCACACAAGAAAGATGCATATATATATATATATATATATATATATATATATATATATATATAACTTGATCAGTTTTGAAAATCTCATTGATATGTTAAATCTTAATGTGCATAATAAATCCATATGTTGTAACATCATCAAAAAGCCACTTCCACCTGACGTGATCATGAATTATGCATATCCTTTTGAAGAACGTCACTGAAGAAATTGCTATTATGCAAGTTTAATTTTTACTTCTTTTCCTAATGTTGTTCGACATATTCTTGTTACCAAGCAAAATAAAAACGTCCTAGAGGGAATAATTGATCGTATGTGAGTAATGGAGCTGAACAATGAGTGTATGTAAACACATCTTGCTGAATATTAGTTTGTTTACCTTAATTTCATAGTAAATGAGATTGTTTTGGTGCTTGTGCTGGAACTGAGTATAACCACAAGAACTGAATGAAACACTGACAAAATGCATGTCAAATTTGGACAATTCGATTTTGCAAATTTTACTAACTAGCGTGCAATTCTGCTTTCTTGCAAGAGAGAAACACCATACTAATCTTGGACACCCTACCCAGGCCTAACCATGATAAGCCTATTAACACTTAAACAATATGTGAAACATTAATGTACCAAGCTTGCAATACTCTGCGGAAGGTGGGGAGCATTGTCTGCTCCGGACACCAATATGACCTGCTCTAGAGTATTGTTGTTGTTGTCCTTTAGGTTTTCAGCAGAAGCGTGTGTATCCAAGCGACCCCTTTCCCCCCACCATCCAAAACCCCCTCGTTGCTGTTCTTGATTTGTGACTGTGCACAACTTTCCATCTTACACTATGGGAATTTTCCATTTATCACTATAGAATGATCCACTGAAAAAGTATCTAGGGTCCAGTTTAATTTTGCTGTAAAAATAAATTGTCATCTCGTACCCCACCTCGAGACCACTTTCTACACTACTACATAAAAACACACACTAAACAAACAAACACCATTGATTCACTGAAACAATTTCAAATCTCATAAAGTCAAAAACAAAAACACAATTGAAAGCTGAAAAACATTTAAACTATTGGATAAAAACAAACAAAAAGACGATAGCTGAAACACTTGCTAAAGTACTGAAACTTATTTTCTGAGATAAATGCTTCAATTGTGGTATGCAAAATTACATTAAGATCAAGGGAGATAAATCTGAATATTCTGATTAAGCTTGCGCGTTTCCTTGTTAGCAATATTTTGACCAAGGGCACTAGCCTGTCGTACTTGGACACATTGTGTAAGCCATGGTAAAGTTTAGATGATCAATGATGTACCTATTTATAAATCATGGAGAAAAATAAATGGAATCTTTAATTTTACATTTCTCGGTAACTGTTTGTAAAGATGAATTTTGTAAAATACACTTTGTTTATCGTTCAAACACGACTGCCCATTGGTGGCATTTAAGTAATTTCCTCATTGCAGAGATAAAATTAAGGAAATTTCTATTTCATTGAATATACGTACTGTTTTGCTCCTACTCTTGGCAACTCAAATTCCAAGCTTCCACTGCAAAGAGCTCGATGTATCGGAAGTTGAACTTGAAAGGAGTTAATTTTTGTATGACATTTTCACTAATACATTTCACAGCACCGAAACTGACCTGAAGAAACATGGTTGCATTTCGGCTCTTAACATTATCAAGTTTGTAATATCTATATAAAATTCCTAGTTCCTTTCCTCCGTACCGATAAAGTCTATAAGAATATTTTGAAAATGTATTAGAAAGCGCATGCACATATATCAATGGTAACTTCACAGGGCCTTTTATGTCGTATCAAAGAAATACTAGAATGCGCGGAAAAGAACAAAAGATGTTTCAATTGCAGTAAACGTATGTAGTTTCATTCAAAAGCAGGGAGAGAGAGAGAGAGAGAGAGAGAGAGAGAGAGAGAGAGAGAGAGAGAGAGACAGAGGTGGGGTGGTAGAGGGTGAAATGGGGTCATTTCTTGGCATGATAAGAACAAAAGATCTTCCTCATGTGTTTTAACTGCGAACTTGGACAAATTCATTATAATTGGTGTCCGAGATATCGCAAAGTGCTGCACCGTAGTTATATTTTGTTACTCGTAAGACAATCTCATAAAAGCGCGACTTTACACGACTCAACAATATCTATCAATGTCAGCACAATGTAATGGACATAAAGAAGAACACACACAAGGAATTTGATTCAAATGGATATACTGTCATTTAGAAAGTTCATATAATAATAAAATAATAGTCTTTTTCCATTTTTCACCCCTTTGTCTCCGTTGTTTTGACATAATGTTCATCGGCACGAAAGACAAGAACAGGACATCTTTTGAACTTTCTTGACGTTGATTTATTGCATGCATTACGTGTGTAAAGAAGAAATACAAAAATCAGAAAAAATCGAAACTTAACTTAGCATTATCACAGAGGGAACAAAATTCACAAAAGCCATTTTCAGCTAAGGAAAACAAAAGGCTCCCTCAACTGTTGAATAAGATAGTCAAGATCAGTTTCATTGATTGGAGTGCTTGGAGGGAGATATTATGAATACAGTGAAAGAGTTTTATGCAATGACACACGAATGGCTAAGGTCTGTAAATTAGTACTGTTATTAATTGATTTGGTTGCGATGAGTTTTATTATTTACGACGATGAACATTCCTCCAGCAGTCTTTGCAATATTTCTTGAAAAGATCCTGAATGTAGTGAAGTTTTGAAGATTAACTCTACCATTCGCCTTTAAAAATGGTTTCCCGAAGACAAACAGTTATTGAATCGTGTTCTTTAAGTAGAAGAGTAATTTCATCAATATGTGCCTTTAATCCTCGGAAATTCCATTTTATTATGGTGTCAGACATATTATGAAAGTGGTGGAAATAGGAGGCTTCTGACAGCTTTCCCTGGTGCGATATCATGGGGTTCTGATATGATTGTCAGATACTTTGGGAAGACTAGTAGATTCTTTATTCCTCTCATTGCTTGGTTTAGAGCATGCATTGCGACTGGAGCCAGCGGTCTGCTGGTCTTTTCGTGGAGCGGATTTAACCGGTTTCTGAGTAGAAGAGTTGAAAATCTTCTGTGGTACACCGATTCTACATCCACTGAGGCCAGTGGTTTGCCGCTCTTTTCGTGGGCTGGATCATGGTGATTTTGTTTGGTAACATTAGATGCCCTAATTGCTACATTGCCACACTGATTATTTGAGTTTCGTACTTCGCTGTCGGTTTGGGTAGCTGCTAGCACAGGTTTGGTGGTGTCAAGACTTTTTTGAGAATTTGGTTTGACCTTCTTGCCATGTAATGTCTATCTAAGTACAAACAGCATTCGTGGAAGGTTTCTTATCCACTTTGCTGCGCTGGCGTAGAACTTGTCAGCTTTGTTAAGTGGAGCTGTGACTTCCACAAATTTCCTGGCCTCAGGAAAGCAGACGCTTTTCTCCTGAGTCACACGTTGGACTCCATCTCTAGTTTCCACTTAGGACAATCTTCAGAGTACGAGAAATATTCTCCCTGGCAATGCGCACGAGATTTATTTTTTAGAATGACGATCCATCATGACCGATCTGTCTGCATCTGGGACAGACTGGTTTCCTCTTGCAGTCATCTTTGTTGTAGCTTTGTTGTTCTGGCAGTTGAAACATTGCACAGGATTAGGATTTAAAGAGTTGACAGGGATATTTTAGAACCCGCCTTAGATCGATGTATGTACAATGGCTCAGTTAAACGTCAGTATTTGAATGTTTGTGGGAATCAACTTGCCGTGAATGTTGATTCGTTTCACTTGTGAGACGTTCTGAGAGCTGATTTTTTGTGCATTGCAGTCTCACTACAGTCATCCAAATCTCTAGATCGAACAACTTGTCTTGAGGAGCTGAGAGATTTGTGTTTAAATACCTTACTAGTTATCTCCGCAAATCGCTTTGAGCGACGAAGTAGATTATCAGATTATTCCAGCTACACTCTACACTCTACAAGAAGCTGGCTATCACAAAAAGTGCTTTGGCTATCACAAAAAGTGATAGCTTTGTTAGTTTGTGTGCTCATTATTGGATTCAATGATGCGAAATCTTAGCCAATTTCCCTGAATCGAAAATGTTCCAGATCAGAGTTACTGGTTTAATTATTCATGGTGCTTTCGATACCAGGTCGCACACTAATGGTTGAGGTTTTGGTTTGGTTTTCCCATAGCATCAGATTATTATTTCGTCATCTGTGTTTCCCATCCACACATAAACCCAACAAGGAGACATATATTTATGCTCATTTATTGTGTTTCTCATTGCAGGGCTATACAAGATGATATACTCAAGCAAAGTAGAAACTGTACTCAATTTACCTTTGCCACCGCCCTCAGAGCCTCTCTCCTTCGTAAGATTTGGCGAGCGACACTATGTTGATTAATCACAACAGTCACTTTTAAACTGTATGCAAAATAATTACACTGAATATCTTTAACATAGCCCCTGGAGGTTGGTGTGCCTATCTAATTGATCAGACCGGGCCGTTCTGACCACCGGTCTAACTGAAGTATTGGCTAAAGTAGTGTGTTGCACTGGAACGGCAACCATCGGCCTCTCCTGCACTCAACTACCACGATCCTCTCCTCCAAGGATAAGGAAAAAAACTCACGCCAAATCCTATGTTAGAATCTGGTAATGTAATTAATGTTATACTACAAATAGCTAAGAGATACATATATTCAGAAGATATAATCCATCTGTACCTTTGTTTAGCATCTTTTTTAAACGATACTGCATTTGTGCGATGCAATTCGCCAAAATAAACAATCAACTGCAATGTTTTGAAACTAAATGGCACACATATATTAACTTAGTAGTATAGCACAATTATTGTCCTGTCTATTGGTTAAAATTGCTTAGATACATTTATGAAAATCAATTGCTATATCCACAATCTCGAATTATGTCTTTGCTTTACACTTTGTACATATTATTCAAACTAGTCTTGAAATTAAGTTATTTAGTCAAGAAGTTACAACCTCCCTTAGCAAACGACAAGAAAATGGTCAAATCGTCCTTTGTATCATGAAAAGATTCTCGAATGAACTTCATTGGTAAATTCGAAAATTTATTACAAATGTGTTAATGTTGGTTCTGGAAACGGCGATTTTTCTTTCCAGCCTGAGCGTTGGTAGACTGATGGTATCCTCAACCGCATATATGGATGCAATTTCACTGAAAGTTACATAACCTGCCAGAGTAAAACTCATAAGATACGTTTCTTGTAAAAACTTACAAAACAATAGTATATGTCGCAATTTATCCTATCATAATTTCTAAAACTACTTCACAGGTACCTGCAGCCAAATATCAGGAAACGTCATTCACTAATTTGCTCTTTAAAAAAGCAAACTTTTTCAGGAGTTTTTCTTGCTTCTCCCCGCAACTTTGTGTTATTCGAATTTTCTAACGTTTTTACATCAAGACCATTTTATAATCTTGCTTCAGTGTTTTATGCACAAAGCAAGGTAGCTTTACATAGATGTATTTATTATTCAAATGCATCAATAACTGCATGATCAAAGGTTATATTTAGATACTATACAAAATATATGTATTGCAATGTTAAATCAAAACAACGGAAGCTATCTCGATGCACTTCATTCCTGCAACAAAGTCAGTATATTGTCCGCTTCCACAATCGAGCCCAATTTAGTAGCTACCAGTGGAATACATTTCTTATTACAGCACGGCAAAAGTTATATAATGATTAATGTACCTATTAATGGGGAACAATGATAAGAAGACATATAGATACTATTTTCTTTTAAATTTCCTGATTCTTTACATGTTAAACAAACAAATTGGTGATAAAAGGTCATTCATTGCATTAAACTTCCTGCGTGTTAGAGCTATTCATAAGAGAATTAAACTTAACGAACATACAGATCAAGTCTAAAAAACCAAATAAGTAACTACTACTAACTAATAGTAGTTATAATGACGATTGTCTTTCTAAATAAATACACTGAGAAAAAAAACTTCGAGAAATTCAAATTACAGTTCTGTCATTATATTTACTACTCCAAATTACTGTGCCAGTCACACTAGAAAAATCACAAAAAAGTAAATAAATACTACACCAGTCACACTGTGAAAACAATTGCAATTGGAAGTTTTCTTTTCACTTCATAAATAATGCACACTACAGACATATCTCTTTAATAGTTGTGAGAGTAATTATACAAATATTTCACGAGTTAAACATGCAATCATGCAAGCAACAATGTTTGTATCGATATATAATAGTTCTTTCTTTAAAGGTTTGGATAGGATGAAAGTGTGGTCAAAGCTAGATGTGTTGAAGAATAACATTTAAGAGACTAAATGTATTAAAATAGCTAAATTCAAACTTAAAAGTTATACTTCAGTACGTCAGAAAAGATGCAGACTTACGTATTTTTAAACGATGATAAAATTTAAATAAGCAGCGTAAACCTGATTGCAAAATGTAAAAATAGTACAGTATGTTGAAAACAAAAAAAGATCTGATGTTGGCAAATGCTCAGATTTCGATTTTGCAAGATTTTCAGTACAACATGACGCACACATAGATTTGACGAGATCAATCGACAAAAAACAGAGAGAGAGACAGAGACAGACAGACAGACAGACAGACAGAGATATATAATAGGTTTGAGAGAAAACGAAGCATTCCAAATTGTTTGAGAGAAAAGTACCCATTTTACAAGATTGTATAATTGGCTTGTTGATAACACCTAAAGACAATTTAGGAAGCATAAAGTATTCTTTTTATATAATTTTAAATGAACGAAAAAGAGGAGCATCATATATCTTTACTATCATATTGAAAGTCTGGTTTCTTTCACTGATACAATTTAATCGTGACTATAAATTAACCTGGATAGAGAAAATGAAATAAACCGAATTCTAGAATGATTAAACGAATAATCTACCTTCACTTGACACAAGCAAGCTAAAAATAGATTTCCTTAAAAAAGAGTTTCTGTATGTTACGTGAAAGACTAGTGGCAAGCAGACATAGATGTTAGGCATCCATGTGAAAAATATTACAATGGATAATAAATATCATTTGACAGTGACATATTTCTTTTCGAAAGAGGAAAACCTAAAAAGGGAGAGGATATATACAGTACATTTTGAGAAATATTTAAAGATAGTAATCCATTGATGATAGAGCTAATGGAGGAAAATAGTTTTCTAGCAGGAAAGTTAAATATACACTGGAAAAGAAAAACATCGAATATTTCTCAGCTTAGACATCAGTACTGGAAATATATAACATAGCCAAACGACTATAATCTGGAAGTATTTCAGTCAAGAAATGTATTGACTTTCTACCAAAGCTAATTGCTAGTTACAAGAAAACTCATCACAGATCAATACACATGAATGCAGTTAAAACAAGCATGAAAGTCTATCCAAATTATACATTAATCTATCTGATTATTTGACATATATATTTATAACACCTAAATTTAAAATAAGTCAAACAGTTATAATTTCAAAATACAAACAATCCTTGTAAGTGTTGCTTTCGTAACTTTACTGATTACATATGTAAATTCACGCATGTAATTTTTGGTGATCCAGTGGTTTACAAACTTGAAAACTTGAAATGAGAGGATTTGGAAAGAACAGTTTACGAACAACAGTTATCCATGTGTGACAAAGTGACATAGATAAAGCTGAAAAGATCTTGATCAAAGAATAAACAGATTAAAAAATATATGTACAACGTTAAATGGAAAGGATATAATGAATGGTTTAACAGTTATTCTATTACATAAATGATGTTATATAAAAGGAATCTGTCGAAGTCGACTGAAGATGAGTAATTGCATACAAATATTACAGTGTATGAAAACTGTCAGTTTGTAAAGATAACTATGTTCTAGATGTGACAACGTAAAAGGAAAGAAGGAATAAAACATGAGGGAGATAAAACGTCCGCGGCATACGAATTTGTATTGATAACTAAACCAGAGACACAAAGAGAATTTAGATCGAAACACGCCACAATTAAGTCACGAAATGGTACATGTGGAAAACTTGACAAGGCGACTACAATGTAGGCAATGTTGATGTTAAAATTATAAAGGTGATTCCAAATACGTATAAAACACATCAAAACATATACAGTGTAAATGAACATCGTCAACTCCGTGAGATTTTGAACAAAATAATGGATAATCAAAATTACATAAATGCTGATAAAATCATTAAGATTATTTAAAATGCTCCTGAATAGTATTTAAAGAATGCATACGAATCCTGCCGACGGTTACAACTATGCATCTTTCCTGGGCAAAATATTCATTATTAATAACTTAACACATCCATGCAACGTTCGGTTACAAAATATTCAGATTAAAGTGTGACATCACAACATGTTCATACTGTTAATCTTTATCAGACATTTTTTGATTCTTTAATAGTGATGAATGAAAATGTATTATAGTAGGTGGCATTGTTTCGTTGAATATATGGACATTACTGAATTACTCGTGTGGATAGAATTCCTTTATCAGGAATGTTGGTTCAAGGTCAACAAAATATTTCATTGTCTCAACGAACTGTCATCGCTTAAATTCATAGACAACTGCTCTAATCCATGAACCGAAATCTACAAATTAAATCTTTTCTTTTACAGTTATTTCCTCTCAAACTTCATGAACACATCAGCTACAAATTACTTACTGAATGAAATATAGTTATTATCGTTATTCGGAACTGTTTTCTCCCCCTCATCTGAATAGTTGTTACAAGGGTTTTAATGCATTAGTAGATGTCAAGTACACATAAGTTGCAAATGGAGAGGAATGTACTTTTGATATCTAAAGCTGAAATTGCGTTCTTTATGAGCAGGAACTCTGTATATTCCAGTCATCATGGTCTCGAACTTTGTCTCTTTTCTCGCAAACATTACAAGAATTTTTTTAGTTAAGATGTTTTTCATCCACCTCTGTCAACTACATATTCTTTTTACTTTTTTTCGGCCTTAATTCTTTTGCAATTTTTTCCAATCGTATCCAATAACCTGAATGCAATCCGTACTTATGTAAGCAACTTGTCCCAAAAATCTATAGCTTAATTTTAGGTTGAAAAAAAGTTGGTGGAATATATTTACATTTTTTAATTGTCCAGGATTGATGGATAGTACTAATGCAATTTTTATGTTTAACGTACAATGGTACTATCCGCAACATAATTATGCACTTTTGCTTATGTTCTGTCCAAATTTGGTATGCAACATGTGATATAAACATTCAATGATAACATCCATTTGAGCTCTGTTCATAGATATTATCATGTAGTATGATAGTCTTTGTTCTGTAGTAAAAAGTATCTGTACATAAATTTCTCTCGCTCTTTGCTGGATCTCCTCATAAGCTTGATCGTTAAATCTATCTGTAGCTTAAAAGAACTATATTATAGTCTCTGAAAGAAACATACAAATCTTGACTGTTGCCACCGTACATTCTGTACTATGTTATGTATGATGTTTATATAATATTATAAATATTTTAGGAAATTATAAATGTTTCTTCACTTTAATATTTGTTTAAATCTTAATGTTTATCAGGAAAAACATGTTAAACTAGTGTCCTTGAATTAGGTTGTTTTGATCAATATGTTTTCTCAATTTGAAGGTCAAGGTTGAATTTTGTTTACAAGTAAAAATTCCATTAAGATGACTCATATTCTAGAACATTCTGTCATGTGACCAATCTTTATATATACCATGTTTGGTGGACATTTATTCAGTTTTGACATTACCATCAGTCTTGTAAAGAGCTATTACAGTTGTGAAAATTCATTCCACATTCTAAGAGAGGAATTATTTTAAATATTCATTGGATTATAACAGTGCTCACAAACTTTTGGATTTTGGATTTTTAATTGATGATTTTGGAATTTATGTGAACTTATTCAAAGATTTTGGAATACTTCATTTTGACATCAGCACATCAAGATTTCTAGTACATCAGGACTTTGGAGACCATTGGCACATAATAACATTCAAGGACACAGCCGTGAATTCTAAACATTCTATATTTAGGACTTGTGAATAGAACAATCATTCTTATTGGATTATTAGGATTTCAAAACACATTACTGTAAGTGACTTTTTGATTTTTCATTTTAATTATCTTGTAATAAATTGCTTGTTGATTTTTTACTTGATTTGTTGGTTTCACTTTCTTTCTGTTACATTTTTCTTAGACCATAGAGTCGTAACAACTAATTTATATTTATCTTATCAGAATTTCTAAGTCTTAAAGAGAAAATTCTGTTTAAATACTGGTTATTAATTCTTTTCTTCTTGGAAAGACTTAATACAAGAGATTTCAATTTTGTTCTTACTTGCTTTAGAATATTAAAATCTCGCATCGAAGTCTTCGTTATTGATTTATTTAAGCAAAAATATTTAAATATATATATATATATATATATATATATATATATATATATATATATATATATTACTACTATGAAGAAAAATATAACGTTTGCCTTTCATGGAAAGATTGCAAGAATGGCAAGAATGAAAGCATTTTTATTATCAGTTCAATGAAAACGTATGAATATATTGAATACAGTAATTTGGATTATATAACTCATTTTTCGATTCATAGTACATATTTTAAATCTGTCTGCTGTGATTAGGTGTTCACTCTAAACAGTGTCCGTAATAAGCAGATTTTCACAATCTAAATATGCGTTCATTGTTAACATGTGTTCGTGCATTCATGAGTCATGAGTATACCCACTCGTAGCAAATACAAAAATTGGTTTAGTGTATGCTAGAATATTTCCAAAAATCTGCCATGCAAAAAAGATGGCAAGAGTTGTCTTCCCTGTAATATACATACATGGTGTGTGTTTTAAAATAAAATGCCAATGGCATGTCTTCCGCGTAGGCTTCTTTGGTAAAGTTTGAGATTAGCGATTTTTCTTGCGTCGCTTCCAACGGAGTGAATTCAAATTGAATTCTACTTTGTAGATTCGAAGTTACTTGCGTCACGGCAGAGGGGTGTGAATTGTAATGAATTACACTTTGCAGATGCTACGCAATTATGTAACATCGAGCACAATAATTCTAATGGATTTGTCTGGTGTCGCTAGGCCAAAAAGACTATTTTTAGAAAACAATGAACACGTTCATTCTTTTTTGAAAACAGCTTAGGTGTGAGTTGAATGGATTGAATTGTGCTCTGCAGATGCTACATAATTATCTAACATACAGCGCCATCATGCGAATGGATTTGGATGGAATTCAATTGCATTGAATTCAGCTCTGTTGACGATTAGCAATTATCTAGCATCATCAGCACTGTATATGAAAAAATATTTATTGGTATATTATGTCTTACTTAGTAAGTTAACATTCTTTGATTATTCAAAATTAATATATAGACATTTTTTCTGTTTAGATAAAAGGTAGACGGAATGAAACTACTTCCGTGATTAAACGAGTGCTATTTCTAAACATCTAAATCTTAAATTGAATTACATCGCTGAGCAAGTTACAATCCTATTTTGTTTACAAAAATAGAAACAAAATGTAAATTAAACCTCGTCGTACTTACAAATTTAAGGTGGAAATCCCAGCTATAACTTTTGATCTTCTAGCACAACTTCTCGTTTTAGACTTAAACAAGGACTGGGACTGTATATACTAACGAAACGTCTGGAAGATAACACATACAGCAGGCAGTCTAGCTCAGATTATATTGATGCAATTTAATCACATGATATTTACTGATGTTTGTTAGGCCTGAATGTTACATTATTCATATTGCGAAGAAAAATTCAACTTAATTTGGGCTCTGCTCAACGTACAATCAAACGAGTGCAATGGGTCTCGGAGCTTTAGTGTGTTCTCGTTACACTGAAAGAGCAAGCGTGTTCTGGAGATATTCCTGTACATGGGTGCGTGGATGTTTAGAGCAGTTTTAACTGGTTGATTGTTTTAGGACTCCCACCCTCCCTACTACTTGCGCTTACGGCATTTCTAATGAATATTTCTGTAAACCTTGAGATTCCCATTATTTTCAAATTATTAATGTGAACAGTTTTAATCATGTTCTAATTTTCGTAGCATGACAGAGCTTTTTTAATGTACATGTTGAATGACCATAATTCGTTGCATATCTCAACAGTTCTATCATTAATTTCAAATTTCCAGTCTTGCCATTAATTTCTGGGCTGTATGTGGGGTTGGGTGTGGCAATTTAGCGCAAAGATAAAACCCATAGTGTATTTGCCTTGGATAGTGTGGAAGACTGCTCAAAAGTTTTGAATGTCATTGGTTCTGGGACAAATGAACCAGAAACTAATGGTATAAAAATGACAAGAAGACACTGAAGTCGAATCCTGTCATACACTTCTTCAAACGCATAGCGTTATTTTATAAGTAAAAATATACTCAGTTACATAGAAACTCAAAGATTTTTAAGTCTCTCGCTTTCAAATTGAAGTAAGTACCAATTATTTGCAAGCCTCTTTTAACATGTTTTTGTTTCAGTCTTATTTGAAAACAAAATAAGTATTGATCCGTGAATATGATCATGAAGGAAGGACCCCCAATATGCTACTCAACCCGCACTCGATCGATTCAGTATAACAAGTTTTATCCCTTGCTCTCAAACAGATTGAGTTACCCAGCAAAAAGAAAAGTATGACGGAAAACCTACAATATTTTCCTGTGACCTTGAAGATCGGGCTCCCAATTTGGTACGCAACATGCATTTTGATGATTTTATATAAGTATAACAAGTTTCATTCCTTAATTTCAATAGACATAACAGTTATATAGTCAAAACGACAGTGTGATGGTTGGATACACGGTAATGCAGATACTGTGTCCCCTGCTTTTTGCGTAAAGGTTGGGAACAATTAATTAGTTTGCCTCTCTCTCTATGTATATCTATATGTGCAAATATGGTTAATGGCACATCAGCACAAGCATAGCCATATTGTGTCGAGTAAGTTTTAATACTGAAATGGCATACAAAATAAAGGTAAAGGTAAGCAAAACTAAACTCGTTACAATGCAAGTTCAATTATTTTACATAAACCGCATTAATTTAAAATGTCCAAGACTTTAGCAGCTGGAACATCATCACGGTACATATCTCACAGTATAAACGTTGCTGCCATTAGAAGCCGTAAACAAAATAAGTATTGATCCTCTACCGACATGCAAGAGGGCGCATCTGGCCTATTCTTCATTCTGGAGCCCAGGGGTAATAGTTTAGAACAAGTTTGTCGTTTGTCATTAAATGTATTTTTCATAAACGTTTCCACTCACTTTGGTCTTAGACGTTTTTCACTTAGAGTAAAAACTAATTTATCATCAAAGTCTGGTCATGGCATGTGGTTCAGTAAAACGGTTATCACGTGGAACCTCCAATAAACAGACAACAGCATAAAGCAGACATACGGACAGTGACCAGATATGCACCATTGTATGGCATTGGAATAAACAAAATGCTGACAGTATGTTAGGAATTATGAACTTGATTATTCAAAATTGAGTTAGGCAGTTCATAGGGATAAATCAGTTCACCCTTTGAGTCACATATTATTTACATTGACCTATATGTAAAAAAGATGTCAGAAAAGTGCATGACATTAATGAGAGTGTGACAAGAGTGCCGTAAACTGCACATTATACGCCAGAACGTGTATAATAGTTCTCTTTGTAGACACTGTAGATCAAGGTTGATTCTACGAGTTATTGACTGACGAGTCTCAATGACCTGGGGTCAAGGTATGTTTTCCAGAATTAAACTTACTGTGGCGAAACCATTTATTTCTTATCACACGAATCATTACCGTAAACTTGATTTTTAGACCCAACAATTGGTTTCTTTCTTATCGTAAATGCGAAATCATCGGCAAAGTTTGGTCAAGGAAGGAAATATGAAAAGGAGAAGCCCGGATTATCGAGGGTCACCCAGCGGAACCCGTTAGTCGGCAGGCTTTGCGTCACGGTCTAGTCGTACAGGTTGTTTGGGTCGAGATAGGCAATCCAGATGGCGGGTTTGCTGGGGTTTTGGCCTGCGCATAGCGAGTTGTTCTCCTTCGCATGCCAGCGGCTCATCATCCAAATGCCGCGGGGGATCCCGCGCTTTATGAATAGGTGCATGTCAATGTCGGTGAACAGCAAGACCTCGACGCGGGTGGTTTTAAGCAGGGTGTCCCACCTCATCCCTGGGGAGCTGAGGTAGTGGGCGAGGTTGAGGCCGTAGTTTGTTATTAACGCGTCACCGAAGGCCTCGAAGACGTCCGCCAGCAGGAGCACATCTGTTCTCAGGTAGAGGTCTTGGTAGTCGCCCAGCGTTTGGTAGCCAAACGTCTCCCAGACACATTAAGCGTGTTCGTAGCTTCCGGCATCAATTCAGGCTGCTGCAGAAGCCCTCAAATGGGGCATCTGCGTCTCATCTAACCGCTTCTAGAGGTCGAAGTATTCGTAGGGGTATACACCCGTTTTGGCAAGAAGATCCATGTTGTTCTATGTATAGCGGCTTGTGATGTGGAAGGCCCCCTTTGGGAGGTTTGCGGACTACTTTTCCAGGCTGCTGTTGAGTAACTACAGGCTGCCCATGAACTGTAGCTGACCCAGTGGAATACGACCGGCACCTTGGTTTTCTCCGAATAAAACAGCAGCTGGAGGTTGCATGCGGTGTGAGCCGCTCCGCGATACTTACCCTTTTGGCAGATCTTGGTCGATTGAAAGGCCCCTGTAGGTGCCGTTGCCATTATCAGCTTGGCCGGGTGAGCGAACACCTTGCTGATCTTCTCCTTCTCGCGCTCGAGGCTCTGGATGAGGGTGGCGACCGCATCTCATCGAACGAAAGTGTAGCAGAAGCCGCACGGAACCTGGTAAGCGGGTTTTTGCGTGCCGCTTTCATCCTGGTTTTTGGCGGGTCCTTCCACCGGCACGTTCAGCGCCACACAGTCCGCGTAAATGACGTACAGGGCGCGCATCTTACGGTATTAGTTCTTGAACCACAGGGTGTTCTTGCCCTGCTCCAGCATGACGCTTCTCTGATGCTTCGCGCCTATGCCGATGCAGTCGTTCTTGTAGGCCTCCAGCAAGTCGTCTAGGCAGACGTGCTTTTTGCGCTCGTGGCCGCTGTTCTTGTATACCATCTGGCCCAGATCTTGTATCCTGGCGTAGTGGCCTTTGGTGACCTCGCCTTTCACTTCGGTCAGCAGGAATAGGTCCACGACGTGCAGTCTTGCCTTCTCGCTCACGCGAAGTGAGTAGAGGCCAATTCTCCCAGCTAAAGATGTTTACCGCAATTTTCGCGTTGAGGTTCTCTAACTTGCCGACGTCGGAAACCTTCACTGGGAAGTTGATCCCCTCGAAGTGGAGCTCGCTTCGGTGCTGGCTGTACTTGCCGGGCCTGTCCCCGTGGTTGTCGTCCGCGGGGTGTAGAGCGTACGGGACGGCCCACTCGAAGCAGCTCTTGACGGTGTTCTTGACCTTGAGGTGCGAAAAGTGCTATATTGCGAACGTGCAGTTCGAGCTCAACGCACCTCTCAAAGTGCCAGCCGGAGCCCTCGCTCATATAACTTTTGATGGGACCCTAGACTGCGGCGTTGGACTGGTCCACCAGCAGGTCGACCTCGTCGGGCCGCATTGGCGGTGACAGTGGCGCTAGGGAAGTAGGCCGTTACCTGGACGGCCTCTTCTTCCGGCTTGTCGTGTGCGGTCTTATCGAGCTGCTCCGTCAGCACGAGGGAAAATTTGGCGCCGTCGTAGCTGCTGACCTCCCTGGTCAAGGTTCTCCGCTAGTCGGGGCCATAACATCCACCAAGGCGATCGCGTTCGCTTCGAGACTACGGCCGGAGGGCACCAGGGCGTGGTTGTCTTTCAAGGTCGCGGTGTCGACACCCCTCCGTTTCACCTTAGCGCCAAGGTGTCAATGGACAGCGTGCATGTCACCGAATAAATTGCATTAGCTTTATAATGATTTATTCCAAGTATGAAGAATATCCATCAGGGAGTTTAGGAAATATAAGCAAATGAAACAGCATTAACCGAAACCTTAACGCATATTTTCTTGCTTAATTGTGCTAACAAGGCTGTTGGTAAAAAATCTAAGTCCATAAAGTTAAACAATGTGCTAGAAAATTTATTTAAAAAAGCTTGCTGTAATGACCAGAAAATATAATCAAGTCAGCTACTTAATCAAGTGTTTAAAACTTCATGACTCTAAGTTTAAAACTTTTGTGTCATTGCGCTAAAACAGATTTGCACAGACGTACAGCAGCAAAAACAATATGGCTCCTTCAGCTCTCGCACTGGGAGCATATACAAATCTTAATCAAACAGGAGTTCTATAAGCATCCTGTACAGGCAAATTGAACACTTCAGGGCAGGTATTATTGCTAACGACTTTAAGCCAGCTTTAAAGTAATAAATATTACGATTTACCCTCAATAATCAAATTAGAGCTTCAAAATCTGGTATGAGTATTGTGACATACCTGTAGCAGGATATGCATATAATCTACCCCCATAATAGCCACGGTACATGTCGGCAGAAGCAAGATATGCACATAATCTACTCCTAAAAATAGCCACGGTATATGTCAGAAGCAGTTGGACATGCAGATAATCTAAGCCCATGAATAGCCACAGCATATGTCAGCAGGAGTTGGATATGCATATAATCTACCCACATGAATAGGCACAGTTCACGTCTGCAACACTTGGGCATGCACATAATCTACCCCCATGAATAGCAACAGTACATGTCTGCAGCAGCTGGATTTAGTAGAAGTGATCAAGTCAGAGTGTAATTGCTGAAAACAAACCTTGACCAACAAAGTAAGCTGAACAAGACAAAAGTTGTCTGGAACTTGTGGTTAAGTTACTTTTTCGTATTTATTCTTATAACCATCGATAGATTTCAGACAAATAGTTATAAATTATTAATCTTGTGCTGTCTGTTTCTCTAATACACGTTACAATATAATGATACACACATTGTAGTCTTTATGATTTATTTTAAAATCTAGCTCGAAATCATACGTCATTATCAATAAACAGTGTTATCTTTAAGTACCGAACATTGTTAGCAGAATTAAATTAAACATCATAAATCTATACTTTGTAATAACATCCCTATGTTTATTTGAAGATTTAATTTGAAGCTTCACTCATTCACTTCACCTGACACAGTTCCTCAAAGTGACACTATATTTGTACCATCTCCTTTATGTGTTATTTGTTCAAACCATAACAATGATGTTTCCAAAGCCAATATTTTCAGTAGGGGTGCATTTCTCTAAGGTCACCTTGAAAATGCTTCACAAAAACAGCCAATAAATTAGCTCATCATATTTTCAGTTACCATACCATATAAGGCTTTTTTATGTGAAGAAAAGCAAAACGTTTCAAAGGTTGTCTAGATATTAAACCGGGTGTTACGCTTGTGTTAAATATTATATAAAAGTTTTAACCCACCACTAATAAAATGATATACGTATTACCCAAATATTGTAAAATATTTTTGGATACTAGTAATTAGATCTAGGAGGCCCGAGTGAGAAGGACGTAAATTACAGGGAAGAATTCCCCATATGAAGACTTTTTTTATAATCTCAAATAATAATTATTATATATGACATTGAAAAATTGAGAATTCATTATTTCTTGGATACCACCTTTCGTGGATGTCATGGTTCCTACAAATCACGAATTTAACGAAACAGCAAACAATAGTTCCACCAATGTTTGTATCTTCTACTTTTATACCCTCTTTCATAACAACGAAAAATGAAACCCACGAAAATACGTGTGAACGAATCTTTAGGGATCAACTTATGCCCGATTAGTGTCATGAAAAGTTTACATTCCCATGTATTTATATCATAAATCAAACATTTTCCCGACAAGCTATTCTACTTTTCATATTCTAACGGTAAACGCACATGCACTGCACAGTTTCAATAAGGAATCATTCATTAGAGATCTCTAGAGTTCTGATATTATTTGAAATGTATATTTCTCGCCTTTAATTTTGGGGTATTAGTAATGTTTGTAACACAAACTGGCACAAGGATCAAAGGCGTAATATACTTGTTATTTGGAATTTGGATGACTGATTGAAGCTTAGAAAGTGGTCGATTCTGAGGCAAATCGACAAGATACTTATGGCATGACAAAAAAAAAAAAAAAAAAAAAGAAGAGTGAAGTCGAAATAAAACTGGTTTTAATCTTGCACTTGTCATCAAGCTTTATCAAAGATTATTCCTTAAACTTGCCATATACATTTCAAAGTGCACAACGTTATTTTATAACTTGGAAACTGACCCTCTTTCTTTAAATCCGCATTTCATAGACCCCACCCTCCATCAGTAAGAAAGAACAATTGTACATAGAAAAATGCTTGTCCTCAACAAGACTCTATTTACATCCATCTCTTTAAAATGTATTAAAGGCACATATTTCTATGTACAAAATTCACAAGTTCAAATGTTCTTCTGACTCTTCCTATTTAGATAAAAAGAGTAACCATCCCTGATAAAGTTCAACGTGAAGTGACGTAAAGCTAAAAGTGTAAGCACATTTTTATCGCCTGTGCCCCTTCACTCAGGTGCTCCTATGGCTGTTGTTGCTTCTACGGTTGGCGGTTTGGTCGTGTTTTACTGGCCCTGTCGTGGACGTTTTGGTCGTAGATGCCTGCTTTACTGACGCTGTCGTAGGCTGCTGTGGCATTGACTCTTCATCCGTGGTCAGCCCGTCATTTGATGGATTCTGACTGTCTGAAACTATAATAATAACAAATAAAAATGATATATCCATGTTGTTATTGTCTGAATTTGAAACATTCCACGCATGTAATTTGTGTGATTTGCATAACGTTATAGGAGGGATAATTTATTATTATTTCTAATGTATCTACATGAATAAACTATTTATTAAACGTATGTTAATACAACTAAAAACTGCTATACCAAACATAACACATCCTTTTGTAGCAGAACACCGATTATTAGTAACATCTTTATGTAAATCAATGGCATATACCTACATCATTACTACCATTATTCGTAATCCCCCAAGCACTAGAACTCTATATTTCCGATGGTCTTTAAATAACCTAAAGAACTGAAACAGCTTTTAAAACAATAAAAATCCTGTTATTGTTTGAATATGTGTATACCAGTACAAAATGAAATGTTATTTTTACCTACCTTTTTTATTCAACAACAATATCATGGTTGAAACCATGATCGTCAAGGATAAGCACCTCATCTGCAAAGTATATAATATGTCTGGTCAGTAATATTATCCACTCTGACCACTAAAACTGATACAGAATAAAAACTGGTGTATTAAGGTAGTCCATGTTATCACATGTAATGTCTTCAAATAATTATTTCTGACGGAACATTTGCAGTACTTTTAAATATAGGCGTTACGCGTCATTTTGTTTATTAACACATTAGGGCTCACTTCCCTGGAAAATGAAAATAAAAAGAACAATTTTTTTCCATATTATCTGTGCTATTTAAATTTTGATTTGACGAAGACAGAAACTGGACAATTATACAGAAGCAAAGTGTTTTTGAATTTGTTTTCATATACAGTAAAGCAAGCGATAGAAAACAAGAAAAAAGAAAAACATTTGTACTAAAATAAAATGATTTCCAAGCCGTTGAAAATTGCCATGTTTGATTTCACAACGTACTTGTTGATTGTTCACTTAATAAAAAGTATTGCTCAAAGGATCATTTATGTTCCTTTCAACACCAAAGAAATCAAAGATCTAAAGAGGAATGGATAAAGTAATGTATATTTTTTAATAACCAATTCATTTTTCAGTTATTTTCGATACAGTTCTATATACTCTAGTATTTTAACAGAGTTTATTAATCTTTACAAGAAGTTAATCAAATTTATATAAAAACTTTGAAGTTATCATAACATGTTTTTTTTATGAACTGGCTTAATCAGTATTTTGTTTGCTGTTGTTGTTAATTTCATCACGAAATGATGCTTGACTCAATTTCATTGTCTGAAACAACTCTGATATGAACTTTCCTCTTTTAGATCCATCATTGCAAATATAAACGAACCGGGTCTTATTGTTTCGTTTCGTTTTGTTGGATTGTTTCTGTTTTGTCTTGCTTTGTTGTGTTTCTTTTAGGGGTGGGTGGGTTGGTCTTTTTAAAACCTAATGATTCGATTAAGATACATGCACTGGAACCCTATTAGAAGTGCTGCGATCAATTGTTCTCGATTATTAAAAATAAAACGAATATGTCATGTGTCTTAAACTTTAATTCCCAAAACGATCGTAATTTGAATTCAGTACTACGCATTTTAGCTCTGTATTCAGACAGAAGTAAATAACGTAATGTGTCACCCTCCTTGTGCAGACATCTACTTAATTACCTCATTGACATTACTGTGGGTAGGCCCTGTTTTTGTTTTAACTCTGCGGAGGTAATAAATCCAGAAATAGTTCTTAAATGCAAATATGAAGGTAACATATAAAACTTTATACCATTCAAAATAGTCCAGAAGGAAATAAGGATATTGATAAACATTATATTTATGAAATGGTCTATCTTATAGAGAAAATCTGTCTAAAAAGATTATTTATACAGTGTGTAAAGTTAGGAAGTTTAATCGGTCGGTTGTAAAGGACAACATCTTTACCATGTCATTGAGTTTTCTTATGCGCCACGACAAAAAGATAGAGACAGACATATATATATATATATATATATATATATATATATATATATATGTATATATATATATATATATATATATATATATATATATATATATATATATATATATATAGACAGACAGACAGATATAAAGTCGTGTTGACGTGTGGAAAGGTTGATAGGTAAACTATGATAAACTTAAGGATATCTGGTAGAGCTTTATTAACTGCTAACATTTTGTCAGTGACTATATTATTTTTTCATAGATGTAAAAGGAACCACTTTAGCAATAACGTTGCTGCTTCTCCGTCTTAATTACAAATTAAAATTACATTGAAATCAAACAAAGTTAATAATTAAATTCAACTTTTCCTTGTCCTTCAACAAGTTGCACCAAGTGTCATGATTGTTTTACGTGATTGGTAGCTTATATAGTGTGGCATCATTGAGGTTATTAGTGCAAACAAAACAAAATGGTAAATATTCAAGTATATTGTTACTAATTTATTACACACTTTTCTAGGGTCATGCTATCATAGATAAATTCTAGATATTTACAACAAATTGGTATATTCGTTCGGAATATTTTATTTACTCTTATATTGGTAACGCTGATTACTGGAACTATGTCAATGATTTTTACGTAATTTTGTTTATCATATTCTTTCCAAAAAGGGAAATAAAACCTAAAAGATGTATTAAACAATAACAATAGCCGTTATCAGAAAATATGACGCGTACAACAGATCGATGATACGTTGATGTCAGTCTTAAAGTATTAATTAAATTAAATAACAATGTATGTATACATTAGATCCTGTATTTGCAAGGACGATGTGAAGAAACGGTGCCGTTCCTATCATATACAAATAATGCTTTGCTTATCCTCCCTTATGAACGAAGCAAAATACAACTGTTTTTAAGGATATAGACCATATCAAAGCGAGTGATGGCAGATAAAATCGAGAACTTTGATCTGAAACATATCATGTACCCTCAAAATGTTGTACGGTATTGACATAGAATGAACATCATTAACTTAATATATGAAATGATTTTCTATAGACTAACGAATGATTCACACGAAATATCAAGTGCTATGGTAGATGTAAATGACCCCCCCCCCTCAATTTCCCCTCATTTGTAGATTTTACTGTCCGTTTATTTTCAGAAGCAGTAAAATACATTGGCTTTACTAGTACTTTGAAGTGCCGCTGTCATTTGTATTCCTTTATTTTGTCGTACTACACATATGCTTCGGCAACTTTACATTTAGTACAATTACATAACTTTCCATTGGGCGATTATGGTGTACCCGTTAGCGGTGCCCGGTTGTACAATGTATGACGTCACGCCATCTTTTCTCATGAGGACAATATTTATAGTAGATGAATGATCTATTGAGCAGTGACATGTAAAGCGGATTTGGTAATCTGCAGGACATCAATAAACAAATGACATGTCAAGCGGATTTGGTAATCTGCATGACATCAATAAACAAATGACATGTAAAGCGGATTTGGTAATCTGCATGACATCAATAAACAAATGACATGTAAAGCGGATTTGGTAGTCTGCAGGACATCAATAAACATATGACATGTAAAGCGGATTTGGTAATCTGCAGGACATCAATAAACAAATGATATGTAAAGCGGAGCATATGAAATTATGGTAAGCAGTATATTTTTTGAACATAAAATTAAATGAAAATAAATAGAAATATCTACGCCCTTAAGAGGAGTATATGAAAAGTTCTGAATATTTTGTTATAACGTTTTATTTCGTTGAAACTGTCAATACATTTAATGCCTAACAATGGACAAAATAACGTTTTATAAAAAATAATCTGCAGCTGCAAATACAGCACTCCGGACACCTGAAGATATATAAGTGTGACGTGATAGAGGTAAATGACAGTGACCTAAAAATGTCGGAGAAGGAGAACAATTCTGATACTGAGCAATGAGCATACTGTCGAAGCCACGAGCGCTTAGAGTACTCGGCTTGTAAAACGATCACAATATAAATAATTGCAATCTTGTTTTCTTTCCCTCATTTAGTAAACCAAAAAGGTTCTAATTTTCAGAAAATTGTTTTTCACCTTATGAATAGGTCATATCCATCAAAACTAAACTTAAATAACTTCGGAAATGCTGTACAAAACATCCTTTGATGCATTATATCAAAACTTTTATTCAAAGATTTTGAATTAGCAATATGTACATAAACTTAAAACGTAGAGCCATCACAAATTCAAGGAAAAGTTATCTGCATACCGCAAAGTTTCTGGAATCCTGATAAGGCAATATAGTATACATGGAATTTAGAAGCTGTAAATAAAGCAAAATAATCATTATATTGACTATAAAACATAGGAAACATGGCCTTCGTATGTAACATGGACATTATTTGTATCAGCATGCTACTAGCTGAATCTCATTTATAACAATTAAATTGACTTTCGTTCAAAGCTCCATAGAAACAGTTAGTGATTAGATAACATAAATAATTTTTGAGAAAGTAACAAAGATGAGCATAAGACAGCAGGTGAAAAATGCACAATCTAAAATATAAATACTTATCTGATCGTGTAACACAAACATTTACAGAGAGATAGAAGACATAACGTAAAAATAAAATACAATAAGTGTAACTAGCAATTGAAAAAGACTGATGCATGGCCCAGTTTATAAATGTATTACTTAAGTTTTATACAGTTGTGTACAGATATGCTGAATGCAAGCAGCTGTATTGTGACAAATATATTTGGATATTTTATCAGCTGAAACAAATAAATGTCCTCATTGTTCTGTAAATTCCATTAATAAGTTCACTTAAATGACAATATTTTCTTATATTCAAGCAGGAATTACGCGAATTAAAACAGAAAATTTAAATGCAGGCAGGTATTACGTGAAGTAAATCATACAACTTAAATACAGACCGGCTTTACGTGAAATAACACATACAACTTAATATCTTCTTGAAACAATGTATATATATGAATTATATAAACTGAACAATTCACGAAACACATCATTTTGGAAAATGTAATTTTCCACCAAAATGATTTTTTTTTCAAATTTAAACACTGGAATGACCTTACCTTTAGAAGGGAATTTTCGAACATTGAACTTTTTTAAATGAACTTTCTGAAAACTGTCCCAATGACAACACATTTCTTGTAATATGAACTTTTTCAAATTAAAATCTTAGATTTTAAAGGAGTGAAGCATTTTTTGTCACATAGCATATATCGACCGATACCTGCTGCAAATTAGTTTCTATCGAACTTTGAGGTAAAGGAAAGGAAGCTGACTGATCGTTGCCATGGTACCATGGGAGATTGCAAACAAAATATAAAGAATCCCTCCAGCTTTTATGATACATTAGGAAGGAACGAGAAATACAAATTGCCCGATCATCGTTTTCCGATAGAAGGACCGGAATGATTTGTCACATTTCATACTATATTCAAGTTAACTGATGCTTAACAGTAAACACAGCCATTCCTACGATTTACAGAGATGTGAATCATTGTTTAACTAATTACAGTTTAACAAAACTAGAGTATATGCTATTTGTATTTACCTCTCCGTTTATGGCTTTGTTAGATTTTAGTGATTATTTGTTTAATTATGATGAGTCGATGTTGGGAAGATATGTCTCAAACCGAGTAATTAGCCAATCACTAGGAGCAGACGTCGTAATGGACAGTATTCACGAGACTTTCTGATAGAATGAATTTGTTTCATTAACTGGACCCTCGTTAGTTTCATAACATAAGGAATTCTTGGAATATTCTCACGTATAGTTTGGACATTTGAGTTAGGAATCATTATATGTTGGGTCATGTTTTGCAGTACGTGGTATAAAATACCGATCTACGGCTTAGAAAAGCGTTCTGATTAATCATATATACGTGAAGCAAGAAAGACCATGCAAGTATAAAATTAGGGTCTCGTGAATATGTAGTTCTAGTTGATTAGAGGAAAATCGTATGTGATATTTGCTCGTTTAAGAACCCTTCAGTTTACAATGCCTGTTTTCTTGAGGTCCTTGGAAATAAGGGGAAATATCGATCTCTCAAACCAGACTCAATCATGTATTGTTTGATTCGTTTGGTTGTGAGACCCCTTTTATTACAATGTCTTTGGCAAGCTAAGATGGTTTTTTTTGTTTGTTTTTTTTTTTGTTTTTTTTTTACCAGGAGTAATTCAAAAGTTTCCTCTGAAGTGTAAAATGTAATATATTGCAAATGTCCTTCTCATTTTGTACTAAATAGAGAGTATTTATATATTCATTGGGACATTAGAGGTCAATGGATTTCTTGTACAAAATCTATTAAGATAGGACGCAATAAGTGCTGTATTTAGACTTGTATCACTATGTTGTCCAGCTGATTGGCAAGGATCCTCCATAAAAGTCCCAGTTCTTAGCAAATACACAAAAGGTGCTTAATTTGTATTATTATGTGAATGAAAATTTTAAAGTGGTGTCGCAATATCTATTGTATTTATAAACTTTATATCATTCCATACTCTGATTCGCTAATTATACCTTGTCGACAGCAAAAGTAATTTTTTTCACCTTCCAATTACCTGAGCAATACAAATTGATCTATATTTAATTTTCGTGTGTAATTACAGCCATTTACCCTACTTTTCCTATTTGGGCGACAAAATCTGTAGAAGCTCAGGTCATGGAACTCGCCGTTTTGGCAATCGAAGGATCGGTTGATAAGCATATTTCTCCCAGTAATTTGGCACTTGCATCATGCAAGAGTTCACATTTGAACAAGAGTAATTGTTCGAATTATCCAATGTATCATGTTCATTATATATGGATGGAAAGAACTCATCTATTCCGAGAAACATCCACAGAATTATTTCTTCATTAAATTGTGTTGAATCTTTAGGCTAGGAACTCAAGGCATTTGATTGTTTTCTAAATTTGCTGCTCTAGAGACTGCAGAACTGTACAGAAGTGTCAGAAAGCAAATTCGGATGGAAGTTATTAAATTTGGATCAATCTTGTTGGTGGACAATGAGTCAATGTCCTAATTTGCCTTCATATGGTAGTTGAGAATCATGTGATATAAACTAAAATCATTGGTTACCACAATCATTTTAACAGAATTAAAAAGACCTAACAAATAGATTGCAACTTTATTATTAAGCGTTTAATTATCAAACCGAAGTCCGTTTTGGGGTGCATTTACTGTGACTGTGCACAACCTAATTTCAAGCACACTGATCCAAATTTAAGTTTCCTGATGTGACAAAATATTGATGTCTGTTTATGGATATACTAATGCCGTTTATTTTCTACAAAAAGATTTGCTTGTGTATTCGTATAATAATGATCTAAAGCAATGATGCCAATAATTTACTTTTCCATGACCTGCCATCTGGACCTAAAAAACCATAGCTCTATTGCCAATCCACAAACGGACAAACATTCCAAGCCTAGGTTACTGGTTAAGGACGAAGCCGTGTGCATTTCTGAATTTAAAAGACGAGTCAAACCACTAAAAATGGATGGATGACAAAATATAACACTGGTGCAACTTCGATGATCAGTTACCATAAATTCCCAATTTTGTATCACACATAGTAAAATCCGCTAAACCTCCCATGACACTAACCAAGTAGTCATGTCCTGAAATCTCTTATACATGGTGTGCCTTCCTGACATGAATTAAGATATATCATTTGCTTTTAGAATATTCAGCAAATGTAATTGTAATTGTAAATGCAATCTGTGTGCTTTTGGCCTTTGCCGACATCACTGGGACCCAAAGGGGTGGGGGACCAAATGTAAATCCTATTCGGAAATGGAAGGTAAAATAAAAACATTTCAGGAGAACATAAAGTGAAAGATAAACAAATGGACAAACGGTGATGTAGGCTTAATATTCTGATAAAATCTCCAACAGCAAGGCCACGTTGATGTTTGGAGGAAATGTAGCTTTAATATTGTGATTCAATATTTCAATGCGAGGAGGTCACCTTGACTGGACGTTTTAAATCTATCTTTAACAAATATGCACAATAAACGCATGCATTACGATTTTATAATTTGATATGCCCAGTAATTGAGAAATGCAGTGTCTTTTGAACTGGTGGAAAGATTAAAGAAGAAGGTTTTCCTTCAATTTATATCGCATAGTTTCTTTGTCTATTTGTTTTTAGGAGCACATGCTAGATATCGGTGTTTGTAAGCGTTTTTAAATATAATAAGTGCGCGTACTAAAGAATGTACAAGAGGCTCAAGGTTTGAAGGACTGAGCGATATCGCATGTCAAATGGACGTATTTAATATTGTTTCACAAGAATTCGACACCCCAGAGAGATTTAAATCTTTATTCAACTATGGAGGGGTTGCACTAGTGTAGGACGTCACCATCACATGTGTTTGACTAGGAATGCATGTCAAAATTTAACTGCGCAATAACGCGGTAATAAAACAAATATGATGGCTATATTGATCTAAATCAATGAAGATGAAGGTCACACATCCCAAACAAAACGGGAAGTAAATAATTTAGAATTTTGCAAAGAAAACGCAAGCAAAATATTTTTTGTTGTTGTTAGTTTGTTCATTATTTAGAAAGTGACTTACCTGCAATGAACTTGGTGGGATTAAAATGCATTCTATGACTGAGATATTTACCAGACGACAGTTAATTATGGAAGTACTTCCTAAAGGAAAAACAGATTGTTAACAATTTATATATTTGTGATCTTCACATAGATAGATAGATAGATAGATAGATAGATAGATAGATAGATAGATAGATAGATAGATAGATAGATGCTATTGAATTTATCTAACTCAATGGACCCGCATAGATGTGGTCAGTACAATGATCAGTTCAGTACAATCTACTTTAAACCACTTGAGACCACGTATAATATCAGTAAGAACACGTACACGGAATAATTATAGTAAACATAGGGTAATACCTTGTCTTGTTTGGATATGTTGTCTAATGAAGTCTAAATAAAGGGTATTATTTATTAGGATAATCTTGACATGTGTATCAAGATTTTGATACACGGTAAACGTTAAATGGATTTGAATTTGGCAAGGCACCAACCCAATGAGTCTCCATATGACCCAAATGTTATGCATAAAACGATAGCAATTATATAATTATGATATATCATTTATACATTCTTCAGATTAAAAATCAAAATATATTTCACCCATTGTGAGGATGAGCTACATCAGAGATAGCCATCAATTGTATGTACCACTAAAAATTCAATTACAGACAATTTCTTTGCCTTACAACAAGGCAAAGATTGCTTTATTCCTTCTTTTTTTGAACCTTTGGTGTATTGCAATATAACAGAATATGTCTATCAAGCATTCTACTTTAGTAAGGCTCTTTTGTAGTTTAGATATGTCTGAAATCTGCTATGCTAGAAACTCATTGCATTAATCTACTCATGCATTTTTTGCAAAGTACATCCTGACATAATACTCCACACATCAAACATAGTATAGGAGTATTCACATAATACTCCATACATAAAACATAGTATAGGAGTACTCACATAATACTCCACACATCAAACATAGTATAGGAGTACTCAGATATTACTCCATACATCAAACACAGTATAGGAGTACTCACATAATACTCCATATATCAAACATAGTATAGGAGCACTCACATAATACTCCATACATCAAACATAGTATAGGAGTACTCACATATTACTCCATACATCAAACATAATATAGGAGTACTCACATAATACTCTATATATGATTATCTTGATTGGTTTCGCTCTTCAGGTGTTTCGTATTAGCATTTCTTATTCACATATGGACAAGAAAAACTGTAGTTTAAGGCTGAATACAGTTTCTGTTATGGTTTATTCTATATGGAAATAATTTTGCAGTGTACTGGATAAAATAGATTGATGAAGATTTCTTATATTCTCTAAAATGGAGGACTGTTTTCCATCCTGTAGCACTCATTCGAGATTTTTCTTTTGCTACCTTGCGTGATTATTAATCCGCCTCCCATGACGTCAAAGTAGTCTAGTTTGTTAAACTGACATGCTTTTATTATGTCATAAAGTTCATGGCGTCACTGCCCTTTAAGTCCAATATTTGAAATATTAATCTTTTCAAATCACATTTTCGAGTTCAGATCTATTTTTGGGGGGATATACTAAATCGGATCTTTCTATAGATGAAAATTTTTAAATAGATAATTTTTTCTTTTAATGTTTTATTTGTACAAGTTGAACACATTTTGAATCGAGGATGTGAGACGAATAATCAATCATGTGTGTGTGTGCTTGTGTGTGTGTCTGGTGTGTGTTGATGTACAGTAAAGAATTTTCACCTTCAAGTTCATAATAAATGGGCTTAACTTAGGAAAAGCTTCGTTCGTGCCCATGAATTATAACTCGTTGGATGTAATTTCCCTGTTATTATATATATATATATATATATATAGATAGATAGATAGATATAATGACATAATGTTATTCTGTTATTCTATTATTTTTATGTCAGAGATGATCCATGGTAACGCAAATTGATGAAAAATATATTTTAGATATTCACATAATATTCTGCGCAATGCAAACTATCTTTCATTGCATTGGTGAAGAACGCGATGTGTCCCTGTTCAGATAATTTCATTGACGTATATAGTGTTACTGTTGTTGTGTTCATGAATTCCTCAAGTTTTTGAGAGCACCAAGTCAGTACACGAAATATATGAATCAGTGCACACATACCTGAAGCTCCACTCATTTCTCCTAGGCTTTGACTATTTCATATTAACTTTATTGTTAAGTTGCTTTTGCTTGGTATTGAGACATCACGAAATCCATTTCCTAGAAAGAAACCACAAGATTTTGGAACTTTACCCATGTTACTTATATTTATACACCAATTCGGACGTGTAGTTTTGAAAACGTTTGGTCTCCTTTTTTTGTCCATAAAATCCTATGTAAATAGTCATAAATTAATTTACCCGGTATGAATTAGTCGACGAGTCCAATTCGGTTGACATTTTGTAATGGTCTCTCAGAAACTATAGCTTTAGTTTATGTCTTTTCCTTTTTAACGACAAAATATTCATGTGCAGACCTCCTCCATTTGAAAATAGGAATACATTATTCTGAATTTCCTTTCTTCTTCTTCTTCTTTTTCTTTTTAGTTCAGTGTACTTTAAGAACAAGCAGGGAAAAACAAGAAGCAGCATACCTTTCTTTTTTGATTCATTTAAAATCTTTTTATGAAATAAAATACAGCATATTCCTCTTTACTTATGCTAAATCTTAAATGAAATCAGTGTCGATTACAAACATTCCCTTGCAGGAATAAACACATTCTTATTACATCTTTGAAAGTCTGCTTACAAGCTTTCCGCATTTTGGGAGGATTAAGAAAATATTTGACAGTTTCTTGACTACATTTTAACGATCCTACCTGAATAGTCCATATATAATAATACAAAAGTTGGAAACGAAGCGAAAGAAAACACATTTCGACATAAACAAGGTCTTTCTCGGGGGACAATGAAATACATACACAAAAAAGCTCTACACGCGTAGAACAATATAATATTTACATCATGCATATATGGCACAGAAACAACTTTCCGAAATAGTGAAAATGTGAAAGCTAGAGAACAGAAAGTAAAATGAAATACGATATACATTGCAAACCCAAAGGAGATGTTAATATTGATCTTACTTAAGCACTTGCAAATATACTGGGGGGAACTAATGGGCTGTAATCATCCAACGTCATCCCAGGTTTCATTCATGATATCAGTGTGTGAGTTGACCTTCCACCCATCAACATCATTTAGAACCGAGCTATCTCATGACGCTGTAACACTCTTGATATCTGGTACACGAATAAATTCTACTACACGGCTACATGTTCAGATTAGTATTGTTTAATAAATCCCTCTTGGAGTCTCTCTTTGATTCATACATGAAAAATGTTTCATTCAAGGGGGGCACATGTCATTTCGGCCCAAAGGCTACGTTCGGTCGGGTCGATTCGGCCCACGGAAATACTGTGCTAGTTTAATAAAGATGTTTTCATTGGAATAGTATACCATTGAGCAACAAAGTGCCAGTGATAATAGTGACATATCAGCTGATTATGTATTTTGATAAAATAAAAACAACTTAACTTAAAAGTGGCTGATTCGGACCAGGCTTATTCAGATTTAAGGATCAAAGATGACATTTTTACGTTTTTGTAAAGGAACGATAAGTATTATAAACATTCCATACGGGCGGTCTGTAGTCTTTTTTTGAAAACGGATTGTTGGCATTGTCTTCTCTTAGTTGTATTTACGACTTTGATTTATGTTGATTGCAATGGTCCTAAACCTTTGTGTATCAGCAGCAGGACTCAGGTCACAATTATTACTTCCGGTTCAGTACCCACGAATGTAGTTCCAGTCTATTTTTTGACAGCATTTTTTCCTCTCTCATTTTGGTGGTGATGCATGCATTTGATTTAGGCATTCATGGTATTGATTTAAAGAAAATTGTTTATTCTTTAGAATATGAACATTATGGTGTTGTCTGTGTGTATTTTGGCGAAAGTGCACAGTGTCTCCATTGGGTTTTTTTCGGAAGTGAAATCTGTGACCCATGGCACGTTGCTTTTACAGTCCAGGCTCGCAAACGAATGCCAGTTAACCCATGACAGAACTTAAGCGTGAGTTCATCTTTAAAGATACTTTAGATGAGCATATGATTTATTAGGATTTGGACACAGTGGAAAGTTCATTTACTGGCAAACAAATGTAGAGACTATATAGGAAAATTAATTGTGGTATGAGGCTGGCATCCCTTACAGATCATGTATAGTATGTATTAATTAAGACCCGTGGCTACAAATAGCCTATGATGTAATTGTATGAGTCCGCGAGCAGTATCTGCAATAATGTTTTTCGGACAAAGGCTGTAGCGAAGTGTAGAATAATGATAATATAGAATTAAATGATCATGGATAGGCATTTATGGAAGTATAAATTGTACCTAATAACTAACAAAGCTAATATGAAGTGGAAGGCCTTTATGTTAGCCTTGTAAATGATAGGTACAATTTACACTTCAATAAAAAAGCAACCATGATCATTTAATCGTTAGAATTCCAATTTTCCGCCTTTGTGTTGTCAATACAGGGGATTCCGTCAAAAGAACATTTCAATTTAGGTAGCAAGTAGTTTTTTCTTCATTAGACTCTTCACATGGTGTCAGAATTCCTAGCCCCATCTTGTTGATTCAACTGTTGCTTAAATCCTGCTAGATTAATGATGCTTGCTTTTAGCATAGTGTACTCAAATTCATTCACTGCTTTATTCATGCGTGCTTTCTTTTTCCTTCCTTCCTTCTTTTAATTTACGTATGCATATATAGATACATTTCTAGCGAGCGAGCGATCAATCTACTAGTATCTACAATACATAATGACCGGAACCTTCAATACATACAGTATAGGTAAATATTTGTCTCTCCGCTTGTCTCTGTCTGTTTATCCACCTGTGCGTTTGTTGTCAGAAAGATCCTTTCTTTTATACATATCAAACGACAAAAGTTTATTCTTGCGTATTTCATTTAAACTTAAACATTTGCTCGTTACTTTTTACTTTTGCTTTCCCCAATTTTAGTTTTTCGCCAGTTGTACTGACAATAACTTTCTCCTGTTACTTTTTCTGTTCTTCACTTAATTGTTCTTTCATTCGTTCGTTTTTTCGTTCTTTCTTTCTTTCCTTCATGTTTCTTTTTTCTTCTGTCTCTCTGTCTCCATTTCTTCTCTGCATTTCTTTTTTTCTGTCTTCTTCCTTTCCCCTTTATTTTTTGTTTGTCAGACTTATTCCTCTATTCAATTTTGTTTTTTTCTCCTTTCTGTTTGCCTGTCTATCTTTCTTCTTCTTCTTCATCTTCGTCTTCTTCTTCTACTTCTTCTTCATCTTCGTCTTCTTCTTCTTCTTCTTCTTGTAGCATCATTGCATAATACCTGCAATTTAAATACATACCTTTATGTTGGAAAGGTCAGGTAGATTTTCCCGCCTTTACCGTGTTTTTCGATGTGTTGTAAAGATACTGTAAAAAGTAAACGTGGACACATCTGTGCGCATTTATTCTGGGCACTAGTCAAGCATTTTGTAATAAATAGAAACGATTCAATTCTGAAAGAACAATTATTTTAGACAAAGGGCTTGCTGAAGTTTGAAAACTTACTATATTCAATCTATCCAGTTGTGACAAAATAAATTGACACAACACAGACGCGGGAAGTCTTGTTTAAACATAATTTTCATCCAAATCGTATTGATCTTACTCAGGGGAACAAATTGGAACATGACAGGATTATTGAGAATCCCCAAGCTATCCCGGATAATTGATAACGTTTTTCCTTCAATTAAACATTCCTGTTGAGGTTACAAAGTTTAGATGCACTTTATCATGGGAAGGGGTACGTGTGGACTCGAATATACCTGCTGTTCATCAGAGGGTGATATACTGGTAAATAACGTATTTTAAATGAGCAATTACAGTGATATGACGATTCCGACCACAATGAACTGAAAGAAGAAGGAAATGAAGAAGAACAACAATAAGAAAATTAAATGAATACCAATATCCACAAAAAGGTGGAGAAAGGTTGTTTGAACGAATTGGATGATCTCTCTCTCTCTCTCTCTCTCTCTCTCTCTCTCTCTCTCTCTCACACACACACACACACATACACACAAAAAAACACAAGATTCGAGATTATATCCAATAAGAACAATTACATGAGGTGGCACAAATATATTCCTTATATATATATATATATATATATATATATATATATATATATATATATATATATAGAGAGAGAGAGAGAGAGAGAGAGAGAGAGAGAGAGAGAGAGAGAGAGAGAGAGAGAGAGAGAGAGATGGATAGATGGATAGATAGATAGATAGATAAAAAACCTTGGCCTGTGCAGAAATCTATATGCCCTGGTGTGTTTTGATGTAATATGTGCAGGTAGATTGCAGATGAAAAAGGGGGCACGAGTAAGATTCAAACTGGCACTCGGCCTATGCCTATTATGTGTTTCGAGCACTGGATATAAGGCAACGACCGATTCAACAGGGATGGGCCGAGGATAGAAGGGAGCAGAGGTATTTTTAGAACAAAGAACTCTGGCCCCTCACTTGTTGGGGAAAAAAGTACTGTGATCGACTCTCCTATTTTACCCATGTGTCCAATATTAGCCTGTGAAAACTATTTTATTTTCTCGACAGGAGAGCGAAAACAACATTCTGTCTCGGAAGAAAATCACACCTCTCTTATTCTTCTTCTTTTTCTTCTTTCATTTAATCGCAGTAGGAAATGTCGCATTGCTTTAATTCCTCGTTTAATGCGTGCAGAGACACAATAAATCTGCTATGCTCTCTGAGACACAAATATGTAAGATAATGACAAGTTTGTGTTATTTTATCCTCAATCTCCAGCAAGATGAACATATTTGCGGCAATGAAAATGTAAACATCCAGATTATGATATAAACGTCAACACTATCCAGTAAGAATACTTATAAAAATTAGGTCATTTCTTTAGAAACCTTATTACCTAAGTCATAAATATGTCTGGATGAAAGGATGTCCCCGCCAAATACGACATACTTTCAGAAGCTTTGGTTCTGGAAGTAAGATTATAAGCCAAACAGGAGACATAATTCGGTCTAACTGTGACAAAAATAAGTGAATATCCAACTTGACATAGGTCTTTTTATTATTAAACCTCATACTGAATTCAATGTAATTAAATTCCACCTAGACAATCGACATTTATTTACTGAAACGACAATTAATGATGCAAGGTCAAGCATTTTTAGTCAGTTTTTAACAGATAAAGGTGAACTGGACTTGAGCTAGATCAGCATGATGTTAAGCTTCGTACAAAAGCTAGTTATTTCATTAAATCTTTCAAAAGTTGTTGGGCGGAAACTAAAATTGCTAAATAAATTTCGATTTAATTTAATTACATTTAATTCAGTATGAGGCTTAATGATAAAAGTCCTTATGTCAAGTTCGAGTTTAACTTATTTTTGTCACAATTAGACGAAGTTATGTCCCCTGTTTGGCTTATAATCTTGCATCAGGAACCAAGGCTTCTGAAAGTATATATTTTTTGGCGGTGACGTCAGTTTCAACTGGACGTACGTGTGTCTAAGAATATAAAGGTTGTTAAAAAATGATTTAATTTTCATATGCCATCATACTAGGCAAGGAGAACAGTGCTGACATTTTTGGAATAGTAGATAGATAAATAGATAGATAGATAGATAAATAGATAGATAGATAGATAGATAGATAGATAGATAGATACATACATACATACATACATACATACATACATACATACATACATACATACATACATACATAGAGAGATGCGAGTGAATCTATATATCGTGATGATCTTGCACAATGTTTAGCAAAAACAAAAACAAACAAAGAACAAAAAATACCTTTAAAGAAAGAAATAAAAAATAAAAATGTACAAGACTACATTCGAGGTTACACCATTGGTGGAATTTCAAAATTAATTTCAGCTCCAAAAGGATTAATCAAGATTTTTATTCCTTTTTCTTCTATCCGATATGCATGATGTAAATATTATATTGTTCGACGCGCGAAGTGCGTTTTTGTGAATGTCTTTCATTGTCCCCCGAGGAAGACCTTGTTTATGTCGAAAGGTGTTTTTTATAAACAAACTTCGTTATTATTGTTGTTGTTGTGAGAAATGCAGTATTTAGATGGCTTTACATAGGAGGCTACGCTATAAATAAAACGACTAAAGCTACTACTTTTGCCCAAAAGTATGTAATTGTATTATGTTTAACGCAAGTCTTTTTACTTTCAAAATGAAATATATTTTGAGGAGACTCTGACCCTCAAAGTTTTTATTTCATGTATTTATATATGTGCAAATATAACGTGTATTGCTTCCCCGGCCACCTTTCTAACAAGTGTCTTGAAAGTAGAAAAGCAATACCAATGATCTTTTGCATTTTTAAAATATCAATACATGCTTCTTGTAATCCATCACAAAGAAGGCAAGCTTGAGTAACTAAAACATTTGACTTTAAAAGTGGCAATAACTTGTGATATTTAATGACGTTCACACTTTTAAGACAATTTAAAAATCGACTATTATAAGTCAAATAATTAGGTACACGAAACAAAAAATAAACACCCGAACACACAGTGACGCGCATTCAGGAAGAAAATGATAGTTTCGTATCTTTTATTTCTCTTGTTAGTCGGTATATGAGCGTATCTACAACGAAGAGCTATGTTTGCAAAGTTAAGTTGTAATTTGGACATTCTGGTGTGACTATGTGTATTAGGAGATAAATCATTGCTACATCAAAACATGTAATGAATAGAAGCGTTTAGAATACTTAAGAAGTCCATGCTAACATCGTCGGATATGTATGCAAGTTACAGAGTATTTGTCCTGTACAAACGTTAATAGGTCTTATTCACGCCGCCCAACACGTTTTCCTGCTTAATGGTTTCTTAAATAATTATTTTACAAGCGATCTCGTGGTATAAATAAGCATTCAGACTTTAGGATACTTAATAAATTGCCAAACTATCTAAATAAGGGTTATATACGGTGTAAGTTTACCGTCTCAACTCGCGTATTAGGTAATACGAACTGCCAACTGCATAGACCCAGATCTGCCGTCGCATAATGCGCTGGCAGATTTGGGTCTATGCAGTTTGTAAGGACTAATCAGTAGAACATACAACATAGACCCTGATCTGCTGGCGCATTATGCGACGGCAGATCAGGGTCTATGTTGTTTGCATTACCAAGTTTATACGCGAGTATATATGGTACGTTTATTGCACAAACAGTAAGCCACGGCCTCTGGTGGTGTTTGTATAAGATTCTTCATCGACACTATAATCGTCACTAAATAAAATACCTTTCCGTAACCCATATAGGAAAGTATTAGCGTCAAGTTATTTCTTGCATTGATTGGCAAAGCACAAAATCCCACTTTACTCTATATCTACCACAGGTGAATGTCAGATTGTGTGCAAAACGGTCACATGAATCGACCGGGTCGATGTTATCTTCTGTTTGTTGGATTCGGTCAATCAGCTATAACAGAGATTCCAATGAAATACTTAAGCAATTGACGAATTCCCAAACTCCACCTATCTAGCACCAGCTGTCAGTCAAGCACTGTTTATTCAGCATTCCATTGGATCGCTGCCCACACTCTAGACCCATTTTGCTTGATATATTATATGTGGGTTGCTAAGCTTGACAGACTATAAAGCGACCTGTCTATGGGATGGTTTGACACATTGGCCAGTTCTATTATAACGTGTGCAAATTCACGCCGTCATAATTTTGCTGTCTTTCAAAACAATCCTCATGAAATCTTCAATATGAATTAAAGATCACGTTGTAATAAATTGAGTAAATTTTCAAAAGAAAATATCTCGATTTTAAAGAAATTGTTATTCTAATAAGTATTGATAATTTAACTGAAAGTGGGCGATGTTCCACGAAATCGATGAATCGAAACGGCACTACAATTTACTATTTTTTATTTATAAAATTTTTTCAGTGAGGAAAGGTTGCGAGTTTTAATAAAATGCGGATTATTTATTTATTTGTCTATTTATATATTGAAAAATCTAAGGTCGTGTGTTGTCAGTAACCCTGGATTTTAAAGCTTCATATAGCTAAGATGGAAATATCAATCGATATATATCAATCAAATAAAATCGAGATATATATATATATATATATATATATATATATATATATATATATATATATATATATATATATATATATATATATACATATTTGCTTGCTCAAGGAATAGTTTTTCTTTTTCATCACAGTCGATATGCTGATAAAGATATTGCATATTATTTTGCATGAGATCAACACGATATCAAAATACATACTCTGCCGTACTAAGAGAGAGAGAGAGAGAGAGAGAGAGAGAGAGAGAGAGAGAGAGAGAGAGAGGGTGGGAGGGAGCGAGATTAACAGGTTACTAAAGGTCGGTTTCGAGAGATAAATAGCTGCTCTTTAAAATCCATGAGTGAACCCAAATAGAGGTTTCTGATTGGCTAAATGTCAGTGAGGATGTGAAGAAAGAAAAGATAAATAGAGGGGGAAGTGTATAGTTGACATGTTCCTTAACTCTTGCTCAAGTGAACAGATCTGTATATCGGAGTAACGTCCCCTGTATCATATATGCGGCCTGTCAGGGATTGAAAGTCCAAGCAGAAAATAATGCTTTCATATGGAAATGAGTTCAATAGTTGCATAATTCCAGTGAAAATATAATACATATGAAGAGAATTTATACCATATACAACAACGCGAAAATCGTTAAACCACTACAACTCGACTTGCCATTCAGTTGAGTCCCTCAGGATGCTTCCGATTGAATCAAACCTGGAGTGGACAGACATAGAACGCACACGTAAGGAACGATACTGGATAGTACAATTGAAAACGCATGGGAATTTCGGACTTAATGAATAAATCTAACCTTCCCGTCGCAGTCGTATCAAATTACTTGCAGTCATCAGTTTTTTACCCGTACACAATTTTTACTATACTATTTACCCAAGTAATTACATGTATTGTTTTTTATTATTTTATTGTCATTATTATTATTATTATTATTATTATTATTATTATTATTATTATTCCGCTACACAATTCTCTTGACATATTTCCTTTAGAATATCCATGCATAACTCTACCGGGATATACTTTCTCTAGCAAATCTTGTAGATGGCGCTGAATTTTCGTCATGCTGGGTTTCCGTCCTTTGTTCACAACCTGGAATTAGGTCAAAACATATTGTTTCTCTATGTGATAGACACAATAACCCGCTCGTTTATTATTATTATTATTGTTACACAACTTTTTATTATTATATCTCTTGCTGTAAATCCCCCCCTCCACCCCTAGTTATTCTAACATGTAGGAATTAAGAAATTTTCTTAGATTTTGTGTTTAATGCTTGTTTTGTGTATGTAATCTGTTTATTCCCCTGATGAAGAGTTTGTTTAGCTAGAAACGTTAGGAAAACGTTTTGGAATTTGCGCCGTTATCAATTTTTGTGTCAATATATATATATATATATATATATATATATATATATATATATATATATATATATATATATATATATATATATATATATATATATATATATTGTTGCAGAAAGTCGACGACAGGAGTTAGCTTCACTATCAATCAGAAGTGAGGATGTCCAACCCAAAAATTTAATCTACCTTCTTGCATGCATGATCTGGGCCACTCAATATGTTGGCGAAACCTTTGATTTCAGAAAACGAATGAATAACCACAAGAGCCACATTCGCAACAAAATTCACGCGAAACTCGCCAACCACCACAACTCAACTGGGCATTCGGTCGAGTCCCTCGAGATGCTACCGATTTAATCTAACCTGAGTTGGACCGATATAGAATGTTCACGTAAGGAACGATACTGGGTACTACAACTGAAAACTCATGGGGAGTTCGGCTTAAATTAAAAAGTAAAACCTTCCCAATGCAATCTTATCAAACCTACATTCAGGCATAAGTTTATCAGAAGTACTCAATTTTGGCGGTAGTATTTACTGAAAGTAAATATTCCGTAACTATTTATATGTACTGTTATTATTATTATTATTATTATTATTATTATTATTATTATTATTATTATTATTATTATAACTCTTGTCCATTAACCCACTACACCATTCCTTTGACATAATTCCTTTAGTATCTCCATGCATAACTTTATCGGGATATAATTTTCCTATATAATCTCTACATTTGTTTGGCAGTACTGAACTTTCCATCGTGTCCACATCCTAATAAATCATATGTTAATCTAAAGTATGCTTAAATATGAACTCACGGTGAAGTTCTTACCATAGATTAACCTGCAATTTTGTTTTTTTTTTTTTTTTTTTTGGACAGTCTGACCTGTAAACACAACAACTTACCATGAATCACAGATTTCACTTCCAGATCAGCCCCAATGTCTCATTACTCACTGTGCACTGTCGCCAAAATACACAGACAATCACACCATAGTGCTCATATTCTAAACAATAAACAATTGCTCTTAAATCAATACCAAGAATGCCTAAATCTAAGCCAAGTATCACCACCAAAAAGAGATAGGAAAAAATTCTCTAAAAATGTACTGAGACTTTATTCGTGGGTTCTGACCCGGAAGTGATTATTGTCACCTGGGTCCAGATGGCGTTGATTTTTCGCCACGCAGGGTTTCCTTCCTTTGTCCCCAGCCTGCAATTAGGTCAAAAACGTTTTGGTACTATGTATGTATGTATGTATGTATGTATGTATGTATGTATGTATGTATGTATGTATGTATGTATGTATGTACACAACCTAATATAACACTTTCAACTACATTATAAATAACCAGATTTAAAAAAGCTGATTGCTTTTGGTTTCTCATCCACTTCATTTTTGCTGCAGAACGGTGAGAGAAGTAACCATCACCAAACACCACATAACACGTTTGACGTTTAACGTTCTATCAGAAAACGATTTGTTTGGTTTGCTTTGGGGTTTTTACGGCACAGAAAGAGAAGATGTTTAGTGCCTAGGCAACTGAAGTAAAGTGCCTTGTCTAAGGACACACCACGGTAGCCGATCTGACTTTTCCATAATTAAAAACCAGTCAAGAACTAATTTGTTGTTTCCGTCGAAGTCCAACATAGTTCCCTGTGTTTGAAGATATCAATTAAAAAGACCTGTGTGAAACTCTGCTCCATACCATTATATGTTAATAAAAATCACTCATTAGACATATTTTGAATAAGATGACGTACTTATGGTCTTCCTTCTGGTGCCTTAAAGGACCTACACTGTTTTCCAAATATAAGGAGAAACTGTAACAAAACAGTCGTTTTTTGTTAAGTTTTCATGCGTACATTTTATTTTATCTCTGCAGTATGGTCAAGGGACATATCAGCCCAAGAAAGAAATTCAAATATGTCTTGAACTGTGTTCTTTTCATGATAGTTTTTCTTCTCATTCTCTATACCATATTGTTGATGTTACATCGTCCATAGATGTAAATTGTTTTCAAGATTATCCATGCAATTGATGCGATTGGAAATGCATGCACAGTGCCAGATTTAGCGTTGTATAAATAAATGACAAAGATATCACATTGTACCGAACATGCCAGAAGAACCTTCAAAATATTCTGAGGGTACAGTGAAGCATACGTGAATATTTATTTTTCTTCATTTTTTACAGTGCTGTGTTTGTTTTCTTCAGCTCAAAATATATATTGGAGACAATATATTTAAATACAATGTTGATTACTTAGATTCAGAGATTGAATTATTCATAGAGGGCGAAGCGTTTTAGTGACTGGAAATATATGTTAAAATTCAACTTTCGATGATATAGCTGACTGACGATCTGTTTTATTTAGCGAAATTATTTTTGAAATACGCCATGATTGACTGCAAAACTGTTGATATAGTTACTTATGGTCAGTTTGAACTCTTTTTAGGATTTTTTTAGACACCTTCAAATAAGATAGACCAATAACTATATTTAAAACGAACGTTGGGTAATATGCATTTAAGTTTTTTGCTGTCTTAATATTATTTCGATTTTCTAACAAAAATAAAGAGATCATACTTGGGGCTCTTCAGTGGTATTACACTAGTGGAACATGCCAAATTACCGAAAATAATTATATATAGCAAAAATATGAACAGAAACTGAATAAATTGCAACCGAAATTGTTACTACAGGAAAATAAAGTAATTTATTTATATTAGATGTTAGATGTTTAATAATGATAAATTATAACAAGAAAAAAAAATGAACGTTATATTGAGTGTACTTTGGGAATCTACACTGAACTTTCACTGTGCTTACTTTCAATTTTCACTCCAAGGTAATTAGGACATAGCGGGGATTCCGAAATGTTATGAAAATGAACGTAATATAACCAATTCTGAAGTCAATGACATAAGCCATATTATAGCTGAAAACAAGAATTAAAGTGTAACCTAACAATACTTGGATAATACCTATTGTGTTTATTTTATGACTTATTCATAAATATAAAAATTAAGTAAACTATTAAGATAATACACTTGACTATGAAGAAAGTATCATACGAAGTTGAGCGGTCATTTTGAATGGGGGAGGGGGTGGTTGGTGGCGCGGGATTGAGAAATTGCAAATCGTAAAACATCAATCGCCTCACGGACGCCTCTGATCGATTACGTTTGCTTTCCACCAGGAGTCTAACTAAACTCTGCCCCAAAACGTTTTATTCTTTTTCCCCCACGTTTTCAAGACGATTACCGCCAACTTCTCAAGAATGCTCCATTTTTACAATATTTGTAAAACGGAAATTGATGTCGCTGCCCAAATAACACTTTTAAACATTTTTACAGTTTCGTAGAAAGACTAAATCTGTATTCCACTCCCAACAGCTACGTCACGTGGGATAAATTTGTATAAAGTGTTCGTTTCTTTTCGAATTACATCACTCCTGATAAGATAGATGCACGTGAGAGAGCATTATCATAACAAATAAACCAGGAGGTGAGGCTTCAACTGTTTGAATATCACGTGCTGTTTTGCGTTCGCTGACGATTTGTAATGAGTGAGGCCCTAGTAAAGCAATAACGATTTATTCGAGAAATGTTACAAAGCGCAGACAACTTGTCCCCGCATAGCAATTTTTACAAATCGTGAGTGGTGCATTTAATTAATTTTACGAAAAAAAAAATCATTAATTTGTCTAAAAGTAAATAAGTTACTAAGCTGTAAAACTGACAGTTAAAATGAATGAGTTCTCTAGGTGATGAATAATAACTAAGTACAATAGCTGTTAAGTCGGCTGTAAAGGCTAATTATGAGTAATTTCTATTAATGTATTAAAAACCACGTTGGGATTCGGTTGCGAACTTAGGCCGTTTGCTGAAACACAGAGTGGAGGAGCTGACTGTATTCATATATTATTCTTTGTAAGTTCAGTTCAGGTTACCAGGAGAACCGATTAAAGAACAGACGGACGTGCGGACACGGGTGCGGACATCGGGCAGGCATGATTAATCACAGTATATCCGCAAAAGTGCAGATATGGCTTGTTTTTATTGCTTTTAACTGCTCATCTGAGAACGCAACTCATACACAATTAAAGTTTATAATTTAAACCATTGTCTTCGAAACCATTTTGCCACCTTACCTTTATTGTTTCAGTTGCTGACTGTAACTAACATATCTTTTTTCTTGGACGTGTTCAAAACTTCAGTGATTGCTTTACCTCCCTTCCCTCGATTATCATATAGGTTACTGATATAAATGAATATTGATTTAGAAAACATAAATATCTAAACTTGTTTAGCTAACTTGATTGGAACAAATCGATAACCAGTGACTACCTTCTTAGGATCGTTCTTCGCAAACTTCATTGGTTACATCCACACTTCAAGTTCATGAATCAGATATCCTCCTCTGTATATGCTTAATGGAAAAACAGTTTCGAAAATGAAATCTTTATATTTATGTTTTTGTTTGTTTAGATGCTTATTTACAAAAATAATTTGAAAGTGTAATGTACCTACCTTAAAAGCATCCATGGCGATGATGTTAAAGCGTTTGAAAGAATGAGTATTATACTGATTGCCTACTGACTTAACCAATTTTTCAATGTATGAACTGACACATGGACTCATTCATTATATATATATAACAGTTTTAAATACTTCTGTTTTTAATGAAACTGGGAAACATACTTGAACAGTCGGTTGGACATTTATGCATTTTTATGCACATATTGAATGCAATGGTACTAGGGATTTGTTAGCAAAGTTGGTTAAACAAATTGAGATAAGTAAAAACATTGATATAAATGCTTTAATATATATATATATATATATATATATATATATATATATATATATATGTGTATGTATATAATATCTTTAATCTATAAGCATGTACATGCTTATGATAATAAACTATTGAACTGAGATATATATAGCTCGGTCCTTTGTTCTCAGCATGGAGTTAGGTCAAAACACTTTGGTCCTCTGCGTGATAGGCATGATATACACGTCTTTGAATTTTTTTACACAACTTTGTTGGGCGTATGGCAGAATACCATAGATATGTAGTTTACCCGTTTTAGAGTGTTTTTGTCTTCTTTCTTTCTTCTATTGTTTATCCTTTGTTTATTTATTTCCCCGTCATTGAAACATGTAATAGTCAAGAATATCTTTTGGCTTTTGTGTTTAGTGTTTGTTTTGTGGATGTAAATTATTTCTTCCCCTGAAAAAGAGCTTGTTTAGCTCGAAACGTTGGGAAACTTTTGAATTTGCACCGTTATCAATGTTTGTGTAATTAAAAAACTGTAAGCTCACAAATTATACATAAGATGATCAAATGACAGAATTATAATATTTGTATATTTGTGTAAACGGTGAATGTGATGTACCTTTTCAACAGTCTTATGTCTGAGTCAATAAACAAATTATACTTTTATCTGAAGTTAAAATTCGTATACTTACAGAAAATAACGGAGTTCTCTTGTTGTCAAGGCTTATAGTATCATATTGCACTTAGCAACGTATTTTATTCTGTACACTGGAAAGCATCGTCGCAAGCCACGGGCGTGAATCACCCGTGGCCGCATGTGATTAGATTTTCTCGTTTCTCATAAATATGCATAAACCTGCTGAAACAATATCATAATAATAACAATATCGATCTGTCCGGTAAAATGGTATGGAGTGGTTTACATCAACGTTGTATTCAACAAGGGTTTGTTGTATGGCGTGTTCTGCGTCGTAGGTCGTCCGTAGCATGGCGCCCAGCATCCCTTTGTCTGCTTGTCTTGTTCTCGCAGGTTCTCTTCAATCGCTTGTAATATGGTTATGAAATGTGACAAAATTATTCATAATGAGGTCTAACTGTCCGCAAATTAAAATGTTTCCCTCAGACATTCAGTATGGTTGCATGACGGCATTATTGATAACCTTGTATTGATAAATCTCCCAAATCACTTGAAATACGGTAATGAAACGTATACGCAGATTTACTGGAATCTGATTGTGCCAAAGTGAAAACAGTCCCCAACCATCTCTCAATAGGGCCTCTATAACGTTCATCTGAAAAATCTTGTCAGCGCCACTTTTCCTGCATTTATAAAACATACTTATCAGCCATTAGTGTGTCGGCGGTGATAAACAGCTTTGTGCAACCGTGGGTTCGGGATCAAATATCAAAACTTAGGATAATTGAATTACTGCAAGATTCTTCTCATCCAGCAGAGCATAAATTTCATCGAGAACTTTTGTTTTCTTTTCCTTTGTTTTCTGCAACATGTGTGTTATGATGGCGTATACCAAGGCTTGCATATTTAACTTCTTTTTTCGAGCAAAATGCGTGGTTTATATAGCTCTTTCCGCCTGTATGCTAGTATTTGCGTGCGTGTGTTCTGTACAATTGTGCACATTTCCTCTTGCAATGTTCATAGACAGAGAGACCTTTGACAATGTAATATAATTATGCTTGGATTAGAAGTCCATATGGCGGTTATACAGTTTTGATCCACCCTTGTTTTTATATGGTTGTTACTGATTGTGTGTGATTGCATCCTAACGTATATTGTATTCTGTAAGCTTACACAGCACAGTCAAAATAAAAACAACGCACAAAATGTTAAAATAACTTTATCAAGGATCTATTCAACATCTCGTCATATTCTCCCTCAAAGTGCAGAAACTAATAAGATATATAAAGGGATGATTCAACAATTATTATTTTAAAAAATTATTCACACCTCTAAGTTTGTTTATGTTTTTCACACGTGCAAAGTCGAACATATCAACATGCTGAACATTCACAAAATATGTAAACCCATAAACTAACATTTTAGCTTGAGAACATTAGGCCACAATAGGTGCGAATACAGTCACGCAAACCTAGTGCTGAGCCAGTGAAATATTATTCGGAATCAAACTTCTGACGTTTTATAACAAATTATTTGATTAGAAGGTAAACTGAAATTTATAATCCAATTAAACTGATTACGAACATCTTTAAGAAAGCTGAAATGATGGATCCTCTCCTTTAAATATCAACCTTTTTAATAATCTTGCGCTCAGGGAATAATCAAAACAAAACAAAAACAAACTTATACATATATGCAACTTTTCACGGACGATACAATTATATGATATCATACGTTCTATGCCAAATCATGTGTTAATCGATTGGTATAGTTATAGCGATGTAACGTTTGTTATACTTGCAAAAGGTTGAGCTTCAAATGATTAGCACGTTCTTACATCGCTTATTTTACACGCAGTTCTGAATTAACGCTGAATTACAATCCGTTTTGACAAAGTCTGCTAGCTAAGAAAAAGCCACACGCATATTTCTATATATTTATGAAAGTAGCATCTATTAATGAAAACTATGAAACCTCTTTAGTCTTCTGATGTTTAAAACGATATGTACATTCGTTACGCCTGTAACTTACATAGCAATAATAAAAACTCTGTCATACCCAATACAGAATGTAACTAAAGAGCAAGATAAAAAACAAAACTGTATTCAATGATACAGGCTCAACCCCATTCTCACTACTTGTTTTCTCGCTGGAGGATGACTGGCTGCTCGTTGGGGTGACATTACTCACTCCACTTGAAGAATCCGTAATAGTGGTAGTTCTGGAAGAGTCCTCTTTGGTTGTATTTGTCGTGGGTGATGTGGATGTCGAAGTTGATGATGTCGGTGTTGATGATATCGTAGGTGTCATGGATGTCGTAGCTGTCATGAGTGACGTGGCTGTCGTAGTTGACAATGTCGTAGTTGTAGTGGATGTCGTAGTTGTCATGGGTGACGTGGATGTCGAAGATGATGATATTGTTCTAGCTGCTGACATTATCGAGGAGGCCGAAAGAAATGAAGGTAAAGAAAAGTCAAGGTTAAAAATCTAGGCACTTTCTTTAAATGCAATGGATAATACATATTTATACAGATATTTGACAAGACAACCTACTCTATTTAATAAGAACACAAATAATACGACATTCCGCTCATTACGATTAGATTAACAAATTTCCGACGTAACTCCCATATAATTATATGAACATTATACGAATACTGTTAAGATAAAAGTTATCTTGATATGTTAGTTATGATGATTCTGTGTCTCTAACACGAGCCAAGAACGTCCAATACGTAACAAAAATTGTGATCTCCTGAAAGCATTACTTCTTGTTTGACAATGAATTTAGTTCATTTTTGATGGATAGATATATATACATTCCGAAATACGGAAACGAAGGGGGTACAGAGTGCTGGACCACTTTAAACTTTTTAAATCAAAATTTAAAATATCGTCTCTCTACACGAACTCATTTCTTGACCAATCTTGTATGTATACATACGAATAAATAATATTATCATACAGGTTAGACAATTTTAATTCGTACAATACGGAGATTCGAACCCGGATCCGCGGGTTACAGCATCCATGACCTTAAAGAAGAATTTAAAGCCAGATATTATAACGATATTCTAAAAGATAATTATCAGAAAGACATATATGAAAATGTTTCTCGAACTTTACATGGACATTGCAAATTCGAAATGGAAGTCGAGGGAGAGCAGGTAAGTGAAGGAGAGCCAACAATTAAGGAAATTAAATAATAAACAAATGATTTTATAAACTTTCTTCACATGCAAGAAGAATTACAAGACACAGTAAATATGAATATGTCATTTGCAGTGATGTATATATATAATATTGCGATGTCTGGAAAATTTGAATATCTGTCTTTCTGATAATTATCTTTTAGAATATTGTTAATAAATCTGGCTTTAAACTCTTCAAACTTCCCAATTAAATATGACAAGAACTGAATGACGAGTTTAATATTCATTAAATCTGAAAATAATTTCTCGTATGTAAATTTGTTCGAATATAATTCCATTGTAGCAAACCTAATGAACGGCCTTCGTTCGTGTTTAAACATAGTCTTCGTGTGAATTGAATTGAATTTAATATGTGGTACAGATTGTCTGAAGCGGTTCCTAGGTAAAGTAATAATATTAAATACCCCAAAGCATCTGTGGAAACCTAAACAACAGAAGTTTTGAATACGTACTGGTTGAGAACATATTTACTGTTATGCGATATTCTAAATTGCAATATACTATAACCGCATGTTAGTAAGTGGCCTTGATCTTGAGTAACGGTAGCATGCTGTTGAACTGAATTCTGATCTGCAAATGCTATTCAATTTTCTCACATTATTAGCTCCATATGTGGAAAAATATAAGTCCATACATTCTGTTTTACTTGATGACCTAACATTATTGAATAAATATGAATTAATACATACACGGTCTGTTTATATAAAAGCTAGAATGACTGCACCATATTCAGAACGAAAACTGGTAGGTTCCCGCTTAACCAAATTTATGTCACAGCTAAAATAACATCGATTAAAGCATCTCAGACTGAATTTAAATACAGTGCTTGACAAAAACAGAATGTAAGTTGTACTTACAAATGTATCGGAGAAACTTTCACTATATTAAAATCCTATATGTAAGTCTCTCACACAATGCCTTTGTACTCTTCTATCCCATGTTGTTTTAGCCTAGCTGATACAAGCTTGAAATTTCTAGACGTACGTGACATGCCAGCAGTGACTTTATGTTGATCCGTACATATTAGCTATATCGGCCCGCTTTGTTTTTTTTTCACTATTTATTTTCTGTTAAAAATTTCAAATTAGCCTTCAGTAACGTGTTGGATAGTAGATGACTGGGTGTTGGTCACTTTACCCGTTTCGTTGGTTAGTAAGTATGGAATATTCGTCACTAAAAACAGCGTGACATTTTTAATTTTGTGTGTTCATCTTTCAAAATTGTTGACAAAATATTAAAATTATAATTCTTTGTTTTACAATTGTAAAGAAATTACAATTTTGAAATTTCTCCAGACATTTTTATTTATTGCTAAATTCCGTACAATTTGGTTTTTTTTTATTTGTAGAGAAAATGTAAATTTCTAAATTTTTCACCTTTAAATTTTTCTTGATAATTTGTAAAAATTATGTTTACAATTTGTACATTTGGAGAAAAATGATTTTGAATCTCCGCTAAAAACCGTATTAGTGTAGAAATCTTAGTATTACATTTAGCCTCGACCATATTTAATTTCTTTTCCGGACACTTTTTCAGTCTCCGCTAAAGCCCGTATGAGTTCCAGAATTTTAGTAGTACTTAAAGTCTCGGCCATTTTGTTTCTGCATATTTGTTTCCGGATTATTATTATTCTATGCTAAAGTCCGGTACATTTTCGGAATTATATTACTTCTTTTAGTCGTGGTCATATAAATAAAAATTATCCGCATATTGTTCAGTCTCGGCTTTTTTATTTTACATTTGCTCCGGATTATTTTCTGTCTTTGCTAATATAATGTTCTTGATTTTGTTGTTGTTCTTTTTTTTTTTTTTGTTGTTTTTTTTTGCTAGTCTCCGCAAGCGTCAAGAGTCTGGGACAGTTTCAGAATATTAGTACTACTTTTTGCACGTTCATTTTAGTTTTATTATGGGTTGGTTCTATTGATTATAGCTATTTATAACAACCGTATACCATATGCATGCAAATTTACTGACACCACAAACATTATCTGAGGCTTAATATATAAATCTAAAATATATGCATATAGCCACTAGGCAGCAGGTCACTACACACAGCCTGTAATGGTATAATGTAGAGTGTTGGATAGTAGATGACTGGGTTTTGGTTATTATACATAGCGTGTGGATGGTATAGAGTGGGGTATTGGTCACTACAAATGGCGTGTGTATGGTATAGAGTTGGGTATTGGTCACTATGCACGGCGTGTTGGTGGTATAGTGTGGGGTATTGGTCACTACACACCTGCGTGTGTATGGTATAGTGTGGGGTATTGGTCACTACACACTGCGTCATTTGTGTCTAGAGGTCCATCCCCATGTTAAATTCCAGTTTGAAGCCAGAGTATTCCCCACATGTTAAATTCCCGTTTGAGGTCAGAGTGCCATACCGCCCCAATGTAACAATGTAACAATGTAGCCCCAACTGAGGTCAGCTACTTCTAATAGTGTTACCATTTACCCTCAATGTTAAACCTATGGACAATTTAACATAGGATGTCCCGTTTGGGTCTAGACCCTCTCCCACATGTTAACATACAGCGTAATGTTAATTTCCGTATGCTACTTTAAACTGAGGTCAGCCACTTCTATGAATGTTACCATTTATCCCTAATTTTAAACCTGTAGACAATTTTAACATAGGATTTCCTGTTTCGGGTCTCGACCATCTCCCGCGTGTTAACCTACGAGTGACGTTAATTCCCGTTTGGGTCTATATCGCCTCATATAACTACTAACATCGTTTAAAATATTCAGTGCCTTATTCGAACGAGCTTATACAAAATATATAGTTCAGCACATACATATCACTATGATCTTGCACTGCAACATCGCTAAGGTGGAATGACCCCGGGGTAGTTTTATTCTTAAAAAAAAAGGGGTCCAAAAATGTTCTCGAACAGGGATACGAGATTTTTAATTATAAACTTTAAGTGTTATAGCACTCTCTACCGCTCTCCACATACAATATATATCATACATGCATCCTTCCATGCATGCATACAGACATACTTGCATACATACAAATTCATTCATAGATGCATGAAGACATGCATCCATATATATGTATATGCTTACATACATACATACATACATACATACATACATACATACATACATACATACATACATACATACATACATACATACATACATACATACATACATACATACATACGTACATATACGGGTAAATTGACTTTAGGGACACACGAATCGTGGAAAGATAGCGACATTCAGAAGTAGTCTATTAATCCGAACTGCCTACGGACACGGATTTAGTTCGCATAAGAAGACTTTCAGATATGCGGATGTTACTGGCCGTAATTTGATAAAGTAAATGTGCATGCTATCAGACTTGTTTAGACAGTGCAAATGCATGCTATCATACTGGTTTAGACGGTGCATGTCAATGCTATCAGACTGGTTTAGACAGTACATGTGCATGCTATCAGACTGGTTTAGACAGTACATGTACATGCTATCAGACTGGTCTAGACGGCAGTTTGGATGATAGATTCGCGGATAAACAAAATTCTTCTGTAATTGTTGAAATATTTGCAGCACAAGCTTCGACTTCAAGACTTGTGATTGTCCACTCCTTTGAATGATTATACATACGTATGTGGTATATTCTGCAGTGCGTCAAAGTTTCAAAGCATTAGGTATAGGTATATCATACATGAACAAAAAGTTCACGCCAGGAGCGATAGATAGACGTGAAGAGGAAATGTCCTACCTGTCACTATTACGAAGATCACAAACAGAGATTTCAGTCTGTCCATCTATAAAGTAAAACTTTGTTAATGCGATGAATCGTAAAAAATATATAATAAGCCACATATTGCACACACACACACACACACACACACACACACATACACACACAAACACACACTATAAATATACGTCCTTTGAAAATATAACCTTTCTCTGGAGAAGGAAAACCAAAATGTAACTCTAGGTATTATTTATTTCAATTATATTTAAAGTATTTTTGAATATTTTATGAAATATTTATCTGTGGCAATTTTGCTAAAGGAATATAATGATATCATCGTAACGTAAGTTTATTGTTTCCATTCTTTGTTGAGAATAAAATAACTATTGTCTTTTTGTATGTACCTTTGTGTGGCCCAAATACTCCTAAGTTATGAGAATATTAGCTACTGTGACTGTTGGCGTCACGTATAGGTCCTTTTAGCCTTTGCGTCAGTATTTGCAAAACGCTATTTTGACTTCGAACCTCATTTTTCGTTCAGAAACTTGCGAAAAATTCCTCCCACAATACAATACTTCTGCATCAATTTTGGATAGGTAAACTACATTCTCTGGATCAGCACATTCCTCTCATACAATGATATATATGAATAAGTCTATTAATCCCATATGAGTGTACTCAGTGACACTATTGATGACGTGTCTGCGCTTATGACATCATGAACTGGTTCACTTTTCTAGCTAATTTAGTCTCTTTCAACCAGATCTATTGCGTTGCTCCGTGTGCTCTTCGAAAAACGAGAATCCGGTAACTGAGTTTTCAAAGTAAAATCAGAACGAGGCTTTTCAAATTTGGAAAAGCGATTTGATAGGCTGATGAAATGCATGATGTTACGCGTAAACATATAGAGTTTCACTGGTTGTTTAAGACACGTCTTCAGCAGTCTGGGTCTGTTTACAAAGTGATGTTTAATGATAACTTATGAATGTATAAAACCTAAATGCTGAGCTACCCAACCTCCTATTCTTTTTTAATTTTTTTCCAACCCTAAGTCATCCACTTTCCTATCTCCCATTTTATTTATTTATATTTTTATCGGGGGGGGGGGGGGGGGACCAAGGCCAATTCCAGTCTATACTTCTTTTTTCCAAATACCAATACTCTACCTACCAAACCATAAGAAAAACAAATCACAAACGATCTAGGACATCCACCTTCAAATCTGCCAAACTTATTCACAAATTACTAGGCTACCAACATTCGAGAGTTTCACAAAAACGCTAGGCCACCAACCCTCTACCTTTCTTGAAACTGCTACAGCTTATTATCCAAAACCTAAACTTATTCTGTATAAATCTAAGAGAATCCGCTTATAGCGCTACTTAGCTAATGTTTACTTTTCCATCGCGTCATCCTCATCCAAACCAATTCAGACCAGATAAAATCAGTAATTAAAAACTACAACATTTACAAGACGGCCATATAAACAACGTAACACAGATATCAAGCAATCAGACACATGTGTACAACAATCAGACTCAGAGTTTTAACACTAAGGCCCAGATATCCAACAATTAGACATAATTATCCAACAATCAATCGTAGATATTCAAAATTAGAGCTTATCAGAAAGCCAATCCAAGAGATGTCAATGTGAGCGTACCTTAGCTAATGCTTGCTTTTCGCACCTGTCATTCACAACCTCCAATATAATTCAGGCCAAACAAAGCCAATAGCTATAAAATAAAACATCTGGAAGACAGTCATATAAACAACAATACATAGATAACCAACATCCAGATTCATATATGTATCACCAAGGCACAGATAACCAATACGCAGACTTAGGTCATCACGCTTAGTTAATTTGACTTAGACATTAACGCTCCTTAAAATCCACGAGATCCCAGTGCAAGGAAATATATAAAACATGGAGAATCCTCCATGACATCTCATCCCCCTGTGCCTCAAACTACATGAAGTCAGTAATTAAAAAAAAACAAAAACAACAACAACAACAAAATCAGGTAAATAGAACATCAGGACCAACAACGAGGACTCTTAAATAGGTACATATAGTACTTCGCATGTATGCATACTATGCAGTCAGCCTACAGGAAAAAGGACGCCAGACAACAACTTTGCCTCTCATATATGTTAGTCTAGATTTGTAACTGAAACATTGAACATGTATCCGCACAACATTATTAATAACAGTGCAAATATTAAGTTACGACAAATGAGCTAAGAAGCCACGCGAGAGTATGGTTTAGCGATTATGGTGGTTTTTATATTACATTCACAAAAGGAATCTGCTCCATAACAGTAACTTCTGTTTACAAAATATTCTTTGTTTTGAACTGAACGTCTTATGCCCTTTCTAATGACGTTCAATCATTCAGAAACTACATTGCATTTTATTTGGTACATCCATACCGACAATATTTTTTCTTGCCAGTCTTTCCTGATTATTGATGAGAGATAAATAACCAACCATATGCGTTGTTGTGTGATAGGGAAACCCCTCAGAATCAGACTTTGTTGGCAGGAACTCGGCAAGACATTGTTCCTGCCTACAAAATCTGACTCTTGGGAGATTATCTATTACGCACAAGACTATATGATGGATTCTATAATACATATGAAATAAAAACGAAATGCAGAAAAATTGAATGATTGTATATGTGATTGTAATGATTGTATATGCCACTCACTTCAAAGGCTCTTTACATTGAGATAAAAAAGCTATATTCATTCACAAAGTTTTAAAACTCGTTTCATAAACTGTCACATGAGTTGCTGTTAGGCCCTATGTGTGTGTGTTTGTGTGTGTGTGTGTGTGTGTGTGTGTGTGCGTATATATATATATATATATATATATATATATATATATATATATATATATATATATATATATATATATATATATATATATATCTGATATCTTATGCGTGTTCCACCTGTGACTGCATATATAAAAGTTGGTCATAAAATAGTTTAAAATGTAAATGTAATTGTAATTTTTGAACGTTTTACTTTTGACGCCTCTCCCAAGGACCCTCGGGGCCAAAGCAAGGATAAGATACCTGTCGCAGATGGTTACCACAAGGGCAATATAGCAACACATTGTTGTGATATTACACCCATCCCTGGGGAGGAGATTTGGTCACGGACATACGACGGATAGACAGACGCACGCACTGACAGATAGACGCAGTGTATCTCAATACTCCCGATGCGTTTAAACAGGCGTGGTGATAATTAGACATATTCTACTACATACCCTTGATTGTTTGATACAAATCTCAAGCGCTCCTTTAGGGCCTTTCTGGTCTGTTATATAAAAATAATTGTATTGTCATTACAAAATTTGCGTGATTAAGGTTTATGTGAGATCAAACTACAATGTATTCTTACCAGTTTTTCTGACTTTTCTAATCAAATACGATAAATTCATATTTGCTAGAAGGCGAGAATGCCCAACAAGTAATTCAGGAATTAAATTCTATCGATTTTAGCAGATTATAAATAGGACGAATAACACAAGCAAATATAGCATCGAATTTAATTTTGTTGAAATGTGCAATATACATCGGCTTAATTAAGTTACAAACTCTAAGGTATATTGAAAATATGACTGTTGACACTGTCGTATCGATTTAAATCTTGTTGAAACAATTTTCCGGTTAAATCCCCTAACTTACAAAAACTCAGGTTGAAAGCGTTTATAATTTAACAATTTCATTTTAGTTTAAACCTTATTTTGAAAAAAATGTACAATCAAACGAAAATATGAAGAAAACAAAATTAAAAAGGAATCCAATTTTTTTTTCTTTCAACATACAGAGAATTGTAAGCACAGGGACAAAGTAGATTACATCATAGTACGATTGTTTAAAAGTAGAATACCTCAGATATTAAAGTTAACAGTAAGTTCATTGATCCAAATATTTTTATTATGGGATGCTTAAATTATATATCAGCATAATAGTGTTTTAAAATCATCCATGGGGATGGACGCAAGTATGCTGTTCAAAAAAAGCTTCTGAGTTTAATCTCTTGGATTTTCCAATAAACGCATGAACGGCGTCAGGAATACAAATATTAAGTTCATATGATAACGAAACATCCCCATATAAGGGAGCGTCTGGAGTTATATTGCACAGTAATCTTAGGGCTTGGAAGAGTGAATCAATTACATAATTTTAGGAATAAGTGTTGGTTAAGTGACCCACAGATTTTACTTAAGTGTGTCTCCCAGCAGTGACATCATATCATTCTTTGGGGATTTCCCTTTTCCCACATTCATGTTTTGTATAGAGTTTTCTTTACTTTCGCGTCGCTATTTTCCCCCGTAAAATTGATGATATTATGAGTAATATCGTCTATTTACCTTAAAAATAATGTTAACATGAACGTTTCTTTCTTTCTTCGAAAAAATACCGCTATTTTTGAAGTGCAAAAAGTAGATACTGCAATTTCTTTTATAGATATTTTAGGTTCAATTTCTTATCTTAGCTTCCCTCTGTGAGCATGGGAGGTGGGGGTACAGGTGTCACTGTTGCTTTTAAATATATTGCTCATTAGGTGGAGGACAAAACTGTCAAAGTGCATAATATTAATCTATAATAAAATTAATTACATGGCATATACATATAAGTCGCAATACATTTGGTTTTTCCTATAAACGGTACAACAATTAAGTAGTTTTAATGTTATATTCTTTGTATATTTTTTTCTTATAAAGTGTAAGAAAATACTGTGTTATAATTTTTTTTAAAGTCAAAGACATGTTCCTCTCGTCTATTCTCGCAATTTTGCTGAAATATTTCAGAAGCTACATTTTATTTATTTGTTAATTTAGTTTAAAATGGATGCAATCTGCAGCTACATTTTGAACAAAATATATTGTTCTACTAAAGTGCATCTTTTATTTTGTTATGTTTACAGACATGTTCACCACGATAAAGTATCTTCTCAAAAATCAGATCTCTTTGCTAACAAACAAATCTTGCTTCCAAACATTATATGACTTAAAGAGCGGCTTACCGACCGAGCAAAGTGATTTGGTAAGTGAAGTAAAAGCACATTCTTTGTTTGCATTTGTAATAGTCTCGTTAGAAGTCGCCTGCCAACGGTAATAATATAGAAATTAAATTTATTTGACTCGTAAAGACCAAACTAAATTCGAAATCTTTCGTTTATTTGACCAAAAAGAAATTTATTTATTTATTATTTTACATTTAAATGGACATAGTTCCTCTTCTACGTAATAATGATGTCATCATATAGGTAAAGGAGAAGATACTTTATAGAATATATAATATATAACGAAACGAAAAAGACCCCCCTCCAAAAAAAAAAAAAAACAAACAAAAAAAACAACCCTAAACCAATACAAAAAAAAACAAAAAAACAAAAACATGATAAGTTTTCAGTTCAAAGAAACCATAACAAGCATGCAGTCACCTGATTGATTGATTAACATAAAGATATAAAGATGTTTTTTTTATAAAAAAGAACTCTTCTCAATTGCCAGCGTTTTGTTTAATGTATAAAAAGTACAGTCTTTTAAAGCTAAAATATCGTTACAATCTGTCTTCAAACTTTAAAGTTTAAATCAGTAGCAAAAGAAGAATAAGTATAGTAAGACAGGAGTACATTGTTACCTTTCGCCCGATAATTGTCTCCGTCTGTTGCGAATTTATCTTCAGACACGACGTATATAACTTCATTTCACTATAGCTACCAGTATCGACAAACAAAGAAATGTAAGGACCTTTTTTAAGACAAGTATTTACCTTAGACACCAATATTTTCTCCATACATTAATTCATTTTCAGAACAGTTTACACTTAGGTAACTAAGGTCTGCAGGCCCACCTCTTTATAGATTATGTTATTTGTCATTGTATTGGCACATGATGTTAATGATCAATCTACAGCGGACGAAATAGTCCTTTAAAATAGGAGTACATTTGGTTATCCTATGGTGTCCGACAAAGTGAACTTTACAACAAATAGAATAAGAGGAGCACTATGACATGTAATACTTGCCACTTAGGTTTCATGGTTTTACAATGTTCTCTTAAATAACAACACTCTTTAGCAAACTGACTGGATTGCTGCATTTCGTTACGAGTACGCAATAAAAGCATGTACACTTCTGCATTTTGGTCTCAAAATAATATATCCATGTTCATTTCAATTATCGTATTTTCTCATCGCCTTGTTAACAATATATGTTGATACTGCCGTTTATTGCTAAATAAAATTAAAACGGAGCTAATGAAAAGAGGGACATTTATCAATATAGTTTTATTACACACCTGACTCAAACTTTAAAAGTCATATACAAAAAAATTAATTAGGTTTTAAAACAAAATCACTTTGTAGGTTTTAAATAATGCACGTGTAAAATATTACACACCCTACATATATAAGTTCATTTGATATTCCATATTAACATATGTTCATAGATGTGAACAGAATGTGAGTGGGAAAAATGTATATTCCATATCTCAAAATACGATAGTTTGGATACACATGAATATGAATAAAGATTAATCGATCAATCACGTGACATATATAATGAATAAGGCGTGGTAAGGTAGATTGTACTGAAATCGAGATAACATTAAACATCTGGCGGTTGGAAAAAAAGGTGTTATATGCACTTTGTTAATTCGAACATGGTTTGCCATTCTATTATATACTAGTATTCTGTTCTTATTGTTTTAACTTAAATGAATGCATTCTACTTTAATACACTTGTACATGTAATGGACATTTATGCTTTAGCGGCTTAAAATAAAACCACAAACAACTTTTTTCAGGAATTGATCAATAAATGTTGGTAGCATTAGCAGAAAATGTAATTGAAAGCTTTTATATGATATTCACCTGAACAAAGTAACGCGTATCTCAAGACATTTAATCTCTGGTGTGCTGACATGCTTTAAATCTGCTTATTAATATTATTATTAGTGTTAATATTATCTGTTTGTATGCGTGGAAGAGAGAAAGAGAACACCCACGCAATTTGTGCTACATATGAATAGACACAATGGTGGCGGCAATTAAATTATACCATTGTCCATCTTGTATATTGATTTTCCTCCTGATATAAATGACAAAGAATCCTAAATCAAGGGCAGGTAAGTCGAAATGCAACGTACGTATAATGTTCAGTGCCGAGGCAACTGCAGTAAAATGCCTTGCCCAAGTTAATACTTGAAATCTACTAATTGTTGTTTGGAGTTCATTTTGAGCCATTTTTTGATGGCGCCTCCTTATTGATTACATAAATGCGTATTAAAGGGTCTGCAGCCTTGACTCATTTTAAGATCTGTTCATCCTTATTTGGGAGTGGGGGTGGGGGTAGTGAAGGAGCAGAGGAAGAAGAAAAATGATATAGGTCTAAATATGTCAAATATAGATTTAAATAACATACACAAGGGCATATACATTTCCTAAATTTTAAAAGAAAGTATTTCCAGAAGTGATATCGCTACTATTGCAATATTTATTTTTTCTGACACTGATATATTTAAATATCTCATTATGAAATGTATAATAAATCTAGCTATCATTAATCGCACACTTTTAGACTGTTCAACTTAATTTTCAAAATGGGCACTGTTTGTATAGTGTCCTTTCCACTTGTTGTTTAAGCAAGGTTTTATAGTTACTAGTAGAAAAAATAATCTAAAATTAGGAAAATCTTGTAATTTACGACAAGGAAGAAAAAAATTCATGATAAAATGCTATAAAATAGACATAATGTATCTCATCTGATAGCTTTGCAAAATTACTATATTAGTAAAACATGATTTATGTGCAGATATGGATGAAAACAGCATTAAAGTGACATTAAGCTATCTGTTTATTGCTGCAGCTGTAATGTCACGTCTATACTTGCGATAAAGAGACCGCCTGATAAAACCATAAATATTATGACATGTTGGTGCCTAAGGCATGTAAAATAGTCCTTTTGCACCCTAACTTACAACTAATCTACTGCATTTCATCAAACTGTAGCAAAACGAAGCAAATATACAAAGAATTTAATTAGAATAATGATTCAGTGCATATTGTAAATGAGAATGTTCATTGTGACCATACTGTTTTGATAATTGATAATTCAGCATCGTAATTATGGTCATTGCTAATTATTCCATGCATGGAAATACGGTAAGTAAATCAAATAAGTTATTTGGCGTAGCTTTCAAGAATGCAACTCTAAAAAGTATATTATTTCTTTTCTAAAGGTGGGAAGCAACATATTTAGAGAAGATATATATCTTAAATTTTGCACATTGTATGTAATTTAATTTGTAACAGAATTCCATAGGTTTGAATTTATTTGAAACTTGATTTGGATGCAAAGAAAAGTTAATTCCATATTTTTTAAAAAGTGTTTTATTCTCCATTGTGTTGTGCTACAGTGTGAATACAACACATGCAAGTGGCTTGGTTATTCCACTTGGATGGGACCACAGTAACTTTACAAGCCCTGGCACCATGGCAAGAGTAAAGCATTATCTGTATCAACAAACATTATTAAATCCGACATGTCATGCCCATTTTATGTAGAAAATATTGATTTGTCCATTGAAGATGGCACATGGAACTTTGATAAGGCATACATTTGTATCCATTCAAGATCACACAGCGCACTTTGATAAGGCATACATTTTTGCACTTGGTTTGGTCAGCTATGAGAAATATACTACATTTTGGGCTTCTGAAGTTATGAAATTGCTAAATTCATCATTCGCAACAGTGTATATATCTTACGACAATTGAAAATCGACCATGCAAGTGTTTTGAAGAATTGGAGACCAATTTCTTTGCTAAATATATCGTATAAAACGTTATCAGCGTGTATTTTTAAGACTGACCAAAATGGTTTTATTGATGGACGATACATAAGAGAAAATATCCATACTTTATATGACCTTATGTTTTACAGAAAGAAAAATAACACACCTGGATTTCTTCTCTTATTCATTTTGATAAAAATCTTTTGCCTATGTAGGACTTTTACTTTTACATTTGTTTAATTTTGGAGAGGAGTTTACAAAATGTTTTAAAATTAGTTCGTGATAGTTTCATGGAGTGGATACAGAATGAGTGTAGACATCTTGATATCTTTTTTCAGTTACAAAGAACAATTTCGTCTTGTTATATAAAATAGGAGACAAGCTGATGACGTGATCAATTTATTCATGTTGCAAATGAAACTATAAATTTACAGATGTAGATTTAACTAAATACATTCCACCTGTAAATATTCTCAAGTATAATATGAAGCTCTTATTGTAATACCTTTCCCGGAATTTTTTTTAATACCTGTATTCAAAATACTTTTTAGTTGTGAATAATGTTAATGCACATTCAGTGTTTCTGATCCACTTTTCATTTGTGAATTATTCCGATTCACTTTAAAGTTGTGAATAATCCTGATCCATATTTTAGTATTGAATAATATTGATCCAGTTTTTGCTTTGGTTAGGTAGTTTTGCACATCCACTCTCACGATTTATAAAGTGCAGACTTTTAGATGTAATGTGAATTCGCATCACAAATGTAATAATTAATACCTTCAATACACACAAAGGATAACGAGAGTATCGTTGTAATATTATTCTGACGTTCCTTGCTATAAAACCGCATACACTTTAGTTCATAACTATTATAAGCAATACAATTATCAATATGTAAATATTGGCGAAAAAGTCGCTCCTTTCTCCGCTTCGTTTGCCCCATTTCCTATGCGTTTGCCTACACTGTCAGCTTTATTAATATCTGCATCACAATGTTTCCTAAAATAATTTCAATTGCCATTGGTGTCCCCATTGGCATTTCCATCAACTCGTTGGACATTGGTACCTCCATCTTTTACTTGGTTGTTGCCCTGTGGTAATATAAGTATTATTCCATGCGTCAACCGGTGTCCTAGCAATAATTCAAAAAAGAATGATATTCAAAACATAGACAATAATACAATAAGAACATTCTAACTGAATATATGTACAGATCATTATTCAGGACTGGAGGGGGGGGGGGGGGCGGGAGGAGGGAGGCGGAGAGAAGACTGGTTTCGTTAAGTTTCATTAAATCGTTTGTTACTGTAAAACAATGATTCCATGATCACTTTTGAACTTAGAATCGAAATTGACAGTTTATCTGCATATGACAATATATTCGGAAGACCATTTGTCTGTAATATAAAACATTTTTTACAGTTGAAACGGAAGCTGGAAAAAGAGAATGCCAATCAGCTTCATGGAACGGAAAAACTTACTCTGTTAGAACCTATCCGTCCTAAATCGACCATAAATAAAGTAAAATCCCCAATTGTCGGTCAATCTCAGTAACAAAGAACTTTACTTTGCTCCTTAATTACACATTTTTACTTTTTCCGCTACGAGCATAACGCTTTTGTAAACGTGAATAGCTAAATGATGATCGCTTAGAAGATTTCATTGGCCATTATATTGCATTCATAACTTAGTACATAGTTCTAGTAGACAACGTTATCCTACTTTTATTAGTGGCTCTACAATTTCAGGGTTTTGAAATGTAGCGGTATTTCACGACTAATATATGTCACTGATCAGCTACATATTCTATTATTTCATTGTAAAAAATTCGGCTATATAATTTTGCGAAAATAAATTAAACAGCAAATAAATAAAGATTTAAGCAATTTGTTCCTCCAGAGAGGCACAAAGGTCACTACAATTGTCAGCTGTGTTGGTACGTGATCAGCATCATTTAGAGAACTTAAGAAGCTTTAAGCAATTGTTGGCGTACGAATGTAAAATTTGGTCAAATTGGTTAGGAAATATTGTAATTGAAATTATCTCGTGTATCATTTATCATTTTCCCACTTTCAGAAAGTTTTTAATGCAATATTGCTGCAGGCGTTATTTTTTTCGAAGCTTTTGAAGAGTTTTTCGATATTACAACCATAAGGAGCAAATTAGTATAGTTTTCACTTTTTATATAAATGACCAAAATTGCAATCACGCTCCTTGGCATCTCAATCAAAATATTTCGCTCTGTATCAGTTATTTCATTGAAGGAATGGGTGATAACGGAAGTAGATTCGTTACGATTTTTTTTGTAAACAAAAGAATTTACATAGAATGTTCGATAAGAACATAGATCAAATTTATCTAACAAGTTTTTGCCAGAAATCGTTTTTTTTTTCCTACCTCAGTAACATTCCATTAAATTGTTTCACATCGTGGTATTATCTACACTAATCTAAGGGTGTGAAATATAATCAATATAGATTTGCAATGTATCCCTCTTTTCAGAAGGATAAGCTTTTGTTGTATTTATTCATGATAACATTGGTTGCATTTAAGTCATTATTTCGTACATATTAGATATCAATATAATCCAAGTGAGATTAGGTCAGTATCCAGAATTATTCTTTTGTCCACATTGAAAAACATTTCAAAGCATTAGGATGTATTATAACTCTTAATGACAGACAATGAAAGCAATTCGATTCTTTTCGCGAGAATAATTGGACATCCTGATAACAGATTCTATACGTAAAATATTTTGGGAAAAGTTTGAAACAAACGAATATTTCGGACATAAAATTGACGGATATCATCCAGTCAATGTAGAGTCACACAATATGTGGGGATTATATTTTGCGATGGGTACTATAATTTAAGGTGGAGTATATTCAGATTAAGCGAGACCGATAGACTGAGAATAGGAATAAGATGCCAGATTGTACGGGAATACCGTACTCGGCACAATTCGCAAATGAAACAGCTAGCACGTATGCTCAACATCCGCCTATTTATGTTCGATCAGATTCTGAAAAAGTGTATAGAATGGGTGACTCAGAACTACGTTTTGTGAAGGTTTAATGAGAAATACCCCACCGAAAAACCAAGAATCCACAATGATCATACTGTACACTGTACTTTAGTAATGAACTGCAACTCCAAAACAGGCAAATTGAAGATAATATCTGGACAATCGTCTAGGTCATTTAATTGAAACAAACGTCATCTTCTCGTTGTATCAAACGCGTCTCATACGATTTTATGATTTTATTGATAGGTATATTTAGTCTACATGCAAGACGTCCAAAACAATATACATACAAGCCAACTACCGGTTCTTATAGCAAACCACTAAAATATCACACATCAGGTAGGAAATGACAATGAAGGTGCTGCGTAATCATACGACCTGTTCCAAACACACATTCACCTATCCATATATTGTACTATGTCTTAAAAAGAAGTTATGAATATTTGTGTCAAATGGGTAATGTGGTTTTCAGTTGCACTTAAGCCCCGAACGTAAAACGTAATAACAATGGCTTTCGTTTACCATATTTTAATTGCTGTCAATTGGCTTGATACACTTTTTCCTGCTTTAAATATAAAATTCGAATGCATTTAAACCTTTCTGCTAATGAAATATGAGTAGGACAAGATGTGGAAATAATTAGAAATTAAAAAAATGGAAAACTATCTTTCTATTGGGAAGACACTTTTAGTTTCTGAAACTTCAGAATCGCATCGACTTTGTAATATTGTACTTAACAAAAATCACCGGAAGTAACATAAATTGTCAGATGAAGCTCTTTTTCTAGTCTAAAAAACAAAGTCAATATCTCGTTTGGTCCTGCTCAAGCAAGTACGGTTACTGTTTAAAAAATGCAATTTCGTCAAAGCATCATGGCTGCGATTACAAATAAAGATATGACAGAAAATATTACCTTTATCTCGGCGGATTTTCTCTGAAAGTACACATCTCTTCGTGAATTGCGCGTTAAATAAAACTGCGCTTAGCCATAGCACATGCACGGATTTGATTGTTGTTAATACAAAGTGTGTTGTCTTCTTGTCTTTATGGTATCCGATGGAACTTATATTTTCGAAAACACTAAAAGTACACTGCTGTATCTAGGATATGAAATGTTGCGAAGATTTCATCACGCTTTTCATATTTGTTCCAAAAAGGCATTAACTATATAGTGAAGTAGAACCAAAATAAGAAGCATAAACATGCTGAACGCATACAAAATCAAATGTCTGAAAAAAATATTGTATAACGGGTTATTTGTACAGCAGTAAATATTAAAATAAGAGACAAAACAGAAAACCAACACAGAAGCATATATGGATACTTTCATTTATTGCGTGTTAATTTTCACGGGTAAAGTTCTTGAGTAGTTGGATTCTGAAGAATGTTTGAGTGTTTTCAAGGAGAGACTGAACACGTTAAAATTGGTAAAGGTTAGCAGGGTTTAAAAATATACACGTCAGACGGTGTGTCAGAGAGGATAAAGACATATCAACAGATTTATGGCCGCTATCTATCCATCTGTCTTATACATGCTTTCTTATTATGGTACCTTTAACACCAACAATCAAGATATCCCGTCAGATATACGTTTAGTAATTTATCAAGAACTTACGGGAAATTACTTATAGTCTTTGCATTAGATCTTGTGCTATCCTCTTTGATAGTGATGAGCTCAAGGCCGAGTGGATGAAGGTGCTGGTTTATGAGGATTTGCGATAGGTGCGGTTAATTGTGGCATGGGTTCGATTCATGTTTAGAATGAATTATAACTCTCGTGCTGTCTGATATTAGTAGTGTCATTCTATGTTTATTTCTTTCATATAATTTTGTATCGAAACATACAATGTGGGACCCATTAAAGAATATAATTATTCAGGTTTGACAGTTATAATTATTTGCCTCGTCCCCTAGTCGTAATTGACCCCACGTCCAAACTTTACTGCACGATCCATCAATTCTAATGTATGTCCTTGTTTGATGTACTTTTGGAGGTCGTTGAATCCAACATTGTGAGGATTATTATCGTCTGTCAAGTCTGTGTCGTTGACGGCATCCAAAATGTCAGCACCGATGCATGAAAATGTGTCTTCTTGGCTTCTTTTCTATACGTCTAGAGATTCTCAAGGTACGTTCTGTACGGGTAAGTGTTCATGCTGCTGCTGACCAGTTTCTTGTTCAAGTACAAATCCGGTTCGCTGAGCAGCGATGCATGAAATTGTTGACGGGAGCCACTGTTACATCGACGCCTGGATTGTAGTTGTCCTTTTTGTGAACATTTATAAGTAACTATTATTCAGATCAATGTATTCTTCGGAATGTCCTTTGAACTTGATAGGAACTTAGGTGGTTCTATGGTTCTTCATAGTTCGATGGTTCTTGTCTTCGAGGAGTCACTCAATGTCAAAGAATGATTCTTTTCCAAGGGCTCCAGAGGATTGCTGTTACTGGAAGAGTTTTGACTGGCGTTTTCGAGGCTACCGTTGTAATGCTAGGGCTAGGGAGAAGATAGTCAATTCAACTGCTGCGTAAAATAGTCCACAGTTGTTTATCTCCTTGTTGCAAAGTAAACTTTCCAATGGCTGCTCCAATTACACAATACACTATAAATATTTGGCTGAAAAAGAAAATCCGATCTTTAGGAGCACGTTCTCCACACCACGTTTACTGGGATTGTTGTTTTTGTAGTTCCTGGAGAGATGGACTCGGACAAAGGGATGCAGTGTTGAACGGTAATGTTTGTGACATCGACTTCTTTTTATAGTCGATGCGTTGTGAAGCTGCGATCCAAGAATCGAAAACGTTCCTGTTAACTCTATTCATATCTTTCAATTTATAAATAGGTGGGTCACATCCACGCACTTGTCCTGTGACAAGTAACAATTCTGTCGTCCAGTTGGGTAAATAGCCTTCGTAAAAAGTATGTCTTGTTTTTTTTTATACGGGCCCAATCGCCGGTGTATATTATTTATTTAATTTGTCCTGTCTCCGACGTTCCAATCGATCAAACATGGTCACTTAGTTTTGAGACGCCACTTCTTCTGGAGTTCATCTAATACTACGATGATTTGAGTGACGCTAATCTTTGACCAGATGTGGTAACACGCCGATGTATTTGAGAGTACGATGATGTGCAAAGGTTTGATGTCCTTCCCGAAAGGTCTGTCCTTTGTATATTCACGTTAACACTCCTCCTAAACGAAGTAAAACAATCTCCCATAACAAAGGAGCAGCGACTTATAACAACGTACCCATCAGGATGAGAAACATATATCCTCTTTGAACTAGCATTTTTATTTTCTTTTGAGTGACTGGAATTTTCTTTTTCGCCACTTGGTGCATATCGTGACGATGCCGTGCTAATTATTATTTCTGTATCTTGGTGAAAGGAACAGTTCCTTTCAAGATGTTCAAACAACATTCACACACCGTATCGATGATTTCTTTAGGTGCTTCCTGAATGATTTGCTTTTGCATTGGAACATTGGCTTTGGTAAGTGCTGACAAGATATCCCCATGTTTAGCTAAACGAGAAGGAATAGCCTGTTTTCTTGTTTTGGAAGAGATCTTTGGACGTCGAAGATGGATTAAGCAGGGACTCAATATACGCGTTTTAATTGTGTATCACATATGTGCAATAAATTATATAAATACGTATTAACATAAATATGTAAACATTTATGCAGTTGTAATCATAGCTTTATTTATTTTAGAATACTAACGTATTCATATTTTCCTTGCTTACATTACCAGCAAGAGAGGTTAGAGTGTCTAATTAAAGTGTGCTTCCATTATAGCATAGGTTGACAATGATATTAAGCCCCACATTTATACACACAGACGAGTTCATATTAAAAAGGACAGGGTGTGCTGATTGGTTCATGTAAATACCCAATGGTTCCAGGTGTTAAAATATACAATATATAAGCACACCAACTATTATGCATTAGTATTGTGCACTATTTATTCATATTTAAGTCGCAGGACTGGCCCATAATATATAAAATATTAAGCTGCAAGTAACTTACTTTTAAATGTCCTATCATATATATATATATATATATATATATATATATATATATATATATATATATATATATATATTTATATATAATGAATAAAATATAAGTGAAAAAAATAATTTTGCGGATATGCTACAAAACATAATGTCAGGACACTGGGTTGTTTTATTATTAAAATGAGATGGGCGAGTAATTCTAGTCCCCTATATTAAATGACGATTACAAGATAAAGATTTTAAAAAAAATTTGGTTTATTTTTCGGACACGAAAGGCCGATTGGTGTCATTTAAGTGCTTGCTCCGATTTGTTGCGGAAAACAAAATTGCTTTTTGCTTCAGTGAATATGCCTACTGCTTTGCTTGTCCGTACTCTGAGCAAATTGAAATGTAAAGTATATATATGGTTCACTGCCACTGCGATATAATAGTTGCTAGACTACTCATATTTTGTGTTTAATGTTCTCGTATCCCTACAACAAAACGTTTAAAATAAAAATTTAAATTCACTGGCCCAGGTGCACGTGGGCTATTTCGAAATCATTAAATACTGTTAGACAGCGCAGAATAAGAAGACAATGCGCAAGGTTTAACACTAACATGAAATTTGTAATAATGGAGATCAAACAACATTGTATTGAATTCAGCAAATTTCAGAGAGTTGACTGAAATATGTCATGAATTTAACATGGCAACAACAATGTTAGTATTAAGAGATAATGAATATTTGTTTACATTTCTGGACGGGATATATGTGTGGCCAAAGCTAGTTGTGTTAAAAAATGTCATACAAGTAAACAATGTTGATATTTTTGTTTTTTTATTTCATACATCAAAACGGACATAATCTACTGAATCAGAAATGGTACTGATTTACATATTATATTTAATGAAGACAACATCTAGATAAGCAGCATACACACTGATAGAATGATGGTTAAATAGTAAGGTACAAGTAAGCAATAAGTAATGTATTTGAGGTGAATAAATACTAGCACACACATTTTTATTTGGTGAAATTTACAGTATAACTTGAAGTCTTTGTAAACTTTACCATGTCAGTCTACAACGATTTAAAGAAATCAGATATAATTTACTGACAACAAAATATTTGAAATAGCACGTAGTGATTCATGATATGTAGATCTGTGTTAAATGCCATCACACAAATGGCACAGTTTGACATAAATCCGAATTCAGGTGTATATCTATATCTATCTATCTAATATATATATATATATATATATATATATATATATATATATATATATCTATATGGATTGATAATAAACCTAGCAAATTTTTGAAAATTAAATTACATTACCTGCTGTGGAATTCTTGTCGATAACACATAAAGATACGTTATCAAGGATACAGTATTTGGTAGATAGTTTTCATTTAGTTTTAAATGGTGTACCAAAAGTATATCTCTCCATCAGATGCTACTAACAAAGAACAGTTTTTAAGACATCTTTACTGAAAGTCAAGTAGCTTGTACAAATATCAATCAATTTTGGGAACAAATTAAACAATACATACAAAAAATAAAATACTCCGAACTGAAAAACAATGGTTAACTGAACAACCTTCTTACACATTGCAAAAGTCGAGAATTTTTTTTTAGCTAACAAAGATTTTATGTTATTAATGTGGAGTGCCTGCGACCGGCATACATTATTGACATGCAAACATATGACAAATACAGAGATTTATATAAATATATTGGGCGTTGTTATATGTCTTCGCAAAATACTTATGGACTAAAAAAGTGAAATAGAAAAATAGAGATGATATGCACAATGCGTTTATAGCAATCATCAAATTGTACACTTCGATGAGGGCAAATAGTTTTACAGTATGAAGGTTAAGGATTAGTTGGAAAAGCAAAGTATTGGATACTGTTCATTTCACTCGGACATAAAATACATCAATAATGGAAATGTTTAAGAGAAAGCTTAAAGACTACAGTGTGGAATAACTTTGCCCCAAATCATACCAGAACATACCTTGAAGTATTATCACATTTTTTTTTTGCCTGAAACAATGCCATTCATCACGAATAAATAGATATGACTTCAGCTGAAGCAAGCATGAAGGAAAACAAATTAAAATAATGTGATAATGTATTCGGTTACCTTACAGCAGATACATTCAGAAGACAAATTTACTATGGGTGAAACAGTTACAATTTATAAATACAAAGCATTTATTTGGAAAGGAGCGCCTGTCTAACTTTATGGAGGAAATATTTATAAGCGGCAAGTAGTTATAAGTGATTGGGTCATTTACAAAAAACGGATGGAAGACTTTAAGGGAATATATATATACATGGCATGTTCCTCTAACTCGTATTATTTCTATACGACAAACAAGATGACACATACCAAATTGAAACAATTTTTATACCGTGAAATGGAAATGGCATGATAAATCATTTAACAGTTAGGAACCATCAGGAAACATAATGCTAATACAATAAATTACAGACAAAATGAAGAAATAGAAGTATCAATTAGCATGAAAAATATAGCATTTGCAACAGATTAAACTCATGGTGAAAAATGAAATTCAAAAGCAAGAGAAAAGTGATTGCGTGAAAGAAATATGATTAAAATGGTATTACACAAGAGACAATACAAATACTGGAGAGAGAATATCAACAGGGAATTACATGTCAATGTGCAAAAACAGGAAATAGAGTTTCATCGGATTTGCCCAAGAAAAGTCCATTTCAGAATCAAGTTTTTAACTGTGTAAAAGACATTTCAGTTTCTTGCGTGTTCTGTATAAAGGATTTCTGGTTCAATAAACAAGCTATTGTAGCAAGTTATCCTTGTCCTGCACCTCAGTTGACTGCTAATCGTAAGCCTGATTTTGGAAACATATTTATCGAGATAAAAACGTACTACACTTAAATACAAGTTTTAGCATATAAGATATTAAAGATATATGATGATTACACTCTAAAACTTGATAATAATGATCAAATAAAAAAATACAGAACAAATGTGATATGAGATTTTAGCCGAACCAACTAAACTGGTCAGTGCTTATGGCAACACCTGGATATGTTGGCTTTGTATTGGCATTTATAGACAAAAATGGCTAAGAGTTAGTTAATTAGCATGCACATTTGATGTTTATTTTCAGATGAGAAAACTGCTGTATGAATGTAAAGTACCTTAATTTGATGGCAATGCATTCAAATCAAATACAAATACCACACACACACACACACACACACACACACACACACACACACACACATATATATATATATATATATATATATATATATATATATATATATATATGAGACAACGAGTAATGCGATCTGCAACAAGGTTTTAAATTACACCACAGCGTGACCGCAGACACTACAAGGGAGAAAACAAATACTTGATCTATTTTGTGTCTGAAGAACATAAAACTGTACACCAAGGTTTTGTTGAGCCAACATTTGCCGTTGTGTTAATTGCTTGCAAACGTGAATATAACTAAGGAGCAGGTACTGTTAAGTATTAGAGAATACTGTCAGCTGATGAAATCAAAATCAAAGCTATATCAGATTAAGATAAACCCACTGGTTGGACCTATTTTTGATACAAGATAGCGACGGATTAACAGGAGAGGAATCAAACTACAAGATCACATAAAAACTTCATATTAGGTACACATGTACAAAACAGCATCTAGTACAGTCTGTTTTAACAGTGTTGCACACTGTTAATATCACTGGTGCTGTTCACATTAGGAAAGCAAGGTTACGACACAGGTGAAACCCTTATGGCCAAATTTAAATAATACATTACAGATACAAAACTGAAATTAGACTAAGTTGTTGGTGGTGACGGTAATTTTTTTTCCTTCGCCTCATGGTTATGAAAATATATCGTATCGTCGAATACAGCAATATACAGAAATCCAATGGCTCGGGCTCGTTTAAACTGGGTTACACCCTACCATTACTATCGATATAGTCAAGAACACCATAAAAGATTATGGGAAGCAAAAAAAAAAAAAAAAAAAAAAAAAACATTTTTAGATAAACAACAGTAAACATTCCATCTAAATGCTATTAGAACATGATGAGAATATTTTTTAAAGTTATAGTATATTAAAGGAAGATAAGTTTTGTATGTCCAGCTATTCAATATTCTCGAGCTATGATTATGCCATTATATGGAATTACAATATTTTGAAGTTTTAACACAAATTAGTAATAACATTATTGTTGAAGTATGGTTGATCTTGCAACACAATTGCATGATTATGTAGATACGTTTAGCGGCAAATTAAATTTCTTAAAGATGTAGGTTTATATCTGACAGCAGATTTATATGTCAATAGAACTTTCAAAGCGTTCTGTTCTTAAAGAATGAGCACAAAGTTTGAAATATTTCATATTCAGCGCTACAGAAAACAAACATTTATTTGTTTGGGAACCTAATTTTTAACTTTCATTTGATCATTAATATAACCTAAATATATTCATTCTCAGTTACAAATGTGTTTATCTGAAACTAAATGTTAATATATATATATATATATATACATAAAATGCAAAACAGTTTCCCAACGTTTCGAGCTAAACAAGCTCTTCGTTAGGGGAAGAAACGATTTACATCCATAAAACAAACACTAAACACAAAGCCAAGACAAATTCTTGACTCCGACATGTGTCAATGGCGGGAAAAAACAAACAAACAACAAAGGATGAACAATGGAAGAAAGAAAGAACACAAAATTAAAAAATCGGTCTAAAATGGGTAAACTAAGACATATCTGTGTTCTGCTGCCATCAGCCCAGCAAAATTGTGTACAAAAATGCAAATAAGTGTTTATCGTGCGTATCACGCAGAAGATCAAAGTATTTTTGGCCTAATTCTAGGCTGGAAAAAAAGGATTGACACCATGAGCGGCGAAAAATCAAGGCCATCATCAAAAAGTGCAACATAAATTATATCCCGGTAAAGTTATGTATGGAGGTACTAAGGAAGTATGTCAAGAGCATGGCATAGGGGGATAATAGACAAGAGTTCAAATAATAATAATAATAATAATAATAATAATAATAATAATAACAACAACAACAACAACAATAATAATAATAGTAATGTTGAAAATGCTACTACTACTACTAATAATAATACAGCTAAAGATTTACGGAATATTTACTTTGGTAAATATTCTCGCAAAAATTGCATACGTCTGATAAAGTGATGCCTGGCTGAGGTTTGATAAGATTGCAATAGGAAGGTTATACTTTTTCATTTAGGCCAAACTCCCCAGGAGTTTCAATTGTAGTATCCAGTATCGTTCCTTACGTGTGCGTTCTATATCGGTCCGCGCCAGCTTGGAATCAATCGGTAGCATCTGGAGGGACTCGACTGAATGGCCATTCGAGTTGTAGTGGTTGGCGAGTTTCGCGTTGATTTTGTTGCGAATGTTGCTCTTATGGTTATTCATTCGTTTTCTGAAATCAACGGTTTTGCCAACATATTGAGTGCCACAGATTTTGCATGATAGATGATAGATTAAATATTTGGTTTGACATCCTAGCTTCTGATTGATAGTGTAGCTAATTCCTGTCTTCGAACTTCTAAATGATTTGGTCTCGAGAATATGTTTGCAAATTAGACAACGCTTGTCGTTGCAGCAATATGTGCCTGAATCTGGGGTCTTGTTTAACGTTACCATGGCACGTAATAGATGGTCCTTGATGTTTTTAGGTCTACGGTACGCAACCATTGAAACTTCTTGAAATATGCCTTTCAGATGTTCGGAGGATTGAATATGGTTCCAATGCTTCAGAATTATCCGTTGTAACTTTAGGGCGTCGGGGTGGAAAGTAACGACGAAGGGGACGCGTTTGTTGGTTTTCTTGGTTTTATTTTTCAGGTGGACTTCTATGTCGAGGAGTCTAGTTTTGTTAATAGCCTCCTCGATGTATCTATTTCTGTATCCTCTCCTTTTAAGGTTCTCCTTGAGCTCTCCGAGTATCTTTTGAACGGTAGCTGGATTAGAGGATATACATTTGGCCCTAACGCAATACCGTAAGGAAGAGTTTTTATTACGTGCTGGAAGTGGCAGCTGGTTGGGAGTAGATACTGGTGAGAGTCAGTTGGCTTAGAATTCAGGTCAGTTTCTATGTTCCACTCCAGTAGGTTAGATTGAGTATCCCAAAAGATGTTCGACTTGTTTGATGACTCCGACGTATATTTAATCGTAGAATGGAAGTTATTGGCGAATTCAAGAAATATTCTGAAATTGTCGCCCGATTCGATCCATTTTGACTTTATGTCGTCAACAAACCTGCACCAACTTAGAGGTCTAAAGGATGCCTCGTTGAGAAGCTTTCTCTTGAGCCTTCCTATAAAAATATTGGCATACGAAGATGCCATTTCAGTGGCCATTGCAGTTCCATTAATTTGTAGGAAGCGTTGGTTGTTGAATACAAAATTGTTTAACTTAAGACGTGTGTTAAGAGTTTGACCAAGTAGTATGTACGTGGGGAACGATCAGATCGAGATTTCCATGCTTCCTTGCAGGCAGTGATACCTTCCTCGTGTGGGATGTTGGTGTACAGGGAACATATGTCTATAGTTACGAGGAGAGTGTTTTATGGAATGCTAGTTTTCGGCGTTTTGATGAGATATTCTGTTGTATCTTGGATATATGAAGGCAGTTTTTCCATGAAACGCCGAAGGTAATAATCAAAGAATGCAGAAATTATTTCGGTGAGATGGTTGTTTCCGGAAATTAATGGTCTCCCCGGGTTTCCTTCTCTGTGTATTTTAGTGAGTAGATAAAATCTCCCTGGTTTGGGGTCAACTGGTAGGAGGTAAGTCAATGTTTTGTCATCAATGTGACCTGCGGTACGCATGTCTTTTAATGTCTGACACACGATTTCAGCGTGTTCAGCTGTTGGGTCGTGATTGAGTTTCTTATACAATTTCTTGTCTGAAAGTTGTCCGTTCGTCTCAGCGAAGTAGTCAGAGGTATTCATGACAACAACGCAGGATCCCTTGTCCGCTGGCTTGATAACAATATCTTCCCTCTCGCGTAGTTATTTCAGCGACTGTCTTTCCTGTCGGGTTAAATTGTCCTTTTGATATTTCTCTGTTCGTCCGAGTTAATGTAAATTTCCGCCGCGGACAAAAATGCATCTAGAGCTGGAACTTTACTAGGGGGTGGAACATAATCGCTTTTTGGGCGGAATCTATGAGGCTCATCGTTACTGACATTGGATTCTCCAGCATTGACACTAAAGTTTTCCTTGAGTTTGATTCTTTGTACAAAACTAGCGAAGTCTTCTTTCAATTCCAGTATATTTTACGTTATGGGCCGAGGAAAAAAGTTGAGGCCCTTGGAGAGAAGACTTTTGTCAGAGTCAGACAACTGAACCGATGACAGGTTTATGACAGTATTGATATCCTCGTTTGCCGAAAGTTTCTTTTCTTTTTCGTTTCTTCTGTGAAGATACCTCGTTTGTAATATATATATATATATATATATATATATATATATATATATCTATATATCTATATATCTATATATATATATATATATATATATATATATATATATATATATATATATATATATATATATATATATATATATATATATATATAATCTTTGAATTAACTGAATAAGCAAGTGTCTTGTGTCCCGTTACAAATACTGAAAATATTATAACTTTGCTTTTCTAGTCTGAAATGTCTGGAAATGATGATAAATTTGAAATTAGTTGTATTCTCTGAAAAAATCTTAAATGCTCAAAAGTTAAAAACAATTAGACTTGTTTTAATCAGAATTTACTTGTTAAGATATTCTCCTTTATTTTCATAATGCTCTATCAAGAATTCAGTGCCACTTGAATATAAATAAATGTGCTTACATGTTAAACGGAGTATCGATGCGTGTTTCTGCATTAGATACATTTGTCGGTCAACATAACACACAATCGTGTCTCTATTGAAACAGTAACGCAGAATTTGGCTGAATAAAAATGTAAGCATTACAAGAATATATAAAGTTTATACATAACAGTTACATTTTACCTCAGTACAAAGATAAAACATTAAAGACTATGAAGATGAAAGAAAAATCGCTCGACATTATTTAAAATAATATTTCAGTTAATTGTTATTAAGTTAAGATTGGATCATTTACTGTTTTCACATATAATTTCAAATATTTAGAGACTTGTGGATAATTTATCACACAGCAAATGTTGAGACATGAAGTAGAAAGTAAACTTAACGAGGGGCAATATTCGAAACATCTAGTTTACTTGTCAAACACAATGTCAACAGAAGTGCTGCACATATTTTATTGAGACTATAAATAAGAAATGAAAAAGTACTTGAATATATTGACAAGAAAATCACAGATTCTGATAACTTTAAGTATAAGATCACCAGTAATGTTTTATTCAAGTTTTATTACTTTAAATCTATGCGAAAAAATAATGTTAACATTACAATAGGAATCATGCCTGTTCATCAAACTACTGATGGTGGGGATGGGGCCATACTGATTCGAAGCCCCCTAACCTATATTCATTCGATGACTAATGGTAGACAATTTAAAACAAAATAATTACAAAAGCGACAAAGGAGTCTGCATACAAAATAAAAGGTAAAGAGAGCATGTTTAAGTAAACAGCAGTGTACGTTCATCAACATAATCTTTTGAGATATTTAAGTATTTAAGTTTTGAAATATTAGGGAGAAGAAAAAAAAAACATCCGTCTAGCTAATTGATACTCTTGAGTTTTGATGATGTGATGGAAGATATTAACAAAGCTTGTGAAGTTTAATCGCTTCTTTTAATGGCGAATTTTGTTGCCGTGTAAAAAAAAGTGGATGGTCCTGAAACCCGTTTATGTAGTTATTTTAATAATTCTAGCACCATTGAATACACATTCTTAAAATCCCCGCATTATATCTGATTTACTATATTTATATATCACTAGACACTTGTTAAATCTTGTCTTCTATTATATTTAATATACTCAAAAGTTCGAGCGTTTTATTGTTCAGCTCTCCAGAAAACTAAACATTAAGTTAACCTTTAAGTTATTAGTTATAAAACAGCAGGCATTCATTATCATTTATAAATGTGCTTATCGGAAAATAAATGGTAATTTATGTCTATTATGTTCAAGATAGCAGACAAACGAAAGGTCTTATGATGTCCCGTCAACGTATGTTTTTCCTCATAATTGAAGTCATAAACGTCGAGAAAAGATATTACGTTTGATATGAGTTATATTCCCTGAATAAAATATCTTTAAACCCTCAAAGCTTATACAAAAAGAAAGAAAAAACAAACATTTTGACTGGTTTTGATCACAATTTACTGCTATTTATGTTATTATATTCTCCTCTGTTTCAAAATGTTCAATCAAAAACTTCAGTGTCACTTTAATATATATCAATTTGCTTACATATTGATCAGCATATGGATGAATATCTTAGATATTGTAACAATTATGACACACATGTATGCTTCTCTTCAACCAATTATGAACAACGCGATCAATGGGAATTTATTCATGAAATGAATCTATTAATTCCTACAAATCAGTCACATTTTACTTCAAAACAAAGTTTAAAGACTATGATGAGACAAGATACGTCAGTCACCATTGTTTAAAATAATATTATAAGTAATTGTAACTAAGTTAAAAACATACCATTTACCAGCTTTAAATTGTATTTCAAATTTTTGCAAACGTGAGTGTAATTTATCACCATGCAGTTGGTAAAACATGAAGAACCAAGTAAGCTCGATAAGTGATAACATTCATGGGGTCCTATTTAAATCTCAAAACCAAACAGTCTCAACACAGGTATCGGGCGTGCTTCATTAGGACCATACATAAAGATAATAAAGAGCTGGACTCATTTGAGAGGGAAAATTCGATAGCAAAAGCAGAAACTATCTGTTTACTATTCAAGTTTTTTCATCAAGTTTTTTTACATTAAATGTAGGCCGAAAACAAACGTTGAAATTACGATATAAACCATATCTTTACATCACACTGATGGGGCCAACGATCATTCTTCATGGAAGTCTTGTAAACTTTGTTCAGTCGCAAATTGATATTATATGATTGAAAAGATAATTATGACTCTGAAATCTATATGTAAAGAAAACAACATTAAAGAAAATAACATAAATATATAGAAAGATAAGAAAAATAAAGTAAACATCTTAACGTGAGAAACACAGAAAATTCCATTAACAAAATTGCTAAGAACATTTTAAAGTGTTTGAGTCATAAAATGATCAGAGGAGATAACATATGTCAAGCTATATCATATTTATGAGTTCATCATATTAATGCACAGATTGCACATTTCTGAACAGTTTAAGTGTCCCATTCACCACAAATGAACGAGAATTTTGTTGCAATTGTGACGAAAAAAGTATTAATCTTAATCGAGGTCTGTTTATTGCCTCAACGTTATCGTAATTATACCATTTGAAGCTTGGAAGATTCTGCGACCAAATAATAAGAGTGGAATAGATTTTATTAGCTAGGTACCTAATTGTAGCTTGTGTTATTTGTTCTATTTCTTAATATAATCGGACCTAAATTGTTACACTAATTGCAAATAAGTAGCAGTTGAGTAGGCGCCTGGAATTGGAAAAGCGTGAATCTTCTTCGCTTCTATTTAGAATTCTTTAAGTCACTTTACCCTTGCCACCAAATGAGTAGTCTGAATAATGTGAAATTTAGAGAAGTCATGGCTTCTATATAGACTATTGTAATAATTGAAAAACCAACCCACCAAACAAAAGTATTATCTGAAACATTTAAAAATAATTCTTATTAAGAGGATGCGAGTATACGATTGCTATACAGATGTCGTCCATCTTACTGTCGTCTGAACTGATTCAATTAAATGTCCCTCAATTACTGCTGTAGTAGCTGACACGCTCCGAAATAAATGTGATTTGTAGATGATGAATTTATGTTCAAGATACGCTAGAGTTTATTTCAATATAGCAGAGACCTGGTAGACGGATAATATTCACCATGATAATGATAAAAGAATGGGACCTACAAGGCCAGGTCACACTTGCTAAACAAGATTTCTAAATGTTGTGACTGTATGTATGACTCCCCATTCTGACTGTTGAGTATTGTATTCTTAAGCCAGTTTGATAAGTTTTAGTGTGCTTATTCATCACTTTTATTTCCCGTCATGTCCATCTACTTGTACAGTTTGTTTGGCAATAACTGTAATGCTGGCTACTTTTCTCAGAGATGGTGAATATTCCAGCTCTAAAGAATCTGAAAAGGTCCTATGTTTATGCTGCTGAAAACTTTTCTCCTTCACATTTGGTAGAAAACATGTGTGGAAATGCAGTTGAAAACTGACTAACAAAAAGTATGTTACCCAAATGCGTAACAGACTTATATCTTGTAACGTTACATTACATGAAATAGTTGTGTAACAGTAAATGTCTGCGTTACAGTCGAATGGATCATCAGCTTAAATTCAAAGCTTATGGCAGAAGTAAAAGCCCGATGGGAAATAAATAAGTGAATGCATCGATACATTCCAATTTCAGTACTAATAAAATATATACTACTCAGACTATCAAGACAATTAAAGAACACAAAATAACTTAAAATATTTTACACGTCCAACTTTAGCTGGTGAACCTATCTTGAAACCGGCTAGGGCTTGCGTCAACTTGATGTACTAAACTTTAGGAAATGGTGTTCAACGATGTGTGGTAAATTCTATTAACTATGTTTCTGCCTCACACATTTACAATTAATAAATTCTGCAGCATTTAAGGGAAATAATAGTTGTTGCTAGGTTATATAGATGGTTTGATTTGAAAATTTTCAGACGTTGTTCTTTGTCCAGGACTTGCCGTTTTGCTAGACACTTCATGTCCACATGCCGAAGACATACGTTTATAGGTTTTGTCGTTTTGTTTCATAGTATACACCTTTAGTTTAGCTTTGGACATGTCTCCATTTGTGAATGACATATATTAATGCTGCAAATAATAGGTGATTACAAAACAACGCCAACGTTTACATTTTCTTTCTAGGAGTTGTTTAAACTGCTGCAGCATTAGTCTATCAGACTGTACCAAGGTCTTTATAAGTGTGCTTTATGCAAAAATACGCCTGGCCTTATGCTTTATCAATGCTTTTGTTTCTTTCTGCAACGTTTTCTACAATATAAGCAACGTTTAATGTCTTACAAAATGCCTGCAATTTCTTGCATGACTTTCTAAATTTCACCAGTGTCAGAATTCAGTTTATCTAAAGCTTTACTTGTATAGGATATTACTATGACACATACTGTGAAAATGTCAACTATGTTTAATTTTATATTGATGATGTATATTCCTTTGCGCAACCTTTCCAGTAAACTCATTTAAGTACAAGCTCATTAGCTATTGTTACCAAAACGGGTAAATATTTCGAATGGTTTAAAATATGGTTCAGCATAATTGCAAAAAAATACTAAATATATTGATTATCACCGTGAAATATCTGCTCATCATCATTTCTTTTCAATTAGTCTCTAAATCTCTCCTTTATAATTCTATTAAACATTGCGTTTTAATCCACACTTAATTCTTTACTAATTGAAACATGTATTAAATTGGTTACAATTGTTTGCTCTCGTTTCTTCATATTATCAAGCAAGGAAGTGTTCATTTTGATCTTATGAACTGCAAATATTGAAAATTATCTAACTACTGTATATATATATATATATATATATATATATATATATATATATATATATATATATATATATATATATATAGTTCTTTTGCGCTTGTTTTATGTCGTAATTTTATGTGATTATCTACGTCACTATTCTTTTACGAGCTTGTGTTCTGCCTTCAAGTACGTAAGCTTTAACGAGCTCAAATTAATTTTAGCTTAAGTCGTAGTTAAATAGGAATTTAGCTCTGGGGCTGATGTTGATGGGGACGAGTATTAGGCTAGAGAAGCCTTAAAAGACCAGTTTTGCTTGGCTTAGGGTGCGCAGTCAGGCAACTTTCCAGGCTGAGGCCGTTCTTCCCTGCGGAGAGCGTGCAGCGACGAGGCCTATATTACTGTGGTGAAGTTAGTTGCACCTTATATTCCGCAGGTCGCACACCTGTTAGAGATTATTCTGCACTATGCATACTTCTAAGAACACGTTCGGGTGGCTGATGGTGGGGGAGACAATGTGATGCGAGATATCGTGTATCCCTGATCGCTGCAAAATGCATCTACACCAGGTGAGGCAGGGGGAAACGCTACCTGTGCCCTGGCTCTTATGTGGTAAGGGAACGCGCGCGGCACCGTGGATATGTCGGACATGCGACAGTAAACATGTCTGAGACAAGTTAATGCGCTCAGAAAAGAGGGCCAGAGTGCGATACGCGCTTTCAAAGTTACAGCGCAAAATAAGAGCTTGCTAGGGCGCTTGATACATTTCTTTTCTTTTCTTTTGGAAATTATATGCAGTATGAATACCACATGTATACCGCAAACCCAATTAGACGGATGAAGTAGTAAGTCACATATCATTTGCGCACGTAATGCAGCATTATGTCCACCATTAGCGAACTCAGTAAGCTTTTGAGAAAGGGTTGATAACAAGAGACGAATGTGACACCGCCTTTGTCGCGATTATCACTGACATCAGGCGGTAGGCCTTTACCTCATGGTGCCTCCAGTTACTGCCTATCCCCCTCCAGCCCCGGCGCAGGGTTGAACTGACACTTCCAGCCCCCAGGCACAGGGTAGATCCCCAAGTTTCCGCCCACCGGGACAGGGTATCGCCCCGGTTCCATCCCCACCCGTTTATGCAAAGAAACGAGGCAAGGTCGATGCGGTAGTGAAAGACTACTGCGCCACCGTGCTTGAAAATCACAGACTTGAAGCTGACGCTTCGGAATTTCTTGACTCCATAGCGCCTTGCGATCAGGACGTCCTTGATATGGAGATATAAAATTGTGCCGACCTGTAGCTTACCTCTTGCTGACGGTCAGCAGGGTGTCACCACAAAGGTCACAACCTAGTTTAAGCAACTGGTCGCCAAAGCCAACGCCCCAATTCAAAAGTGCATTGAAATTTACATGCGTGAGGGTTCAGTTTGGTACTCTATGAGGTGTGCAGAGTTCGAACTCCATGTATCAAAGTATCGCCCGACATAGCTGCATCCCAACGCCAAAGTGCAGAGGGCTATTCTATCTGCGCTATACCGAGCGGACGATAATGCTGACCGGCTACGTAAGTACAGCCTGTACCTGGAGAGGCTCATCTTCACCGGCATCGACTTTCCAGGGAATGTTTGTGACATTGTCAAGTTTTGAACGCCTCATTCCGGAAATTGCCGCCAACCTTTATGGTAGGGAAAATGCATATACTCGCTAGGAGTCAGCAAGAAAGTGAGGCCCTACACTTCGGACCTGTTGCTGATCACTGCGGGTGGAAAGATAAGAACATATGTTGTATGGCGTACAAGCATAACAAACAATGAAAAGAAGCCAGTCTACCGCCAGTGCTTCTATCTTCAGCCTGGACGATCTACTCGCTGCCCACACCAAAGACTGCGGCGGCATCGGCTGAAAGCCTCATTCATTGCCCGAGTCAGTCAGAAACATCTTTTCAAAACCACCATCGCAATATGCATGTTCCATACATCATGTATTCGAGGCACTGAACTTGCCAGTGGAGGGATCGCATGCAATCCTGATAAAAGCTAGAAGCAGAAAATCGCTGATCAGGTCCCATATAAGGAAGCTGTCGCCACTTTCAATCAGAGTCTCGAGCTTGAGATGGCGGAAATCTGAGAGGCGCTCCGAAACCCAGCCGAGATTATCATGGATGGAGAAGACAAAGTCTTTCCAGGAATCGGCAGACTGTTACATCTGTGGCAAGAGCCTAACAGGCGACGCGGTGCAAGACCACTGCCATGTTACCGGCATGTACCGGGAGGCCGCCCACAAAGCATGTAACCTAAAGCTGCGCATCAACACAGAAAGCACAAAAGGCGCCAGTTGTGATTCATAATATGTCCGGCCACGACGGTCACCTGATTATGGAGGCTATCGGAACGGCCTCCTCGGAGAGCATCAGCGCCATCCCATACAGCATGGAAAAGTACACGAGGTTTTCACTGGGACAGTTGCAATTTGTCAACAGCCTCCAGTTTATGAATAGCAGCCTCGAAATGCTGGTTGAAAACATGCCCAGAGATGTTTACTTCCCGACAAAGAAGTGTGTCTAACAGTACGAATGCATGAGTGGTTGGGAGCAATTCGTAGAAACCCGGCTTCCAATAACAGAGGCCTTCTACATACAGCTCAGCTGCGACGGTATAGAGGGGAAAGCCTGTAAGCATGCGCAGAGCGAGTGGAAGACTTTCAAATCCCAAAACATGGGCGACTATCACCAACGCTACCTAAACAGTCATGTTTTCCTGCTGGCAGTTGTGCTAAACAAAAACTGTGGCTTCGACCCAGCCCACTACTATAGCGCGACAAGGATTTAGCTGGGTGCCCTTCAAGGAATCACAGGTACCAGACTCGAGCTCGAGCTGCTAACAGACACTGAAATGCATCTGATCATTGAGAATGGAATCGGCGCGGCATTTCTATGGTGAGTTGAAGCTACGCGAGCGCGAATAACCCTATACGATTAGGCCATGATGCAGAGTCTGCAAGTGAATAGATGCTTCCGTCATCGATTCGCTCGCGGCGGATTTGCCAAAGGAATATAGCCTCGAGTTGGACTTAGAGTACTCTGAAGAGCTACAGGACACTCACGGCGACTATCCGCTAGCACCTGATGCTTTATGCGTCCCAAAAAGCTGTTTGAGTTGTTACGACTCTATGGTCTAGAAAAATGACACAGAAAGAAAGTGAAACCAACAAATCAAGTAAAAATCAACAAGCAATTTAATTCTAGATAATTAAAATGAAAAATCAAAAAGACACTTACAGTAATGTGTATTAAAATCCAAATAATCCAATAAGAATTAGTGTTCTAATCACAAGTCCTAAATATAGAATATTCCGAGTTCGCGGCTGTATCCTTGAATGTTATGATGTGCCAATGGTCTTCAAAGTCCTGATATACTAATAGTCTTCAATGTGCTGATGTCAAAATGAAGTACTCAAAAATATCTCTGAATAAGTTCACTCAAATTCCAAAATCATCAATTAAAAATCCGAAATCCAAAAGTTTATGAGCACTTATAATCCAAAGAATATTTTAAATAATTCCTCTCTTAGAATTTGGAATGACTTTCCACAACTGTAATAGCTCTTTACAAGACTGATAGTAATGTCGAAACTGAAAAAACTGTCCACTAAAAATGGTATATATAAAGATTGGTCACATGACAGAATGTTCTAGAATATGTGTCATCTTAATGGACTTTTACTTGTATGGACATGACTTTTTACACATAACTCTAAGGATTTTCCAGTTTTATCTGTAAACAAAATCAACCTTGACCTCAAATTTGGTAAACATTTTGTTGATCAAAACTATCCTTTAGCTCAAATCTGAAGTAAACAACCTAATTCAAGGACACCAGTTAAACATATTTTTTTTCTGATAAACAATATTAAGATTTAAGCAAATATTAAAGTCAAGAAACATTAATCATTTCCTAAAATATCTATAATATTATATAAACATCATCCATAACAGAGTAAGTATCAGCGGTATTTGATGAACCAGTCTAAAAGAGCGCAATGTTGTCCACTAACAAAACCTCCAACACTACACGAAACAAGGAATTCGGGTCACCAAGAGCCACAGGGCACTGGAATTCAACCAAAGCTCGTGGATGTTAAAATACATCCAGCTTAACACAGGTCTGCGAACAAAGGCAAATATTGAGTTTGAGAAGGACTTCTTCAAGCTTATGAACAACTTGGCCTGTGGGAAGACAATGGAGACTTCCAGAAGCGAATTCGGGTCGACCATTGTAAGATCAGATGGGTAAGGGGGCAAGATTCGCCGCCTAATAGCCGACCAAGCATTCCTGTTACAAATAATCTATGACGGCAGCCTCGTCGCGGTCCACAACACGAAAGCCAACATCAGGCTGATATATACTAGAATGCCAGTCCTCGACCTGAGCAAGCTCTTGGTGTATAACTTCTATTACACCTATATAATAACGCTCTACGGCATCAATGTGATCCTCCTATATTCGTACACTGACAATGCTAATGAGGATCGACATTAAATATCTCTACAGGGACATGGGTGCGGACGCTGCATTGTATGATTCCAGCGAATACCTCGGACATCAGCTGCTATTTAGCAACTCCGACAATAAGGTCGACAGCAAGTTTGTGAGCCTCCGCCCAAAATGTATAACGCCAAGATTGCTAGCGAAAAATAGGCTGATGCTCAGAAAGTATTTAATTTGTACCAGGTGGTCCTCTTGAAATATAAGATGCTCATTGACGAGAAAAAGGAAATACGAAAGGATACCCAGAACAGTAAGCCAGTCGTGAAGTACAACATTCAACACGACCAGTAGATAACGACTCATAGAGAGAATAAGGCGCTTCATCACCAGACGGTGGTCTTGCGGAGCGACTACTACACAATGGAGGTTTATCGAATGCAGCAAATTGAGTGTATCGACTTTTGATATCAACAAGTGGATCGCGCAAGACGGGACAGGACGCGGGCATACGGCCACAAACTCATGAAACAAGTGCAACAAGCCTGGGTGGAGAAGTACCTCAACTAGCTCTTGGCTGGCTGAGCAGGTCCTTAGGGGCATCTGAGTACTCTCAGGAACAATCTTCTAGGCGGAGCACCTCTGCCAGAAAGATGGGATGTCGAACAGGTCAGCCATGACGGACACTCTGAGAGACCACACATGATTGATAGCATGGAGCTGCCCAACTTTCAGCTTCCCTAGCGCATATAGGTACCGCACGAAGGTATCATCCGCTTGCCCGCATCGCAGGCGCAGCCCGCACCGCAGTTTCAGGTGTACCAGTTACAGGTTGTTTTCCCGTGAGCTGTGTCACCTCGCGATTTAGGTCCACCATGACGGCAGGCAGCCGCCGCACCCACTCAGTACTGCCTATTGCAGCCATGCTGTCGGAAAGTAATATCTCCTCGGCTTACTGGTGCCCAAACAACCGCTTGGCCAGAGTGCGGTTAAACCTCTCCACAATACCCTGCGCGCTGTAAACGCTAGCTTCGCCCCGCCTCAAGAGCTTATCGTGCTTTTTCGAGAGTAGAGACACGACACCCATAAACTTCCCGTCGGGATCTTCATGCAGCAGCTCGGGCCACGTCAGCGGTTCCCCCATGTATACACGCGCCAGCGCGTCAGCGACCTTGGCAGCCTTCTTAGTGGACAGTGGCTCACCTTCCATGCAACGGCTGGTGACATCCACCATGGTCAGAGCATAGTTGTATATGTGCCACCCAACCGTGTCAAGATATCGTCCTGTTGCACCTCGTTGGAGGCCGTAACACCAAACTGCGGTCTGGGGATTTTGTCGTAAATCTGCCGCAAAGCCCGTTTCTCGAGCCATTCCTTGGCAGCGTCTTGTGAGACTTTTTGCTATAGCCGCCGCATCCTTCCAGTAACCGCGCGGGCTGTAGTATATCACCGCGAGCTTAGCGTTCATTTGCCGTTCCTGTTAACCTGCAGTCGACCAGCTCTTGCTCCAATTTGTCAACGCAGAAAACGCCTGCGCTTGCCAGGCCTGATATAGTTATAGGCCACGTAGTCTGTGGCGGCGAGGCCCCCGGGAACAAATATCAGCTCATATTTTAGTAGCTAATGTGAGGGGGTCTTAAAGTCAAAACTCTTGGACTCGTCGATGAGCTGTGGGACGTCGTCTGTTTTCTGCTGGACGGCAGATAGTACTCGCGCATACCTTCGACGACTTCTTGAAAAAGTCCAGGTCGCTAAGGTCGGCCGGTCTCATTTTTAGCAAGCTTTTGGTAATCATCATGTACTCGACCTCAATGCCGAATAGAAAGGTTCCTATGTAAAAGGGACTTCCGAGATCTTTGGCGTACAGCTAAACCTGACCCAGGCAGAAAAGGCGGCGGTAGTTGTGCCCGAAAATATCGGGGCCATTGTGTCCTCTCTCTCTCTCTCTCTCTCTCTCTCTCTCTCTCTCTCTCTCTCTATCTATCTATATATATATATATATATATATATATATATATATATATATATATATATATATATATATATATATGCGTAGCTACAGTTCTGGAGACCAAGCTGTACTAAACGTACCACTGACCACAACATAGGTTGAGCACCCAATCCTCATTGATGAAGTAGAGGCTGCAGTAAAGGCATAAAGAAGGGGAAGTCAGCTGGGGTAGACAATATACCAGTAGGACTTGTTCAAGCAGGAGGAACTTCCATGATAGATTTCCTTCCAACAATCTGCAACCAAATCTGGCAAACAGGAGAATGGCCCACCCCATGGACCCAGTCTCTGATCGTGATTCTTCCTAAAAAAGGGAATCTACCACTGTGCCAGAACTACCTAACAATCAGTCTCATCAGTCACGCAAGCAAGGTTATGCTTAAGATCACCCTCAACAGATTGAAATCCCAAGCAGAGCAGGACGTAGCACTACAGAACAGATCTTCAATCTTAGAATCCTCTGTGAAAAATATCTCCAGCATCAACAGAACCTCTATCATGTCTTCATTGACTTCAAGAAGGCTTTCGACAAGGTATGGCATGCAGCCTTGTGGGCCACCATGCGGATATACAACATAAACGCAAAACTAATCCACACTATAGAAACCCTGTATGACAAGGCGACTAGTACAGTTCTCGTCAATAGCAACATAGGAGATTGGTTCAGAACCACAGTCGGAGGCAGACAAGGGTGCCTTCTCTCATCCACTCTCTTCAACGTCTACCTGGAAAGGATCATGTCCGACGCCTTGGAAGACCACGAGGGCAGTGTCAGTGTTGGAGGTAGAACAATCACCAACCTGCGCTTCGCTGATCATATCGATGGCTTAGCAGGAGATGAAGAAAATATGGAAACCTTAGTGAACCGTCTCAATCAAGCATCACTAAGATATGGGATGGAGATCAACGCTGAAAAGACAAACCTAATGACAAACAACCCGAGTGGCATCCAAAAGGAAATAAGAGTGAATGGACAGAAGCTGGGCACAGTAACAAGCTTCAAGTACCTAGGTGCTATCGCCTCTGATGAAGGTTCAAAACCTGAGGTTCTTTCCAGGATTGCGCAGACAACAGCTGCTCTGGCTAGGCTGAAGCATATTTGGAAAGACGGCAACATCACGCTTGGGTCCAAGATCAAGCTTATGCGCTCCCTCGTCATGTCCATATTTATATATGCATGTGAGACATGGATCCTAACAACAGAATTAGAGAAAAGAATCCATGCCTTAGAGATGAGATGTTATCGAAGGATCCTGAAAATCTCGTACTTAAACCACGTCTCTAATGCGAGGTGCGCACTAAAATCCAAGGTGCAATTGGACCTTATGAAGATCTGCTCACCACTGTAAAGAAACGCAAACTAAGATGGTATGGTCACGTCTCACGCTCAACTGGCCTGTCAAAGACAATCCTACAGGGCACATTTGAGAGGAAAGAGAAAAGGAGGCAGACAGAAGATGAGATGGGAAGACATTATCAAAGAGTGGACAGGCATGGACTTTGCAAAGTCCCAAAAAGCAGTGGAGAACAGGGAACAATGGAGAGAGATTGTCGCAAAGTCATCAGTGGCGCCCCTACGACCAGCAAGGTTACGGGAGAAATGAAAAAAATGAAAATGAAGCTACAGTTAAAGAAGCCACAGACACGATATTTGCTATTAAAGCGGAGTACTTGTGGTGATACCATTGCTTACTGTCTCCTATGGAAAGCCGCATTGTCGCAAATTACGTGAAGGAGGCTTCCATGAAAGGCTATGTACCTAACGGCAGACAAAATCACATCAATTCGTGAGGTTACGGCAATAAATGCGTCCCGTTTGTGTCAACACAAGACTTTCGAAACGTTGGTGGTTTTACACCCAGCAACGGCAACGATGCTATATCCGTCCCTGGTGCTGGTTTTTACTTCAATAATATCCACGGGAGTGGCGGTGACAGAACGTGGGTATCTCTTTCAAAATGTCTAAACGGGGTCTTAATGGCGCCTAATGGCAGTACTGCCGTTCGGGCTAACGTCTCGCACGAAAGCCATACAACTAGCTTTGTTTACCGACAGAGACATCAATAGATACAAGGGTCTTAACGTCGACGCACATCATAGGGGATTTTAACCACTCTAACCATCTTCTGCTTTCGCAGTTAGAACTCAAGTAGCATAAAACAAAGCTATGGCAAGGACAAGAAACACGAATCGTTGGGACCGCCTGACAATCCTAAGATAGACGATAGAGTATTAGAGCAGCTAGCAAAACAAGTGCCTGACATCGACAAGGAATATAAACCACTCGTGGAAGAGTATCTTTGTCAACTTAGGGTTGACACGCATCGGCTCAGATTTGGATCGAACGAGGATGCAAAGCAGATAGAAATTGAGCACTGGGAGCACCCTATGCCAACTCGCGGTCAGCTAGGGGTAATTAAGCTTCGCTGTCAGCAGAACAAAGAGAAGTACTGCCCTCGAGGGGTCGCAGGTGGGATTGCTTCTACAATCACAACGTGGCGATACGCGTTTGCCAATAACTTTTCCTTTGCGGTATGCAGTGCCATCTATCACACGTCTCACCAACAAAAGAAAGGGTGATCGGTCAGAATAACAAGAAATCAACAAACCTGCAAACACAAGGCTCGCCGGTTGTAACTCTTTGCAAGCGTACTGGCGGCGTGTTGAAGACAGTGCCATTTCCAGACCTAAAGATACTAGGGAAACTGACATTTTCTGTAACATCATTGCCGTCTTGTCCACATTACACTTCTCATAGAGGAATCGTGATATTCCGCTGTACCTAAGATCGACAATCCCCTGGAACGTTCCCTTAAAAAAGACCTAAAAGATTTAGAACGCCCTACGTGCTGAAGCCATACGGGAGCGCATCCTCTACAAAAGCTGGAATCGGCCTGTTGTCGACGATTATTGCCGCACCGATTGAACTGGCCTCGAAATAGCATCGCTGGGCTGCGGCCTGATGTCGACAGCTGTGGCTATCGTTATTCGGTGGCTCCAAACGAAGGCCAAAGAACAGAGTGAGATTCGCGTGTTGGCCGAAGCCAAGCTAAATACGATCTTCGACCACATGTCCAAGAAGCTGCACTACAAGTTTATCTCTGAGGAAGATTTCAACCTCCTCCTCAACGAGTACGACAAGTTTGTGGCTGTCAAAAGCGATATAGGGTCTTCCGTGCAGAAGGCACCCGCTCCACTTCCTAAAAATGCAAAAGAAAAAAAAATAAGAATTACAACAACAAAAAAGTTGAAACAAAATAATAAAACAAAGCTAAATGCCTCTACGTGGTGTACCGCCGGTCAGCGAGCTCGATGTAGCCCCTTGAGCAGCAGTTTACTGACTCCAGGTCTATACCTAGAATCCCTTCGCCTCACGATGTGAGCCCTCAGTAACGTGCATACACAAAAGTGCCATGCCAAGATTGGGTACGTTTTTGCATTATTTGGCATCCCCGAAAGAACAGTTGCCGCATCTTTTCTTAGTCAGTAAGGCATGCATGTATGCAGCAGGAAGTTGTGAACTACCAGCGCCACTGTTAACATTCTTTTCCCGGAATGCTGCTCACGCGCGTATACCTAAACCCAGAACAAACAAAACTGCCACGGTCAACACGGGCAAAGGCAAAAAGGCGTTATTGAGAAAGCGGCCGGTGCACATTTGGCCAATGGGCATACCAGACGCACATGAAGTTCGAGAGCTGCACACTGTACGAAAAGCCCACCCCATACCCCGCGCAGTCGTCCACCGATGATCTTCATCCTATAAAATTCTCCAGGTCGCCCTGAGCCATGCAAAACTCGTCCTAACAAATTCTTCCTGAGACAAGCAAAACACATCTTTTTTTAAGACTCCCCTAGCCCAATACTCGTCTCCCGTAACATCCCGAGCCAAAGTCCCATCACTACTACTACTTCTGTCTTACAGTCTTGCATCACTGTTTGATGCCATGTTCTGTGACGTCGCACATAATCTGAATTCCTGTTATGAGTTTAACTTGTGTATTACGGAATTATTTTATGCTGATATAATGACACAAAAAATTGATAACGGCGGAAGTACAAGACAGTTCCCAACGTTTCGAGCTAAACAAGCTCTTCGTCAGGGGAAGAAACAATTTACATCCACAAAACAAACACTAAACACAAAAGCCAAGAAAAATGCCTTGACTTCTATATGTTTAAATGACGGGGAAATAAACAAACACATGATAAACATTAGTAGAAGAAAGAAGACAAAAAATAAACGGTATAAAACAGGTAAACTACACATATATGTTATGCTGCGATCATCCCAACAAAGTTGTGTAATATATGTATGTATATATATATATATATATATATATATATATATATATATATATATATATATATATATATATATATATATATATATATATATATATATATATATATATATAAGAAATATATAAAGCATAACCTCTACCACAGATTATGCTTTCACGGTGCAGATAAATTTGTATATATTGTGCTGAGGCTATCATCAAAGGAAGTAACTCGTAAAAGCAATAGTGCACCTCAGATATAGGTGCAGATCACAATCAACGTACTATCTCTCCTGGCCATTTACCTTTTTGTATTATGCCATGTATGATGTTGGGAAAAAATCAAATTATTATTTTGTGTTTACTATATGTCATAATATTCTGATTGGTCTAGTAAACTCAAGAGCATGCGAGAAAAGATGTGCAATCGTATACTATTTTACTCTTTGGCCCGTATACTACTAGCAACAATACTAATAATAATAACCATAAAGAAAAATCACTACCGGTTTAAGAGCCTGAAATTTATATAGCATGTATCCTAACATCAATGACAATAGTATGTGCTCAGATAGGGGGAGGAGAGATTTATGTAAGCGTTTATTTTTTGATGCAAGGTAGTTTTTTTCATATAGAACATTACCAACAGCCTTTTTCAGCAGAGTTTAGAGGACTCTAACCACTTATATTTAATAAGGCAGGGTACACAATACTTAGAGATCTGTCCATTGGATGTAATATCAGCGATGAATTTTTGTTTTTAAAAGTTCAAGACTTTTATCAGTTCTTTCAACTTCTACATAGATTCTGTCTTTGCACTAACACTATTTCAATTATTTTTCTGGCAGGCCAAGGTTATCATGTGCATACCTGGTGCGAGACTGTTGCTTGAGGTAGCTTTTACTGACACCAAGCTCTAGGGCTATTTGTCTTGAAAAAAATGTTGTTAAGAACCGCAGTTTCATTGTTCAGGAAGTTCCACCTAACTTCAATTAAGAAGTACTTGTGTTGCATACTGGGCCATAGCACAACATATTTTTGTTTTCTAAAACGTTAGCAGTGATGTCTACGAAAAATGAATCAGTTGTCTTAACCCTAAGAAGCAAATTCTTAGCCCTTAAGCTGTCTGCATTATAAATAATATTTTCGCCTGGTACATCTGTTTGTGCGTAGTGTTTTAAGATCGACATATTATTTTTTGTGTGCGTGTGGGTGGGGGTGGGGGTGGGGGGTTGGTGGGTGAGTGGATGTGGGTGAAGGATACACTAATACCCTTTGCCACATAACCCGACCCCTCGGCAATCTCCTAAGTAGTTCCCAAGTAGTTTGTTGGGTTCATGGGTTTGTACAACGACTTTGACATAAGAACTTAAGAGTACACGGAGTTTCCCACACCCACGCCCACACACCCCTATGTACTCTTGTTAAATGTATACATTCACTCATTACCTATAGATAAAACTTGCAGAGCTTTATTGAAACCCATCGAGTAGTTATAAAGTCATGACTTGAAGTAAAAGCTTGACAAATAGCTGATAATCAAGAATCACTCCACCCCACCCCACTTGCAGTGAAGTGCTAAAAAGAGAAAGATAGATATATATAGACAAAGAGACAGACATGCAAAAGGAAAAAAATAAAAACCAAAACAAATACTTACCTGAAGATGATATCTACCAATATTTTTTAGAGCAATGGACTACATCAAAATTTAATAAAAGAGTTTGCAACGCCGACAATAACGCCGACGTCATCGTCCTCGTGAAATAAGCATGATATGAAGAACACAGACAAATGCACCCTGTCATCATGGACCCAATAAAAGAATGTACATTGTGCGTTTAAGGGCTGTAAGATCAGACAGGCATTTGTAGGTTTTTTGAAATGTGAAACTGATACCTTACCTTGACGCTTTAGAACACAAAAAGAACACATAAAGGCGATATACGGTCAGGTTGTAAGAGAACCATTAGACTTGCAACACACTTTTACCCCCATCTAACTCTTTTCTACCACTACTGATGCTGCTGCTACTATTACTACTAATAATAATAGGACTCTTATAAAGAAGTTCACTTTGTTGAAACAAACTAATATATGCTGGCAGCACACCTTGTTATCATGCACAATATTTCCAAAACGAAAGTCATCAAACGGAAGGTACATCGGTATTTTGTATATAACATTATACGCAAATGTGCAAGGCAATGTGGGAGTGACATTACACTGATTATGAAAATTATACGCAGACAATTACTCTTCACTTTCTAGTGGTGATACTTTGATAAAATACAAGTAAAATAGTTTTCGATTTACAATTTTACACAAAAAGTTTAGCACTTGTGTTCGTGTGTGTGTGTGTGCGAGACACTAATCCCTCTAATTAGATACAGCTAAACCACGCCCAACTTCCTTTCAATCCTCCAAGTATTTTTGTGTGTGTGAGTGTGTGTGTGTGTGTGTGTGTGTGTGTGTGTGTGTGTGTGTGTGTGTGTGTGTGTGATGGCAAGAATCACAATCTTGACAAATGTCGGTGGATTCACATTTACCAGTCATTGTATTTCTAGAAAAATTAGGAAAAGATTAAAGGAAAAATGAAATGAAAATTTTGTATTATTACTTGACCAATGATCAACTCTTACAGCTCAAATTAAACATATAGTATTTAGAAGTATGGAATGCACCTAAACTTAAACATCACTGTTGAAAACGCCAACGTTTAACAAGTATACAATTGTTTAAATTCGAAAAACATATACGAGTAAACAAGTACTACGTAAAATATTGTCGATCACCCCGGCAATGTAAATTGGAGTAAATCTGACAGAATTTAATTTCCAAGTTATTAACACCATATTCGTTGTTCATTAATTTTACTAGTAGTGATCATGCACACAATACAGGCATACAGGCATTTTCAAAGAGAGAGAGAGAGAGAGCATCGATGAACACTATACTGTCAGATATGTTTATTTTTCCAAATCTAATTGATATGCAGTGGTAAAGTCTATGTTTCATCAAATAAGCGACAAATACTCATGAAAGGCAAATCATCTTCTTCCATTATATTTTCAAGTAAAACATTGGATACATTCATTAATATTCAAAACTTCTTTATTGATACAGTATTTGGTTTTGGGGTTGAGAAAGTATGGGAATACTGCTAAGTTTAAGGACATTTCAGCCACCCAATAATCCAGTTTTAAATCATTCAGCGATAACCATTGACACCAAAAGCAGAAATCCACAATACCCTTAATAACAGAAAATTTACTAAAACACCCACATTGCAAGAAATATGTAGAAATAAGAAATAAGTCTAGTAATTAAAACATCTATTCTCTGCCGACCTTCGTACCTATTGACCTATTTGTTTGTTTTTCTATATATCTGTCTATCAAAGGACTTTTGTATCCTGATAAACCCTTTGGAGTGACTAAATGCTGTTAAGTCAATTAATCTACTACTTCATGTACATGCATCTGAAATTTGTTAACATAATTATAGTGGCTAAATAATTCTGTTAGGAAAGTATTTTATAATCATTCTTTCTCCTGGCATGTCTGATAACATATTTCTGCTAAGTCCTTCCAGTGACAAAACTCTGCATTATTAACCTCCATTCTTTTATTGTTCCAGGAATCTCAAGATCAGAAGATTCTTAACATAATTCTCTTAACATAGGACTCAGACATAATTCTGCTTGAAAGGGATTTTATAATCATTTTATTTAAACTCTGATAAGACATTTGTCTTCTGCTCCAAGTATTTCAAGATCAGGAGGCTCTTAATGGCATTCTTCTAGCAATATACCTCAGAACAAGTATGTTGGGAGGTCATTATAAGGTAATTCATTTCACTAGCATATATGTGAATAGAACGGTACTTAGAGTAATATTTAGAGAACTTTACAGAATGAAAACTGTCAAATGCGACTGGAAGCTGTTTTTCTGGTAATTGTCCTTGCGATGAAATATGACAACGTCGTACATTTATAATTTGAGATTTCCTTTGATCATACTTTCATGTATTCCTTTGCATACTTTCTTTCCATCTATATCTGTCGTATGTGAAGTTATTGTCTTAATCCAAAAAAAATATTTCTAATTGGAGCACAACTCAGTTCATCCTTGAAACGTCCAGAACGTGTCTTATTCATTTACGGGATGCCAAATATTTGTTCCTGGGATGGTTACTAGTGTCAATGAATATGATCTTTTCTTTCATATCATCGCACACGTTTTTAACTCGGGCTACCACTTGGGTAGGTCGTTTTCTTAAGTCTGATCGTTAAGCCTAACTGAGCTTTCACAAAGCCAAATAGTCGAAATTTTCTACTGATTATCTTCTTTAAATATGGTTGAATGCATTTGAAAAATATATGTAAATCTTGCTTGTTACCAACGTAACATCTATACTCATTTAAATTGTCTTTAAATGCATATCTAAGTTTCTTAGTGATAGATCTGTTATAAAATTTTTTATTCATACACCTTAGTTATTTTCGAAATTATCACGTATAAAGAGGGTTGTACATTTTCTAAATGTATTTAGTAATGGTTCATATATTACAGAAGTCTTCATTTTAAATTTGTTAAGCAAATATATTTAAATATATATTTCGCTATTTTGATCTTGTTAACTCGATTTATTTCAATATATCAGCCCGGGATCTGTCTGCCATACATCAATATAACGTTTGAATTTATTCAGCGTTGGAGTTCCTGTGTCAAAAGGAACATCCAGGAGCTCCCGAAGTAGGTCAATCTGTAGGCATAGGGAAACATCTCCACAGATTTAATGTGTCCCATAGTTCCAAATGTCATGAAATCCGAAGTAATGTCAATTCATTCCCTCCGCACCCATTTTTAGTTTATAATCCCTCGACTCATATCAAGACCAATCCCCTGTCATACCTGATCGGGTGCACGCAAATATTAAAAATGCTACTTTTCTTATATACTGTTCTTGTCGCTGTTAATTTTTCAATGTCACGTGATTCAATTATAGATGTGTTTGGTCAAATATATTTTAAGGTGTACAAGCCCATTTTGTGATTCTTTTATAACAAAGGACATATAATTAAATATTTTATCTTAGATATTTTCTCTGTTTTACATTTAAAATGTACTTATTCTTTGTTTAGATTTTAAAAACAATATAACAAAAATATATATTAGAAATGTTTGTACTATTACTCACAATATTTCCTAATAAGGCTCTTGTTAAATTCTCTTAATCAAAACCACAATTGTAGCTTTATTTTAAATACGATTTAAACTATGTTGCTGCAAAATATCATTTTGTTCTACTATGGACAATCTGTTTTGAAATAATAGAAGGAATCATTAACATGTAATTCAAAAATATATCGTCTGTAGTTACATTGGAATTTAAACCAGTTTTAAAGCCTTGGTGCCAAACAAACTCAATAAGAGATGATTTGGTTTCCAAATCTGCATCTACATTATAATCTAAAATAATGTTTTGAGTTTGTTTGCAGTATTGCCAATAGTTCAGACCAGACTCTTTTTTAGTGAATAATGCCTTGCTGCAACAGGAAGCAATTAATCTGGCATTCATGGGTGGCATTCATCAAATGGCCTCTTTGGAAAGCTAAAACCTAAAAAGATTTATATTCCTAAAAATGCTTTCAAACCAAACTGTATTTATTTGTAGTTTGATCTAGTGATGTTTAATTTAATTTTTTAAATACTCCACAGTTGTGCTGGTCTGGATATTTTAAATTTTGATTTTTGATGTTCTCGTTTAGGGAGGGATACGACAAGATTAAACGCAAAATATAACAACGGCCATTTGATAACTACTCGATAATCTTCAATCTGTTTCGAAGTTTTCATTTCGTTCCATGTGGAGCAGAGCGGAATGATCTATAGGAGCGACAGGATGTTTTTGGAACTAAATTGAATTGAAATGAATTATCACAATATAGTTGTATTAATTTATGCATTATATACTTAAGATGACCATAATATGTTTCAGTTGCAACGTAGAGCCTGATGTACTCCATAATTTAAAACAGCTACCTCCAGACCTTAACGAATGCACAATGATAATAATAATAATAATAATAATAATAATAATAATAATAATAATAATAATAATACAAATAATGTTTATTTGACACGTCCGCACAATACACAGACACAGACAGGAAGAAAGAAACGGATAGTCAGAAAGAAAGGTAGGTCGGTAAGTAAGTAGGTAGATAGATTTACTGAAAGTGAAAGGATAGACGAAAAGACGAAACAATGTTAGAGTTATGTGTGAAAAATATGTGTATGATTGTGGCCCATTTTTCAGGCCCCAAATTCACCAAATCATATTATTTTGTTGTGATTTTTGACATAACTTTGAAGTATTATATCGAAAAGGTGTGCACGACTTATTTGCGAAAGTTATATCATGCTCAGACTACCATACGGACTTCCTAAAATAAAGCCACTGACTTGGTTCCAATATGGCATGGGATACTGTGTTTTATTTTGTTTTGTTTTTTTTGGTTTCTTCGGGGGGGGGGGGGGAGGAGGAGTTCGTTTTTGTTCATTTTTTAAAATAACAATTAGGAGAATACCTACAGTTAAGTGAACACAAATTTATCATCACCAATATTACTTGATAGAACGAAATACTAATTATGTTTTGTATTAAGTATACACCTAGAATTTGTTTTGGAGCACCATAGGCCGTTCCAAAAGTGAATTCTTAAAAAGAAATACACCAGTTGTTGCTGTTGTCGTTCTTTGTTTTAAACAGGATAAATTTTGACACTGTAATTATATTAAGTTGCTAGTTATGTTTACTATAAGGTCCATTAAACATATTTAAATATTGATGCTTTCCTGTATATTTGTAACATTTTTATTGATAAGATTAATTGTATATAAACATTTTGGTTATTCAGGTTAAATAGACAGTATGTTTTTATTTGTATACATGAAACATTTTTCTTAGTTTATTGGATAGGTATGAAAAAATGTCAGATTTATCAGGGTGTTTGATGGCATTTTGCATCTCAAGTATTTATATTTCCCTTTAAATGTCGCCTTGTAAATTATGACACCCCAGGCCTTTAGCGTTTTATGGACAAGACACACATCTGTTATTTTTGGACCACGTCCTACACACAGTTTGCCTGATTTATAACAATCAAGCCAGCAAGTGCGTCGATTTATTGCTAAACTCAGCATGGGGTTAGGAATATCTCAGTATTGCACCTCCTCACCCCCCCCCCCCCATATCTCTCTCGCCTCTATTCAATCCTGTATATATTCCAACATTTTGAATCTATTTTGCATTAGAAATATTACTTTAATATTTTTCAAGCTTTTGAATTCAGTAATTTGTCATCTTGCGAACATTGTGTATGCTTATAAAAAGGACTCAGATGAATTGGTGAACTCGCGTCTGGTCCCATCATCTTTCAATACTGACACAAAATATGTTCAACCAATATAGCGATATTCGGTTTGTTTTCTCAAAGAGTAGATTTAAAAAAATTAAGAAAAAAAAATTGGTGTCATGATCATACAATATTTTAAACTTACTGCAAATTATACCTATTACAGAAAGGTGAATTTTGATAATACAAAATATATGTCATAACTTCCGTATCAGTGGTCAAATTCTCAATGATGTTAGAAATCAATGTTTGCTGATATATCTTTATGTCGCAAACAATTAAAAAAATCATTTTAACGTGATGTGACGACAAATTTAGCATGTCATTAGAGACCATTAATAAGTAAAAGTTTTATCTTTAAATTTTAGTTTTTCAATTCATTTTTATTACCATTTAAAATATAATGTCTAAAGTGAATATTAAAAATTATGTGAGTAATGTTGCTGAGAAAATGATTTATTAAGCCATGTTATGTATGATGTTTATATAATATTATAAATATTTTAGGAAATTGTAAATGTTTCTTCACTTTAATATTTGCTTAAATCTTAATGTTTATTAGGAAAAACATGTATAACTAGTGTCCTTGAATTAGGTTGTTTTGATCAATATGTTTTCTCAATTTGAAGGTCAAGGTTGATTTTGTTTACAGTTAGAATTCCATTAAGATGACTCATATTCTAGAACATTCTGTCATGTGACCAATCTTTATATATACCATGTTTGGTGGACATTTTTTCAGTTTTGACATTACCATCAGTCTTGTAAAGAGCTATTACAGTTGTGAAAATTCATTCCAAATTCTAAGAGAGGAATTATTTTAAATATTCATTGGATTATAACAGTGCTCATAAACTTTTGGATTTTGGATTTTTAATTGACAATTTTGGAATTTATGTGAACTTATTCAAAGATTTTGGAATACTTCATTTTGACTTCAGCACATCAAGATTTCTAGTACATCAGGACTTTGGAGACCATTAGTACATCATAACATTCAAGGACACAACCGTGAATTCGAACATTCTATATTTAGGACTTGTGATTAGAACAATCATTCTTATTGGATTATTAGGATTTCAAAACACATTACTGTAAGTGACTTTTTGATTTTTCATTTTAATTATCTAGTAATAAATTGCTTGTTGATTTTTACTTGATTTGTTGGTTTCACTTTCTTTCTGTTACATTTTTCTTAGACCATAGAGTCGTAACAAGCCACCGTACAGTTTCTTAGTTATTGTAAATCATGTAGGGAGCAGTATAAAACAATATGAAGACGATCCTAGTGATGTTTTACATAAGATGTCAGAGATATTCAAGGAAGACACATCTTACATACTGAATCCCGTCATAATAAACAGATAAAGACATACAGCAAATGAATCACAAGTTGAGCAAAGTATGCCATGAACATTGTAATATATGTCAGATGTTGAGTAAGTCTAACGGGTAGATATGGGAAAAGGTTCCGTTTCTAATCCTTTCGATTAAACAGCATTGTTTCAGTTGTTGTAAATCGTGTACGCATTTAGAAATTTTAGTACACGTTGCGGGCTTACACCCAACCTCCATCCCCAGTTACCCGTCCGTGGTCTAGATTCAGGGCTGTATACAGTTTAAGTGCTCAATAATACGCGATAGAACTTACAAAGAAGCTGTCGAACCTTATCAACCATTATAGCTGAATAATTAATAGATATGAAAGCTCTAGTAACAAAACTTTCAACCCCATTGTAGGCTAGGGGATACCATTTCCAAAAATTAGCATGCATGAATAATCGTTGAAATATTGTTTTGTTGGATGTGTTTTAGATAAGGACAAAAAGCATTGGATATAAACAAGATAGGCTTTTTATTTTTGGAGGAAGGGGTGGGGTGTCTACGAAAACATGCACACACATAAAAGAAACTATTACACATACAACAAAACACCGTTTATTTTCATGAGGACTGAGACCTATTAAAAAGACAAAACAAAGTCGCTTTATGTTGTGCTTTATATTGTAATAAACCTATGATATGTGCTATTTGTATTTACGTCTCCGTTTATAGATTTGTTAGATTTTTGGGATGTTTCGCTGGAGGGTCGGTGTTGGGGAGATATTTCTCAAACCGGTTAATTAGCCAATTTATAGCAGCAGGCTTCATAATGTACTGTATTCACCAGACTTTATTTTAGCATGGATTAGTTTCGTAAATTGGACACTCACTAATTTCGTAACATAAGGAAATTTCAGGATATTTAAATATATACGTGTTTGGTAACCCGAGACAAGAATAATTCTTTGTTTCAGGTGTTTGGGTGGTGTTTCATGATGCATGGTACCAATCTTCGGCCTGAAAAGGTTTACTGATGAGCAACTGGAGGAAAAATGCGTGCTCGTAATTCGAGTTCTATAATATTAAACTATGATGGGATAAGAAGTGTTTTATTGATATAAAGAATATATTTGTTAGTCTCCATATAATGGTGTTCAGGTGTAAATGCTGTTGTATTATTACCAGTGGGATATAAATTTGGAGTGGTGTGGAGTTTGGTTTGATTGAGGGCATTGGATCTTCCTAAATCTGAGTCAGTGAGAGACGTATTTCTTTTACCAAACACGAAACCAATTGAACTGCATTTTCAGTTAGAAAAAAAAAAAATACTGGAACTTAATAATCTCGCATGGGTGAATTACACGTATAATGTTTCTTCAATGAGTTTCTTCCCAGTCAGTATTCATGAGTTTTATACTTTAGTGTGGTTGGTTTGTGGCATTGCGTAAAATACCAATGTTCGGCTTGGAAAGGCTTAATGATGGGTCATGTGAAGCATGAAATCCCATCCAAGTGAAATTAGAGTTTCATATTGTGTGGTCATTAGGTGATTACAGGAGCATGACTTGTAGTATATGCGCGTGTAAGAACCGTTCAGTTGACAACAACTGTTGTCTTAAGGTTCTTGTAAATAGGGGAAACATGGACCTCAAGCCAGACTCATGCAAGAGTTATGAGACCCCCTTGCGTGTTACAACATAATTAACAAAATGACCATGAATACCAACATCGCCCGTGTAACAATGTTTCATGGACGGATCGGTCCTTTGAATGACAGATTCAAACATCCATTCTTCCTTCCATGCGTCCATAGACGCATACAAACATACATACATACATACATACATACATACATACATACATACATACATACATACATACATACATACATAGATAGACGGGCATATAGTTAACTTTGAAAAACAAATAGCTGACAGCTAAATATAGGTACATCGACAAAGAGAAAAAACGAGAACAAAATTATAAGAAACATGAGCAAAATTCTACTGAAAGAAATAACTAGGCGAACAAAATTTTTATATTAAATTAGTAAATTAGTCACTGTCTACTTGGATTTAATATTTTTATTGCAGTGAAAAAGGTTGGGTGGACTTAGTCACGCTTAAAATATGTTCGATGATGTACTAACTGAATCCTTTATTTTAGATCAATGGAGATGATAATATCCCATGGTGTACTAACTGAATCATTTTTTTTTTAGATCAATGGAGATAATAATATCCTGAATCTTTTAATTTTGTTTTCTTCTTCGATATCCATTTGAGATGATAATGATAAATTTATGGTATCTTTTTTTGCATCCTTTTGGTTCAAAACAAAATAATATTTTACCTACTTGTGCGGATGCGTTAATTCTGTAATAGTCATCAATCGCTAGTAATATTTCAATTGCAGGCAATTTCTTTTATTAAAATATAGCAAAGATTATTTTCTTCTTCTCTTTTCATTACACGAAATGATACCTGTAAGGGTGTGATATTTGCGGTGAAATGATGTCTATAAGGTCATGATATTTATGGTGATTTTCACAAAAGACCTGTACGAATATACGCTTGAGGTAATTTATGCATTTTCTGTTCAAACCTCTCCAAAATTCTCTCATATATGCATAGTAATTGTCATTCACTATAGTGGAGTAAATTTACTCGTGGATCACATTTTAATTACAAGTATGGTACATGTTTTTATATTAAACTTTACATCATTTACACAAAATTGCTGTTATTTCACTTCGTTTAATTCATATTTATATAAATGTGTTACTGTCATCGAGGATACAGTAGTTAGCAAATGCACCAATATCTTTTTTATGTTTTTGTTTTGCGTTTAATGTTCTCGTACCCCTACAAGACACAAGACAATTTTTAACAGTGATTCTCACTGGAAGAGGACTACTTGGGGTACTTTGAAAATCAAATTTAAATCTCTATACCAGCACTACCTGAAGTTATTTGAAAATCATTCAAGCATAAATGACCAGGCAACTCACAAAGATAATCAGCAAAGCACAACACTAATTTAAAATTGTTTGTACAACGTTAATAATGCCACAAAACTTTACTGTATAGAATTAAGCAATACACTGGGAGAAGATATAAATATTTGGTGAGGTTAATTTTAAAACCTCAATATCGGTATAATGATTATATATATATATATATATATATATATATATATATATATATATATATATCTATATCTACCTATCTATCTATCTATATATATTTGCTTACAGATTTGGACGGGATTAGAATGTTTTCAAAAGTAGCTGTGGTACAAAATAGCTTACAAGAGAACAAACATATTGATTTCTTTTTCTTGGAACAAATATAATATACTACAATTCTTTAGGAAAGAGGTTGATGTACATATGACAGTTAATGGTAATAATATTAAGAGATAAGCACCATAATTTCTGATAGCACTATGGGTGAAACAGTACGGTATGCGATGGAATAAATAAAATACACCAATTGAGTAAATACACAAATTTGAATTCCCCTCAATGTACAGTACATCTTGAATATCTCGTAAACTTCACAAGGTAAATCTACAACGATTAATGGAATAAAAAATATATAATCTATGGAGAAAAAAAGTTGGATTCAAAACAGCAAAAGGTGATTCAGCGTATGAAGTACTTGTTTTAGATTCAACCATAGGCATTGCAAAATATTATATGAATCTAAAATCATTAATATGTTTGAAAGGAATAACAAAACTATTACAAATTCCTCAAAATAAATGTGTCTGTTGTAGATGGATTTCTGCTAGGTTGTTGATAAAACCAAAAGACAAATTATGAAGAATAAAGTGTTAAAGTAATTTTAAATAATGTACCAAAAGCACATCTCTCCATCAGAGACGACTGACAAAAATTAACATTTACGAGTTCTTTGCTACTGTCCTGAAAGTCCAGATGCTAACACAAATATAATCAAATATGGGACCAAATTAAATGCGACAAAAATAAAATAAACTATGAATTTAAAAAGGGGTTAATTGAACCGTCTACTTACACGTTACAATATATATATATATATATATATATATATATATATATATATATATATATATATATATATATATATATTGGGTCAACATGCAGGTTTGTCTGCTTCGCACAAATGCCTTTAACACCGAGTTTGTAGCATCACTTTTTGGTGATGTGTGCATTGTTGAGATGGTATAGGGGTTGGTGCGCACAGGCAAGGCGATGGATGCCGTAACTCGCGGTTCCGGGTTAGAATCTTCGTAGAGTACGAATTACAATTCTCTAACCTGTATGATAATATTATTTATTCGTACTTAAATAGATTCTGTTAATGTTATCAAGCATTCTCCTGTAGAATCCAGGGATAGCACTTTCCGCTGTGTGACTGGTGTATTTTTTTAATTCTCTCTCTCTGTATATATATATATATATATATATATATATATATATATATATATATATATATATATATCTTAGTCACTGGATGACCAGTGACAGACAGACATTGCTGACATGGAAGCATGTGGAAACTACAACGATGGATAAAAATACAGTCTGACAGTGATGTATGTCTTCTCTAAATACTCGTTGTCTCTAAAGTGAAAACAAATAAACGAGATGAGATACACGATGCTTTTTGAGAAATTTTTGTGGAGAGAAAGCCACAAACCATTCACTTTCATGAGAGGAAATAATGTTATACCCAAATGAATAAGGATCTGTTGGAAAAACAAAATACTGAATACTTTCAGCTTACTAAGCCAAAGACAAACATTTGAATTGAAAATATTAAAATAACCTTCAAGCCTGGAATATGCAGGTATTTTATTAAATTTCAAACCGGACAATATGTTGAAGTTTAGTGCAATTTAATTGATGATTACAAAATACTCATCAGATCAATAGACTAAAATAAATTCCTCCAGTTCGAGTAAGCAAGAAATAAGAAAAATAGATCAAAATTACTGATTAATATATTTGGTTATCTGACAACATTTACACTGGGAACACCAACATTTAAAATAGGTGAAGCAGTTAGAAGTTTCAAAGATAAAACTATTTTTGAAAGAACTATCTTCCTATCTTTACAGAGGAAATATTTTAAATCGGGCAAGTAACATTAGGTGATCAGGTCGTTTACAAACTGGAACAACTGAACGGAGATGATTTAGATGGCAGTGTTATGTCTATATGACAAACAAGATAACACTTGCAAAGTTGATACAATCTTTATGACCAAAACAGTCAATGGTTAAAAGTGTGTACTCATGAAATGGAATGTATTTAATGGTAAGATAAATCATTTGACAGTTGGAAATCAGATGCGAAACATTCTGCCATTAAAATAAATGATAGAAGCAGAATAATTCATAAAAATAGAAGTATCAGGGGGCATAACAAAATGTGAATTTTTGAAAGATAGTGAATCTGTATAATGCAACAGATGTGGAGAAAACGGTACAATAGAAAATGAAGGAGTCAACACTTACATGATATGTGAATGAATCAATATTTGAGACACACTTGTCGCCGGATGTTATGCGTCAGAGGTGCATTGTAAAATGTTACAAATGCAACAGAAAAAACTGACAAATTAAATAAAAAAACGAATTACAAAATAGAGGAGATGTAACGATTTCGTGAAAAAAACGAGATTGAAATGGTTTTACAATAGAAGAAATGAAAGAAAAATGTACATATTAATGTGGAAAATAGTATATAGAGGCTCAATGTATTTGTAAAAGGGAACACAATTTGATATTAGTTTGTCATTTGTGCAAAAGGCACACATGCTCAGTGCATGTTGTAAATAATGGGCTTAGGAATCAAAACACAAACTAGTGTGACACCTTACCCATGTCCTGACGATCAGTTTGCTACTAATCTTAATCTTTCTGATAATACAAGCAAATTTATCAACATGACAATTTACTACACTTAAACTCAATTTTTCACGTGTAAGACTTACACATTTTTGATAGATAGACTTTAAAATTTGACTTTAGAGACTCTCTGAAAAACGCAGAGTACGGAGTGATATGAAATCTTCACTGAGTAGTGTCAATGACAATATCTGGTTGTGAGATTTCCTACAGGCATTAAATAGACAAAGATGTACCAGAACTAATCATATTAGTATAGAAAATTCATATGTAATTCCTTCTTAGAAAACTTCTGTTTGAATGTAAATACCTTAAACGATGACGATGCACTCAAATCAAACAATTGAGCATAGATATGAATCAATTTAATTTGATCTGCATCAAGTTTTAATTCCACCACCGTATACCTGGAGACACCTTAGCGAGAAAAAAAAAAACAAAAAAAAACAAAAAAAAAACAACAAACCCCCCCCCCAAAAAAAACCCCAACAACAACAAAATAAAACTCAACAAAAAAAGAAAATACTTCATTGATTTTGTGTCAGATGAAACTGAAACTCTTCACCAAGGTTTCGGGGACCTACACCTGCTGCTGTGTTAACTGCTTACAAATGTAAATATAGATATGAAGCAGGTAATGTTAAATATTAGAGACCATTGTCAGCTACAATGAAATGAATTGACATGCAAAGCTGAACCTACTGACTGGAGTTGAATTTTCATGCAAGATAGCAATGGAATAACAGATGAGATACTAGCTAGATTTAATCAAATAAAACGTCATATGTAATCTGCATATTAGGTGCACAGAGGCAAAAAAAGAATCTATTATAGAGTTTGCTTAAATATAATTAGACCATGTTGAAAAGTGTTAATCTAGCTATTTATTGTAGGACAGCAAGGTTACAACACACGTTCAAACACAATAGTCAATTTCACTAGTTTGCAACAGATTCAACAACTGGAATTGGAATATGGTGCTGGTGGTGACTCGTTTAAACTGTTGTAAATTCTGTCATTAATATCAATGTATAAATGATCAGTCCAATTTAGAAAGATTAAAATAAAATATTATCCGTGAAATAAAGAAACAGTCGTTTATATTGATACAAATGTTGACAAGAGCTGTTATGGTTTTCCCTTTGAAATAGTGTATTAATATATAATCCTGCTCATTGAGTTGACAAACAATGCTAGTAACAAATGAGCTAATATCAAAAAGTAATATGACCTAATCAGCTGGCCAATACGCTTAAAAACACAAACTTATCAGACTACTAATAATAACAGATTTCGTTTCTGCTCTTGTTTTCGCTAACTGAAACAAATAATTGTTGTCATTTTTTATTTGTCACAAAACGATTCGCTTGAATAGGATGAGTAGAGTAGTTGAAGTAGGTTATTCGAAGGATGTATAGAAGGGTGGAACACTTTTTAAAACCAAATTTCATTTAGACAGAGCAATTGTTATTATTGTCAATTTGATCGATGTAATTATAACAGCAATTGTTAGACCTTTTTCTTTAAAAAGTTTTTTTTTCTGCCTTTTACGTAATGGTATATTTTCTCTAATCTTTCTGTTGGCTATTTTCAATATTTTCAAACAAAGAAAAACAATTTTCTCTATATCTGTGTTCGATGTCCAACAACCTGAGCTTACGTTCATAACATTCTAACTGTTCTTGGAATACAGCTGTTTTGTTTGGATCGCTTTCTTTGTTGATGCCTTGTTTTAACTCTTCAATCCATTTTTTAAAATTAAATTTCAAAATCCGATTCCATAACTCTATTATCGGATTGACAACTTTCATAGCATTTGCATAATATTTTCTCGCGTTCAGTGAATAATCTTTTCATTGCAGGTGGAAGTTTTCCACTTTCAATTCTTCTGTGGTTTTCATCAATTATAGTCCTAGATTCTTATGCATGTTCATCAATTTTCTCATTACTGTCTTCTCTGGTTCTTTTGTTTCTTTTCTGATGTTAAGTGGTACTTCACGTGGGAATTTAGGTCGTATCTCCTCCTCAATAGGTGTCACCCATTTATAGCGTTGATTTGTTCAGCCTATTGTAACTACACTCCTGTGTAGTCTGGCCTGATATAATGCTGGGTGCTAGCATTGCTTTGATGTCGTCTTTTCTATAGATTTGAACTGTCGTACCATCCGGTTTTACATAAAAGTGTGATTTGTTCGGATTTTAAGATGGTTTTCTCAAATATGGTACAGTAAGAGTCAATAGAGTGAAAGTCTAGAATTGGTGTGACGTCATCAAAAATGTCCAATACTTTGGTTTTCAAAATCATTAGCAATATTTACAATATCATCTGCTTCTGCTTGAACTTATGTATGTGCTATCACCATCTTCATACAAGTGATTTCCAAAACAACACTTGTATAAATTACAACCTTCACCCAAAATTTCAGTTTTTGAAATAGTGAACAAATGTAAAAACACAGCTATAAAAAGAAGTCGGGTTTATCGACGACAAAACTATAAATAACTATATAAATACTATTTCAAGAGAAGGCAGGGAACAAAGGGTAATTAGATATTGAATATGAAACATAAAAAGACACATCCACTGAAAGTTTAATTGAAATAAAGTTGAGAAAAATCAATGAAAAAGAAATCAAGAAGACAAATATAATCTTTGTCGACATTATAGGTCATAGAATTTCCAAGTCATAGTGAAATATTGTCCTTTATACTGTTATATCATTGATTTAAAATTTTGTCCATTCGACAACTTCGACAGGTTACAAAATTAACTGAAAGATGATTAAATGACATCAATCTGAATTAGATACTTCAATAGATTGTTGTCGTTTCAATCGGAGTTACCTCTAACATAACTGTCTGTTAATTTCATAACTTTCAAAAAAGTTATTTTCAAAAGTCAAAATAAATTAATGAATCTGAAAATACTTATAAACAAAAATACTTAATAAATAAACAAATGGTTCTTCTGTTCTTGATGCATTTGCGCTTTTAACCACAATTGTTGCAATAGTTGTCATTACAGAATCCCGATCTATTACGCAGTTGCTAATGTTGAGAGACAGACTTTGCAATACTTTCAAAATTCACCAGTAATGAAGTTAGCCGTATAGAATCGTTCAATTTTTTCATGTGCTTTTCCAACTCTTTTCTTGATGGCATTCTATCTGTTTTCACTGGCTAACAAGCTCAGTATTTGTCCAGTTAAAACATTTTCTCTTCAGTTATGGATCAGACAGATAAAATGATAAACCTGGAATGAAATGGTCAAAAGAAGGTCAACGTCAATGACACCTTCATATTTTGTAACATTTAGGTATCTCAGATAAAAATCAATAGATGGCACAACGACTATCTTTCGTGTCGTGTCTAATTTTATGTTTTCTTTCAGTGCTTTTAGAATTGTCTGTCTTTTCATCATTTTTGATAGTTTCCAGTAGCCGCCAGTTCTGTGAAAGTCAGTTAGGTTGTTTAACTTCTCCGAACATAAGTCAAGTCTGAAGCCTATCTCTTTAATTCAACAAAACATTATAAATTATGTTTCACTACTTGTAAGTAACATTGAAACATGACTTAAACAAACCTTTAAATATTTTGAATTCATGTTTAGTTAACATTCAAAATTTACTGGTCAATAAATGGAAGATAAACAAAACAGAAAGGTAGGTGAAAGCAATATTGAAAAATCACAAGAAAAGACCACTTCACAAAAACCAAAAGACCCACGTGGAGTGAAACTTAGCAGATAACATGGAAAACGTTAAGAGGCATTTTAAAAAGACACAGATGAACTTTTAAAGAAAGAGCAAGAAGAGTCTAAAACGTCCCAGACTGTACAACGAACAACATCAAATAAATGATACAATTTCACGTAAATCAAACCGCTATTATTTAAGAGGTGGTTTTTTAGTTGTTTTAGGTATATGTTTGATTAAAAAAGTAAAGTCGCTTATGCTTTTAAAGCCGATGAAAAAACAAGGCTTGTACAAAATTAGTTGTTAGATACTGTGAAAATGAAGACTAATACAGGACAACATGAGAAGACATTGTCTACATATCACCTAATAAAAGAGATATTTTACATTTCTTTTCGCTAATAAATATGACAGTTTGTCTACAGACAAATGTCAAGCGAACTCCACCAAACACCCCCCCCCCCTCAAAACCAACCAAACAAACATTATCAACTCTATTAATCATGCAACAAGACAGTATGCTCTTACAGTTGCATGCACATGTTTTTAAATAGGTTATTTTAAATGTCAATAGGTCCACTATCAAACAAGGATCTTGAACTAGTTGTTAAACGTATTATTCCATTTTCAGTTCACAATCGACTACACAATAGCACATGGACATTTATTGGACAAATTTTTATAACACTGTATAAACAAAGTAAGACGAAACATACATTAATACTTACTTTAACCATTCGGGTAATAAATATTATACACCTTAAGGAAAAATAGACTGAAACGAAATAAATCATCAGCACACTTTAGAATGCAATATTAAACTCACGTCCTACTATTGCCTCCAGCATATTTTTGAAAAAAGCTAGGTTTACTATTGGCCCAACATCAATCATATTGAGGAAGCTGTAAAGCTAATAATTCTAATTTCTTCTAAAGTAAAATGAACGAAAAGTTGCAATCAAGAATACAAAACAAAAACAGCAGCAAAAGAAAATGTATTTTATTGACTCACAACAAAAACATATCTACAATCTAATAAACACTCCATATCTGTGTATTTATTTGTATATATTGCAAAGTAAATGGGCACACATTCTACTTTGTATAAATATCTAGTCTCCTTCATATGCACAACAAACATACATTAATCAATTTAAGCATATTGACCACATAAATGTGTCATGCATTTGACAGCTAAATGAAGTTAAAAGTTATAAACTACGAAAACAATGTAAGACATGGATACACTTATTATATTTCTATTTAACTTGTGAAGAGTAAATGAGATTGATGCGGGGAACAACCTTTCTAATAGTTTAATTTTATTCAATTCATGATCGGTTCCGTTGAGTAGAATTTGTTATATCATTATTTAGAAACATTTAGCTCAATATACTGAATTTTCGTAGACTTTTAAAACTAAATTATCTTTCTTGCCCATATATAATTCAGAAAGACCTGATTTTAAGACCTGATTGCAATTTTAAAATATACCATCTTTCTATACTATATATATATATATATATATATATATATATATATATATATATATATATATATATATGATATAAAAACCGACAAACAACATTGCAAAACTGGTGTGAGACCAGCCCAAGCGCTTTCGGAATCTAAAGATTCCTTTTTCAGGGGTACAAAGCCACAGAAAACGATTACAGAAACAAAACCTGAACAAAGCACAAAACGCAAAAACGTAAGTAGTATACGGAATCTACATGATGTTAGCTGTAGATTTTTACACAGAAGATACAATGAAGTTAAAAAAAAGACTAGCAAGGCTTAACGAGGGTGAACGTTGTTACTTATTAGTGCTCGCATTGCGGAAATGGTTAGAACAAAGGACCACAATTGATGACGTACGTAAGTAGGCCAGCAATGAAACCTTTGCGCTATCTACAGTTGGTTAGTTATATATTTTATCCCGGATCTAATATTTTGTTGAACTGGCGGTATCTTTAAACTTGCAGAAGTCATATTCTAAAGTAGGATTACATAATTAAGTTGGCAGTAATTAACAGCTTAAAAAGCGCTTTTAAATAAATTTATATATGTATTTTTTATATTATATATTTGTTTACAGAAAAAAGTATGTTTAAGAAAGCGAAATGGCAGGAAAATATGATTTTTGTAAGTTGTAAATTGCCCGTTTGGATTCTTCTTGATTTAAGCCGCTGGGTTTGAGTGTTCGCAGCCACCGAATCCAACAGGTTTCTCTGGACTTCCTATTTTCTGTGTTCCAATTTTAGTTATGGGCGATTCCAGTCAGGATTACATCATTGAAAGTATGGCCGGGAGAACAGAAATAATATTTAATTTCTGCGTTACTCCAATACATTGGGTGCTGCATACCTTGCATATTATGAGGTAGATCATATTTTCTGTGTTGCATGTTATGGTATGGTTTTGAATATTAAACTTTTCATTTGTGACTGTGATGGAAAATGCATTTGTTTCCTTCATGTGTTGGCACGTCTTGCATCTTTTGTTTATACAAAGCTTCAATTTGACGTCAATTTTTGTGATTTAAGAGAGGCGTTAAATATATATATATATATATATATATATATATATATATATATATATATATATATATATATATATATATATATGATATTTGGTAATTACATATATATATGATATTTGGTAATTACAATTATACAGTTTAATGCTTCTGAGTTTTGTGTATGTCAGCAAGAATAACTTGCTGAGAAGGAAGACTGATTTGAAATTCTTTTTGTTTTTATTTGTTTTATTTTTGCTTTGTTTTCGAATTATATATTCAGTAAGGTTTGGCCAGAACCCATTAATATATTACATGTCCCAAAGCAAATGTTGAATGGTTTCTTTTTCTTCCTTACATAAACTGCAGAGATTATTTTAGATTACACATATCTTGTACAAATAGCCTTTTACAGTTAATATTCCGTGACGTATCCTATACTGGAACAATTGTATTTTAGAGTCTCTAATGCTTTTAAAGTTTGTTTCCATATCACTTGTTTTGTATTGAAAACATTGTTCCATATCTGTCTTGATTTAGGTATTAAACTATTACTGTGTTAAGCATTGTATTTGTATTTTTACACCTCTTTGCACCTTTTAATAATTCCCAACATAGGCTGGCATGCACGGGTGAAGTATATGGATAAGAGCGAACGTGTTTGTTTTGAATATAACACATTTTAAAATAATGTTACCAAGACCCAGAAAAAGTCATTGATTTCACTATTCGGTATTAAGTTTTGTCTTAAAGTTTTCAAATGGGCGTATATTTAACGCCATCAAACATACCTTTTATAAACTTCACTTCCTTATTTTAAGACTTGAACAGTTTAGTTTTCCTTGCAGCCTTGATATTCTAATGTTTGCCACATTGGCAGATTAAACCATTCTTCCAAAGAATCATAATTTGGCTTTCTTAAACATTAATCCTAGTATTGAACGCACGTATCCAAAAGAGATTTGTTATATTATTTCTTATTTTCGTCATCTATTCAATCCCAAGACCTGAAATATGTTTAATTTCCCGAAAGAATTTCATAAATATCTCATCTGAAGAATTTTTAAATTTAATTATTCCTCTAATCCAGGAGCGTTTCTCTGCTTGAACGAAGTGTTTTAAATTCCCCATAATTAGCTACCATACTTAAAATTTTGTACAATTATGTTCCTTTTTTTTCATTTTTGCCCTGATAAAAAACATTTATAGAACATTTTTCTGAAATTTCGTAAAATATTATCGGGTGGGTTTGGTAAAGCCAACAACAAGTGATTGAGTTTGAAGATAGCTAATGTTTGGACTGCTATTATTCTTTAAATACGATTCTTTAACCATTAAGTAAGAAGTGATTGTATTTTGGGGATGTATTGTTTTAATTAATATCTATCATTTCGTCTAAGTTCACTGAAATCTCAGGACCTAAAAGACTAGTTGAGATTCACTCCAAATTAATTTCTAACGAACATGATGATATACATCTCTACTAAATTTTCCTTTCTATCCATATTACTTTGGTTTTGTCATGATTTACTTTCACTCCTGATATTGAAGCAAACAATTCTAATCGATTCGGAGCAGAATAAATAAAATGTCTAACAACTATCAGATCTCCAAATTGTAAAATTTTATGTTCTTTATTATTTACTACTATACTTTTAATATTTCTAATAAAATATATGTAATATCTTTGCACAAAGTCAAAGCAGATATTGTGATATAGAGTTTTAGCGTCTACAGTCCCTTCGTGCTGCAAATTAATCTAATATTTAACCATTTTGTGATAACTGCTGAAAATATATTTGATATAAATATCTTAATTCATATTTATATAGAATTCAAACAATTACACTATTTTGAAACTTTGTATAGAAAAATCCTTGATACTTTATCAAATGATTTTTCAAAGTCAATACAAACTTATTGATCATGAATATTATAATTTTCAGTAAAAAGTACTCAATCGTATCTTAATCTAACATTTTCACCTATGTACCTGACTTAAATAAACTATGTTTGCGATCTTGAGATTAATGTTTTTTTGAAAACGATATTTAAACATTAGTGCTATACATCCTGGTGTTAATGTGCATCCTTCATTTTAAAAAGTAAAAGAACAACATTTTTTAATAATATAAAGACAGCTTTGCTTTTTCTCCTTTAGTTAAGCAAGCAATAATGCCTTATCTCTGACTAATTGAAATGTATTGTTTGTCATAAGCTTCGTTAACTTATTTTATGATAAACTATTTAAAATCATAGCAAAAACGTTAAAAAGTCCACATTATGTCCATCAGATCCAAGGGATTTATCTTTTATTATACTTTTATGTTGTTCTAGTTGTATCTCTTCTTCCAGAGAAACAGATTGTTTTTTAGTTAGTTTTGGGACATTATATTCTTTTAATAATTGTTCCTAGTCTATTTAAAATGTCACTTGATTGGAAATAAAATAGTTGTGCTCCTTATTTCCATAAAAAGGCCTACAAAACATACCGTTATCGATTATAAACGAACTATCTAATAAATGTATAGCATTTAATTCATCAATGTTATACTCTTGTAGTGCATGTTTTGCCTTTACTCTATTGATTATATAGTTAACCCTGCTAAATTTGCAAAAGATCATTCAATGCATAATGTTATTAAGTTGTGATTTCAAGGATAATAGTCGAGGGATGTGACCTGTATCCTGGTGCAATTTTCATTAAATTATTTCGACATTCAAAAATTAAACAAAATCTAATCTAGCTTGTTTTATTGGAATTTTTTTTCCTGCGCCAACGACATCTGCTTAGATTTTGTTTTGGAAGTCTATAACAGTCAACCATGTTTTGATCTTTAATTATTTTTGAATCGTTCTGTAGCTGTTGAGTTATAACATTTACATATCTTTCCAAATTCAAATTCGGATTAAATACTAAATTGAAGTCAGCATATAAAATATTAATTAGATTCTTAAACTCTTCAATTATATCTTCCACTCTGTCAAAAAAAAATTAGGATGATGCGAATTTGGGCCTTACTTGTCAACAAGTGCTAGTCTATTGTGTTTATGTTCAAGTCTATTCCTAGTAAATTTTCCACCATCTCTTTTTTCTTTGTAACTTAAATTCGAAATTAGCATTAAGCAATATACGTACCTTTCTTGAATTTGACTCATGTTTCGAAAACCTGCATAAGCAGGAAAGCTTTACTAAATGGCTTAAACATATATCATGATTTAATCAATTATTCATCATCAAAAAGTAAGGGTTCAAATGCCATAATTGGAAAAGGCTCAATGAAAACAGAAAAAAATGAAAAAAGCAAACATAAAACTTTCAATAAAGAAAAGAAACATCAAGCATCCAAATAAGATTTTTACATGGACTACGCTTTTTCAAGCTATGCTCATGCTCAATAATAAATATACAATCACTAAAAGCAAGACACCGGGAGGAAAGTAATGATAAGGATAAAATAAAATACATGCATAATATTAAAAGTGATGCTGGAACAGGCAATACCTATTGCATCAATGCTAATGAATTTTGAAAAGAATAAAAAGCAGTTATATAATCCACTGATAGAAAATAGCATAGTAACAAATGTATACAATATAGCATATGTAAAAATTATATACTTAATTTTACAGTTGAAGTAAAATCTATCTTGAGAGACCCTGTTTTAGTAAACCACATGATATTAAAAGGCAAGTTTCCATGCAATGGTCCAACGGTGTAATATAGTTTTGTGGTTTCCAATAAGAGACCACCCTATGTTGGAAGAAGATGAGGTTTCTCAACAAAGTTTTCATTGTATATTTGGAAATACTCATATTTATTGCCAATTATCATATACTAATATCCTATACAATATGTAAATTTCACAATTCTATCTTCTATTACAGCATATCACCTCGGCCCCCCTCCCAATATGTATTATTTAAATATTTGTTTGGAATTTTAACGATTGATATTGTTAGTATGTTGGGATTCTAGGCTTTCACTAATAGTGCTATATAATGCATCTAGACATAGAGAAAATCGTGACAATGAAGAAACTTTGAAACACAACTATACAGTTAAACTCATTCCGAATGACAATCACACAGCGTGCATAACAAACTAAATTGATTGCCGGAGAGCTAGAATCTGATGCAGTTTGTGGGTTTTTCAAATCTAAAAATGTGTACACTTTTTTCGATCAAATCAATAGCACAAATCATTATCCTAATTGCTACTATTTTTGCTTATTAGAGTCTTTACCTGTAAAAATATGCTTTTCGCGGCCACTTTGTTTGATACAATGTTACTGGCCATTGGAAGCAATTACAATGGGTTACACAAACAGATTGAACGTGAGCTTAAAGATGCAGATGACAAAGTAATAGACCATAACTGTATGCCTGTAACATATGTTTCTATAATCTTAAAGAGTTTCTAGCGACTTACGCTTCGGGATGGTACAAAGACCTATTAACGAATTAGATATAAAGATGAAACTTCCCAAAGAAAGGATTTAATCTATTTGAAACAAGAGTTTGCAACAGATATAGCTCCATTCAAAACTGAAGTAGATATAACCAAAATCATTTGGGATTAAATTGTAGCATGTTTGATTGATGGCCGAAGTAAATGAAAACATAGAGACAATTTATAACTGAATCGAATAATAAAATAAAATAAAAATAATACTGCGTTGTATTGTAGAATTAGAGGAAATCGATAATAAGCTAAATAAGTTTGAATAGAAAACAAAACTAATACATGAATGTGTATTTTTTTATGACGGTTGTACCAAGTTAAGATTATCCTTACTGTACTGATATGCTGTAATAGAAGATAAATATGAAAAATATTACAGATTTGGTAGAGTTTATTACCAGTATGAAGTGGGATTGGTTGCTAAACACGCTTAAATGAAATAACAAATCAAACAGTTGCTGCTACGTACGAATTTAGCTATGCCCCATTGCATCTTGCCGAAATCAAGTTACACAAAATGGATTCTTTACAACAATATGCCATTCAAATTAAAAATCAGGCTTATACACACTTGTTGTCAGCTTTGTATTGAAGCCTTTATGATTTTGGAGGACTTTAATATTAATTTTACACTCGATAAGAGGTAAGCAACCGATGTGTTGCTTATTCACTGGATATTAAAAAATATTCCGAAGCTAATCATTATGTTATAAAAGAAACATGTACAATTATTGGAGGAGAAGAATATTTTAATAATTCGCTTGAAAGGCAAATAAAAAAACCCACCAATTAAATCAGAATGTAAAGCAAAATGTTTTAGCAGGATAAAAGTGTGCTACTCATAAATACAACATGGTAGCAGCATGTGTAATTAGCGGAGAAGCTACAGCAAATACTCTAGTATTTACAAGAAGCAACTACGTGTTCAAGCTATTTGATCCTATTAGGGTTCGTCACGATATATTTAGAAACGATAAAGCAGTGAACAAATTACAGAGAAAAACTGCATAATGCAATAAAACAGATCAAAAATACTGAATTACATGAATGAAATATTTCACGACGCAGACATTAAACAACCTGGATAATGATATAACCCTTTTATTAACCCGAAAGATAAAACAAGACCAGAAGTAAAAAAAGCAAAACACCCCCACCCCCGCTCAAACCCCCCAAAACAAACCCCCCAACCCCCCAAAAACCCCCCAAACAAACACAAGATAATCAACTAAAGTTAACTAAATTAATACATTAATTGAACATGTGATCAGTGTTATTGTGTATGTTGCTTCCAAGTTTTGTAGGTCATAAATAGTAAGCTGTCAGCATACCGCAAATGCATAACTTCTTACAGGAAGAAACTATACCACAAGGAGTATTTAACTCAACCCAGCTCATCATTGCATCACATACACACCGAGCAACATTGAACATGAATAAGCTTTAAAGATAGCAATACCAAAGCTAAAACCAAATGTATTGATCGCACTGGGAAGTGACTTTATCTCGTATGATATGAAGGTAAATGGAGATGGTAACAAGACATTGGTAAACGCAATTTGGGCAGAATATTTGTGAAAGACATTACCATATCCTATAAAAGTGGTAACCTTTTCAAGTTGAATGACTACAAAATTTTCATGACATATAAATATTTGATACTACCTGTAGGATCTATCAGGTCGTTCTTAAAGATAAATTAGAACTTTACAATCAGGGGCAGGGAGTGCGCAAAACACTCGTACCGAAGCTAGACCGTTTTTGTGTACTGGAAGAAGTTTAGAATAGCACTTGACTTTCAGATACAAACATATCATTGTCCACTATATTCTTGTACTCTTCCGTTACATTTTAGATTTAACATACCACTTGTAAAAGAGTCTACAGTTGATGAAGATGGAAACAAAATCTACAAAATGGAAAATTTGTATTTGCAGTGCGATACAATTACATCATAATCAATTGCTTAACTGGTATAAATTCCTCAATCGGTAAATTATAAATACATTACGAGAGAGAGAGAGAGAGAGAGAGAGAGAGAGAGAGAGAGAGAGAGAGAGAGAGAGAGAGAGAGAGAAAGAGAGAGAGAGGGAGAGAGAGAAACTATATATAATCTATGTCAATATAGAAGACCTGTCAAATATGGTTTGTTCTCAGAGTTTTCAATTTAGAGAACTGCCTGCAGAAGCCACACATTATTTGAATGTGTTACGGAATTATATACCTTTTTCTTTAATAATGGTATAGTTTATTAGTTTTGTGATCTCTGTTCTTAGTCTAAACAGCTGTCGTCTTATGAGTATACATACGGTAGGCTCGATCAATATTTCACCTATTTGCTTGTAGCTTTAGCCAGATGACGCATTTTCCGCGCTTTTCAAAGTAATGAACATTTGACCTAGTTCTCGTACTTTTAGGAGTAAACATTATATTGGCTAGGAATTATAGTTTAAGGTCATTACCGAAGAATGAATCGTGTTTACTAGAAAGAAATTATTTCGAAATACCCAGTTGTTTATCAAAGACGTAGTATGGGTTTTTATTTCGATTCTGCGCATTAAGGCTATATATATAGAAAATAATCCTGTGTTTAAACATTCTTCACAGTTACATTTGAATAGAGAGGATATAACGAAATTGGTTCAGTGTGTGTGTGGGATATTCTTATATGGAGATTTTTTTTTTATTATGTTACGACTCTATGGTCTAAGAAAAATGTAACAGAAAGAAAGTGAAACCAACAAATCAGGTAAAAATCAACAAGCAATTTATTACTAGATAATTAAAATGAAAAATAAAAAAAAATCACTTACAGTAATGTGTTTTGAAATCCTAATAATCCAATAAGAATGATTGTTCTAATCACAAGTCCTAAATATAGAATGTTCCGAATTCACGGCTGTGTCCTTGAATGTTATGATGTGCTAATGGTCTCCAAAGTCCTGATGTACTAGAAATCTTGATGTGCTGATGTCAAAATGAAGTATTCCAAAATCTCTGAATAAGTTCAGTTAAATTCCAAAATCATTAATTAAAAATCCAAAATCCAAAAGTTTATGAGCACTGTTATAATCCAATGAATATTTAAAATAATTCCTCTCTTAGAATTTGTAATGAATTTTCACAACTGTAATAGCTCTTTACAAGACTGATGGTAATGTCAAAACTCAATAAATGTTCACCAAACATGGCATATATAAAGATTGGTCACATGACAGAATGTTCTAGAATATGAGTCATCTTAATGTAATTTTACTTGTAAACAAAATTCAACCTTGACCTTCAAATTGAGAAAACATATTGATCAAAACAACCTAATTCAAGGACACTAGTTAAACATGTTTTTCCTGATAAACATAAAGATTTAAGCAAATATTAAAGTGAAGAAACATTTATAATTTCCTAAAATATTTATAATATTATATAAACATCATACATAACACCTCCCCTCATAAAGAAAAAGAAAGATTTATATAATAAAGCTTTCTTTTGAATATACATCTAATACTACAATAACCAAAATTACATAAGAACATGTTTTATGATACTGGACTTAATTACATCAAGCAATATTACATTTCTAGGCACGTGAGAGTGCATCTGCAATCACATTGTCTTTTCCCCTGACGTGTCTAATGTCAATGTTATATTCTTGCAATATCAAACTCCATCTCAACAATCTCCGATTTTTATCTTTCATTTTGTTGATGAAAGTAAGGGATTGTGATCACTGTACACAATAATTGGAGAAAGAGCTGAGGTAACATACACTTCAAAATGCTGTAAAGCCAATATCAAAGCCAAACATTCCTTCTCAATTGTGGAATAATTTTTCTGGTGCTTGTTTAGTTTTTTAGAAAAATAACACACAGGGTGATCCACACCACTTTTGCCTTCCTGAATCAATACTCCACCAACCCCTATATCACTTGCATCAACAGATAATTTAAATGATTGGCTAAAATTTGGTGCAGAAAGAACTGGTGCATTCTTAAGCATGGCCTTTAACTTGTCAAAAGATTCCTGACACTTGTCAGACCAATGAAATTTGGTTTTCTTACTCAATAAACTTGTTAAAGGTTCAGCAATTTTGGAAAAATTGGAACAAAATTTCCGATAATATCCAGCCATAGCTAGAAATCGCATCAGTTGCTTTTTACAAATTGGAACTTGAAATTCAGAGATAGCTTTGACCTTAGCTTCTATAGGTTTAACTTGACCTTGTCCCACAATATGTCCTAAAAATGTGACACAAGCATGGCAAAACTCACTTTTGCTCAAATTAATTGTCAGATTCGCATCGCTGATACGATCAAAGAATTTTTGAATTGTTTCCAAATGATCTTCCCAGGTGTTGTTGTAGATAATGACGTCATCGATATAAGCGTCACAATTATCAAGACCAAATGTTATCATGTTCATCAGACGTTGAAACGTTGCAGGCGAATTTTTCATTCCAAACGGCATGACTTTATATTGATAAAGTCCATCTGGAGTTACAAATGTTGAAATTTCTTTTGCCCTTTCCGTCAGTGGAATTTGCCAGAATCCTTTTAAAAGGTCAAACTTGGTGACATATTCCGCATTTCCAATTTTATCAATGCAATCGTCCATTCTTGGGATTGGAAATGAATCAGTTTTGGTGACACTGTTGACTTTTCTATAGTCAGTACACATACGGAATGTATTATCTGGCTTGGGAACAAGAATACATGGTGAACTCCAGTTACTTTTACTTGGTTCTATGAAATCATTCTCCAGTAGTTACTGAATTTCTTTCTTCAGATAGTTCTGTTTGAGAGGATTCATCCGATAAGGATGCTGTTTCACAGGCGCAGAATCTACAATGTCAACGTCATGATAAATTTTACTTATTCGTGTTGGAACATCAGGAAACAAGTGCTCATAGTCATGTAATAGCTGTTTTAGTTCATTTCTTTTCTGTTGTTGTAGATGTGAAAGTTTCTGGTCTAGGTTGTTCAATATTTCTGAATTTCGAAGATTGGTTATACCAGAGTCACTATAGTCTGATTGTACTCCATCGTTGATATCTTCACTGTGTGGGACAGGTACAACTAAATTAACTGAATAATTAGCTGGGCTATCTCTGTCAAAATATTCCTTTAACATATTTATATGACAAAGTTGTTTCTGTTTCCGTCTCCCAGGAGTGTTAATGATATAATTTAAGTCATTTACTTTCTTTTCAACGGTATAAGGACCATAAAATTTAGCCTGAAGAGGATTCTGAGGTATGGGAAAGAGAGCCAGAACTTTGTCACCAGGTTTAAAACTCCTTTCCTGTGAATTTCTGTCATACCTTAATTTCATTTTTGACTGGGTAGTGTGAAGATTAGTTCTTGCTACTTCACAGGCCTTTGACAACTTGTATTTGAAATCAGAGACATAATCAAGAAGATTACTCTTTGAATCTTCATTTGAAAAAAGTTTCTCTTTCAATAATTTCAATGGTCCACGGACAGTATGACCAAAAGCTAGTTTAAAGGGACTAAAACCCAACGACTCTTGAACTGATTCCCTAACAGCAAACAACAACAAATGAACACCCTCATCCCAATCCTTTTCTGTATCAAAGCAATATGATCGAATCATATTCTTCAAAGTTTGATGAAATCTTTCCAAAGCACCTTGACTTTCAGAGTGATAGGCAGAAGATTTAAACTGTTGGATGCCTAATTCATGCATAACTTGTTGGAAAATTCCAGACATAAAATTTGACCCTTGATCTGACTGGACAGATTTGGGAAGGCCAACAAGTGTAAAAAACTTCACCAAAGCTTTCACAATAGTTTTAGTTTTTATATTTGTCAGAGGAATTGCCTCTGGAAATCTTGTAGATGCACACATGATGGTCAACAAGTATTGGTTGCCTGACTTGGTTTTAGGTAAAGGACCAACACAGTCTACTATTATTCTACTAAATGGTTCATCAAATGCAGGAATAGGTTGCAGATGAGCCTTAGGTATCTTCTGATTGGGTTTTCCTACCATTGGACAAGTGTGACAAGATCTGCAGTATTTAGAAACATCACTTTTGAGTTTCGGCCAATAAAAATGATTCAAGATCTTGTGATAAGTCTTACGGACTCCTAAATGACCAGCCAAAGGAGTTTCATGGGCTAAATTAAGAATTTCCTGTCGATATGACTTAGGAACAACAATTTGATAACTCACTGACCACTCGTCACCAGCGGGTACATCAGGTGGTCTCCATTTCCTCATAAGGACCCCATTTTTCACAAAGTAACACACTGGAACTTGTGTGGCTTCAGTTTCACTAATAACCCTCTGAAACAAACAAGATATCTCGGGATCTTGCTCCTGTTCAACGACAAGGGATTGTCGTTTGTCATCCTGATTAGAACAAAGAGAATGAGTTGCCAAAAGAGGATCACTGTGATCAATACCATTTGATTGACCAATACCTGAGGAAAAGGTGACCTCATCAAAAGACTGACCAATACATGTGTCAGCTAAAGGAATAATATTCTGATCAACATCACTCTCAAGAGCTCTTTTTGCCATAGCTCTAGTAACTGCACAAGCAGGGTACAAATCAGGGATTTCAGTTTCGACAGGATCAACTTTCTGATCCAAACAAGGCTTGTCAGTTACAAGTGGATTAACCACAACCTTATCTCCAGCTAGGTCATTGCCTAGTAATAAATGAACACCCTCTATGGGTAAAGAAGTCACTGCCCCAACAGTCACAGGTCCAGAAACTAAGTCTGATGCCAAATTTACACAATGGAGAGGAACATTTACAAAGCCGCACTCTACTCCCTGAACAAGAACACTTTCACTTGAAGAAGACTCCTCAGACAAAGGCAAAGTACCTGATAATAAAAGACTCTGAGAAGCTCCAGTGTCCCTTAATATTTTAATTGGGATAGGTTTGGCAGAATCACCAATAAGTGATATAGAACCTTCTGACATGAATGGTTCATAAGCCTCCAAAATAGAATCAGACTGGGATTTGTTTGACCCAACAAATGTATTGCTTTCAATACAAGACCGTGACCTTGACCTCGTAGAAATAAGAGCATTTGGAAAAGCTCTGTCTTTACTCTGTTGCTTATTTTTCAACTTGAAGCAATCAGAAATAACGTGCCCTTTCTTTTTACAATAAGTGCACGTAGGAAGAGATAAGGATTTCTGATCAGTCTTATCAGATGTTTGATTCCTAACAGTTGTGCTGTTGTGAAATTTGGAAGTACTCGAATGAGATTGGAAATGGTTTTTTATCAGAAAACTGCTGAGAGGACGATTTATTACCAAATGAAATTTTGTGAGTCAAGGAATAATCATCAGCCATACGAGCAGCATTTTCCAAAGTTTCCACATTCTGCTCGTCAAGATAGGTTTTAACATCACTATGGATGCACCTCTTGAACTCTTCAATTAATACGAGCTGTCTGAGGTTATCATAAGCTTGATCAACTTTCTTGGCTGAGCACCACCTATCAAATAGTTGTTCTTTATCCCTTGCAAATTCGACATGAGTTTGTCCAGTTTCTTTTCTACAATTCCTAAACCTTTGTCGATATGCCTCTGGTACCAACTCATAAGCTTTCAAGATGTACTCCTTAACCACATCATAATCAGTGCTTTGTTGTACTGACAGTGAAATGTAGACTTCACGAGCTTTGCCAATAAGTACACTTTGTAATAACAAAGTCCAATGCTCTCTAGGCCATTTAAAGTTTTCAGCTATTTTCTCGAAATGAAGAAAGTATTTATCTACTTCTTTTTCCTGAAAAGGGGGTACTAACCTAATATATCTAGTAACATCAAAACCTGGACTTGTGTTTAAAGGAGTGGAGTGTGCTCTGTTTGCCAGTTCTAATTCTCTTAACTTAAATTGCATTTCCCTTTCTTCTCTTTGCATCTGCATCTGCATTTGTATTTGTCTCTCTTCTTTCTCTCTCTCCATCTGCATTTGTCTCTCTTCTTTCTCTCTCTCCATCTGCCTCTCTTCTTTCTCTCTCTCCCTCTGTATCTGCCTCTCTTCTTTTTCTCTCTCTCTCTGAATCTGAAGCTTTGCCAACTCTAAATCAATCTGGTTCTTTAACTCTAATTCCCTTAATTTCCTGTCAGAACCAGATACAGGCTTTCTCTTCGAACTTAAAGCACTACTATCAAAATTTCCCTTTCCTACTAAATACTGAATTAAAATAATCTTTATCTCCTGTTTTGTCAATGATACTTTTGCCTCAGATAGACTGTATTTTCTGGCAAGCTCGAGCAACTCATCCTTTCTCATGCACTCTAACCCCTCCTGGGTAGGTTTTGAAATGAAATTCTGAACATTAGATGCCGTTGTAAATGCTTGTTGGTTTCACACAAAAAAAATTTCTCTATTAAAAATCTTTGCCAAAGACAAAAAAAAAATTCAGACACAAAATCAATATGAATTTCAAAGATAAATTTAATATCTCTAATATGCTTTAAAGAAATTCAATCCCGGAACGGCCCCCAATTTATGTTACGACTCTATGGTCTAAGAAAAATGTAACAGAAAGAAAGTGAAACCAACAAATCAAGTAAAAATCAACAAGCAATTTATTACTAGATAATTAAAATGAAAAATAAAAAAAAATCACTTACAGTAATGTGTTTTGAAATCCTAACAATCCAATAAGAATGATTGTTCTAATCACAAGTCCTAAATATAGAATGTTCCGAATTCACGGCTGTGTTCTTGAATGTTATGATGTGCTAATGGTCTCCAAAGTCCTGATGTACTAGAAATCTTGATGTGCTGATGTCAAAATGAAGTATTCCAAAATCTCTGAATAAGTTCAGTTAAATTCCAAAATCATTAATTAAAAATCCAAAATCCAAAAGATTATGAGCACTGTTATAATCCAATGAATATTTAAAATAATTCCTCTCTTAGAATTTGTAATGAATTTTCACAACTGTAATAACTCTTTACAAGACTGATGGTAATGTCAAAACTCAATAAATGTTCACCAAACATGGCATATATAAAGATTGGTCACATGACAGAATGTTCTAGAATATGAGTCATCTTAATGTAATTTTACTTGTAAACAAAATTCAACCTTGACCTTCAAATTGAGAAAACATATTGATCAAAACAACCTAATTCAAGGACACTAGTTAAACATGTTTTTCCTGATAAACATAAAGATTTAAGCAAATATTAAAGTGAAGAAACATTTATAATTTCCTAAAATATTTATAATATTATATAAACATCATACATAACAATTAATACAGTAAATTTAGGATTCAGTATTGTGTCGTCAATCTGAATTATTATACAGCTCCGTGGAATTATCGGAAACATTTCTAAAACTTGTGAGATTCCAGATTCACAAAGATTACTTGGATATAACTAATTCTTATTAACATATTAGCACAGTAAAGACTGCTTCATTCGGAACATACATTCGGAATATTTGGATTAACTTCCGGAACAGTGAACTTTAAAACAATTTAGGACTTTTAAGGATATTCTATACTGTAAATTATTTTTAATTCTTTCACTTTAATTGTTTGTTGAAATATTTTAATATTTTAGGAAATTAAAGATTTATATATTGAATCTTGAAAGCTTGTTTGAGTCTTTTCTTTTGTTACATGACCCCTAGTCGTAACAAATGATAAACACCAAAGCACACATAAATTAGTAACGTAAGTGTTAAGAAATTTTTATATTGGTAAGCATTGCATCTGTCTTGATTTTAGAAGTACAGATGATAAAAGATCGTATGGTATTTAAAAATTAGCTTACATTCAAGAGGCTATTCACTTTCAAAACACAAAAAAAAAAAAAAAAATGTTGATGTCCACATAAAATATTATTTGAAACCAATAAACTAATATAATTGTCAGGTATGATTTTTACCTCTTTAACTGGATCATCATTTTTTTAATTAATGTTTTGAATGTCAGATTATTGTCATAACCCGACAACTTGTGAATGAACAATGGTATGATTTTTGAAATTTAAATTAAAATTTCATTCTTAATGTGTTTAACCTCAGTACTTACCCGTTAAATTGTCACCTTTTGTACCTTGTTTATATTTCATTTTTCTATGTGAATATCATAAGATTAAAAAATGTTGGTCTTAATTGTTCGTACACTAGTTTTTTAATCTTACCCAACGCATAACAAAATACTTCAATGCAATTGGTATCGCAGTAAAATATTGATTTATATATCCTGTGACATTATTTAACATGCAAGCATAACACCAATGAAATGTATTTGCCTATTTTTATTCTCCTGGAGTGTGCTTTGTACGGCACACAGTACCTCTCTTACGATTATTTACCGAGTTCGGCCTCGGATTCGTAGAGGTATTATCTTTAAATTGAACCAAATTTGCACTTTGCCTCTGTCTCAGTTCTGTTGTGTGTCAGGTTTGCTTTTTACACGCTGAATCTGGCACTTTAAAAATCTCAAAATATCATACCGAGCATTTAACTAATCCCCCAGTTTTGGGAAACTTAGCGATTCCTCAATATAATTATCATCTCTCTGCTTGTCTGTCTGTCTGTTTCTATCTCTCTCTCTCTCTGCCTATCTGTCTGTCTGTCCCTTTATCTATCCATATATCTCATAACTGTTATTTCTCCAATCTAGCCTGTATATACTTCTATATTTTGAACATATATTTGTGTATCTGAAATATTGTTGTAATTTTTCTCTTATTTTTGCTCAAGCTTTGTATTCAGTAATTGTATTCTTGTGAGCATTTGTGTGTTGATGGAAAAGACTTAGCTGAATTTATCAAGTTGCGTGTGTGCCCAACATTAAAAATATGTTTCAACCAATATAGCATTAATCGGCACTTCTTTGCAAGGAGCAAGTTTTGACAAAGATTTTGCTGTAATTAGACAGGACTTCACACTTACTGCAAATAATAAGAAAGGTACATTTTGATAAATAAAAAATATATGTGACAATATCTGTCTCTGTGGTGAAATATGCAGTGATATTAACAATCGTGGTGTGCTGATTATATACATATATCGTTAGAAATTAATATAAAATAAAACAAACAATAAAAATAAAAATACAAAGAAGATCATTTCATCCTATGTTAACCTTATAAGGACGCCATCTTTTCTTATTTGGACATATAATCTAATCCAGGAGACTGTTTGGACGATTAATAATGTTATAATAAACACATGCATTAAATTATAACAAATAAGTCACATGGGGGAAGCTAAAGAAAGTTTTAATTTAACTTTGTTATGTAACTTCTTGTAAATGTGTAACTATTTGTAAGGATGATGTTTGAAAAATAAACTTAGTTTAATGTTCATACGACTTCCTGTTGGCTGCATTTCAGCACTTGCACTAGTTCCTTATAGAAACAAAATGAAAGTGCCCTCCGTTTCTGAGAAAATGTATAATAATTTGCTCGTCTATACGGAAGATCTAGAGTTAACGCTCATCATCAAAAATGCCACAGGACCACTAGCATGAAGTCTAGATATCAGAAATTAGACCTACACGAACTTATCATAATTTAAATAAGCATACGAGTTTGTCCCTTATTTGAAGGTTCTAAAGTAATCATCTTTGTAGATTCTTTGTAGCTGGCATTGAAGTTTTGGTTAAAATTGGTCAAAATAAATGAAATTCAAAACTTGAAGGCTGGTCTTTGGTTAGATATGACACATTTCTCCGTATAAGGCATTTTTGTTACTGCATGTTATAGAACATAATTGATATTTTTTAAATCGACATAAGATCATGTTTATTAGTTGAAAGCTTGAAAACGATCGGAATTGAAAAAAATAAATATGTTATTAAATTTTAAAGTTAAACGATAGGCTTGGTTATCGCTGTAAACAATTTACCGCATGTAAGAAGCACCATAGTTCGCTTGCCCTGGTAATTTCACGTGAGAGTTAGAGCAAACGCTATATAATAAGAGAGGTGAGAGAGTTTCTAATCACTATATCTGTAAGTCCCTGTTTCATCTTAACTTGATTTTCTTTTTTCAAACAAGATAGTCATATATATGTTTGTGGAATGAGCAAATGTATTCCTACAACTGTTCTGCCTTGTTTTACAGCCATTGCGCACTGCTTGTTGCTATATGTTTACAGTTTTATATTACTATTGTAGCGAAACGCCAAACACCTGATACGTTTTTTAAGCATCGCGACTCTTTTTCACTGATTGATTGATTCATTCATACATTCAGTTTTTCTTTCTTTCTTCATTCGTGTCTTTTTTGTTCTCCATTTTGTTGATGTATGTATGTATGTATGTATGTATGTATGTATGTATGTATGTATGTATGTATGTATGTATGTATGTATGTATCGATGGATGGATGGATGGACGTACCTATGTATCTATGTATGCGTATGTTTGCAATCAATCTACCTACATATTATCAGCTATTCTCTCATAGCAATCCAGCTACATAAAAAAGAGGGGCGTTCCATCTCCTCTACCCTCAGTGCCCTTCTAGTCCGTCTCTCCCTTTCTGCCCCTCTCCAGATCACTAAATGCCTTCTTAAATCTGTGTTACTTTCTGTTTTTTCTTTGTGTTTATTTCACGTATGTTTCTGTTTACTTAATGCAAGATAAACGTGTGCCTGTGTTTTTTGTGTCTGTTTCTACTTGCAAATGAATTAAATTCTAAATTTCATTATTGACAACAAACTTTTTGGAGCAAAATGATGCCTTTGTTACAAAAGGTATCCCTTCCTTCAATAAAAGTGCCTCTTTTCCTAAAAATGCCCTGATTCCCCTCCCCTCTTTAGGCAGTTCCAGACTGCAACTCTGTTGCAGTTTGCTTACTTATCACCCATTATCTATCTATCTATCTATCTAGCTATGTATCTATCTATCTGTCTATCTATCTAGTTATGTACCAATTTATTAGCACTTTGTAATCCCATTCCTTACCATTGTCAGTATATACACATTTGTCAATCAATTCGTCACTATCTTTCTGTCTGTCTCTCTACCAATTTACTTATTTATTTATTTTAATGTAATGTATGCATGTATGTATGTATTATTAATTCCAAGCTGTGTCATTGCGAGGGTTGGAATCTAGAACAATATGACCAGAAGGAATACTGTATGATCTGAGGGTGATGATGGCAACATTGATTATAGTCACTTTTACAATGCAAACCTAGCAAATACAATAAATATAAATGTGCACACAACCATATATCATTTAATGTAGGAGTAATATAAGCACATTATCCTCTAAAATATTTTATAATATGTTAAATTGTCACATGTGTCTTAAATTTATACATTAATCATGGTAACTAATTATTTCTTTGACTGCAACATGTTATATAAAAGATGTTTATATTTTTTTACAATGTTAATGTACTGGTGAAATATTACTTTCATCTGATGAAGAGAATTTCATATGCATTTTTTGCTTGAATCCTCTGACTGTATTCATTTATTTAGTTATATTCTATTTATTTATTTATTTATTGATTGCCTTGTTTTATTATTTTCTTTTGTTTTTCAGCCGCCTGAAATTATTTTGTCCAGTACTTTCCTTCTGCGAATTGCACGTAATCCCAGTTTCCGTCAATTTTATTTCCATCACACTCTCTGTTTTTCTTCTTCTTCTTGTTCTTTTTTGTACATTAGACTGGGAAAAAATTATTGTTAGAACTATTGGAGTGGTTTGTTCTTGAATGAGCTATTATTTCAGATAAAAGGGTCGATAAAGTGTAGAAACTTACACAACAACTGCAACCCGTCCCGCTTTCTGCCAAACAAATTGACACAATAAATGTTTAGGAAGCCTTGTTTAAAGACATTAATTTCATACAAATCACATACTTCAACTTTATAGAAGAAACACAGCTTTGTTAAAATCTCCACGACTGTATTCTGCCGGTAACTGATAGTATTTCTCCTTTTATTAACAATCATGTACAGTGTACACATGGTCTGTCACAAAGATCAATTGTTCCGTGTAACAGACAAGGCGGGGTTTGGTCTATCATATCCATAGTGTTTTGGATAAAGATGTGATAGCGATCATGTGTTATATGCGTGAGACGATTGTGTAATTTAGGTATATTTCCATGTAAAGCGTTTGGAATTAGACAATAAGTTGTTCGCTCATTTTCATATTAGCTGTTTCCCTCACAACAACGTAACATGGTAACGTTACTAGTCATTCAGACCCGATCATGGGTGGCAGGATTACAAAGATTCAATGTGGACAAGAGTGAAATTTTTGAAAACCAATGAAAATTGCCGATTCTTTAAAAATAATAGTAAAACATTGCCACTTGGCATTATGATACAAAGATATATGAACATTTGCTCAGTTTTTTAATCAGTAAGTTTAATTCGTCACTTCCCTTCACAGTTGTCATGTATATTACCGTTCACTGTGGAAGCGGTGTGATGTCATCTTGGTCCATCATGAAAGCCCTATTAATTATTATTATTTTTTTATATATTTTTTTATAATTATTTTTCACTTCCATTTCAGTTACATTATGTGTATTACGTTTGTTTTGTCAATAAGCTGTATTGCTTAAGGCAAAGAATGAATAAAGAATTTACCACTAAATATAAATTCATATACCTATTGATGTACTAATCAGAAAACTAAATACAAAATAACTAACTTACTATGATCTAATAATGTTAATTGGTATGTAAATATATACATCGTAAGGCAGATGTGCAAAGCTCTAATCTTCTTCTCAGAGTTTAACTGGAGTATGATACCCACTGATAATTAACCTGAGATTCCTAATTATGGACCTATTTATGCACTGAGAATCAAAGATAAAGTCAATCGTGTATCTGGAATTAATTGAAAAACACCTTTTGATGTGTCATCAGACGTGAAAAATAACCCAATCAGGCCGGATTTACCCTGATACCAATATAGAGGAACACTCCCTCAGCATACACACACGCACACCCCACCCCCCACTCCGACTTGGGCTGTGTCTTAAACTTGTAAAAGGGGTGGGTGTGGGAAGGGAAAAGGATTAGGAGAGAAATAAAGAGTTAACAATCATTGTTCGCATATTGTCTTTGCTGATGTTCAGTACAAAATGTTTAAAGTTGATATGTCGATAAATATATAATCTTAAAAAGGACCAGCGTGATCTAAAAATACCTACTCCGCCGATCTCAGAGAGAGAGAGAGAGAGAGAGAGAGAGAGAGAGAGAGAGAGAGAGAGAGAGAGAGAGAGAGAGAGAGAGAGAGAGAGAGAGAGAGATTCCCAGTGTTATATCAAAGCAATTGTTGTTAAAACTTGCTTAGCAATCAAAGATGTGTACTGACACTATCTCACTCTCGGTATACATAGACATTAATGGACATATGCACTATATATTATTTTTCCGTGTACAAAAGAAAATACAAATACATGAGAACAAAATAAGTTTGATTCAAGTTTTTAAAATACATTTGCTGGACACACATTTAAAAAAATTGTTTTTAAGAAATTACTGTAAACTTGTTTTATAATTTAATATTAAGACGTTTCCTTAATTTCATTGGATCATACATATGTGTTAAGCTGTAATATATTTCCAAGCCAAGTAAGAATAATATATTAATCTCAACTTCAAATTATGCATTGTATCTTTGTAATGGTGGAATGTGACAATATAACGTTATAACAATACATGGTCCACATTTTAATGCTTCCTACAGACAGCATATTTACTATTTCACTAATAATTATTTATCTGAAATAATTTCAATTACCCGTACGACATATTCCCATACATAAATTTTAATTTTACCTTCAACGTATTAGGTAATAGTCATTGCAAACTAGTATCTTCAGTAAACCTACAATAATTTTCAAACTTGAAATTCACTCATGGTTTTTACATTTAGGCAAGTCTCTGGGTTTGTTTGGTAAAAGTATTTGGTTCAATCGTGCTGTATCTTTCAAAAATACTATAAATGATCGCAATGTTGAGTTTTTCAAAAAAAATAATAATTAAAAAAAATAATAGAGTTGAAAAATCTATTGAATAAATGTTCACATTTTTACGAATAGTTTACGTTCTTATATAACTAAAATCCACTGCTAAAGAATGGTTGTTGTAATCATAATCACATTAAACGAATCTATAAGGATCAACACGCAGTGATGCACCTCTTCAAGACCAAACGCATAATATTACAACTAAGGAACGCTTCATTCCACAGACTCACACTATTCTGCGTAGATATTACATCAAACGCAGAAGTGAATTCAGATAACAGCTTCTGACTGAGTGGATGATGTTGATAACGTAAAGAAAAATTCAGTTCATGCTGATGTTCCTATATTCTTGATCAACTGCCCATGGCCTAGATTTCTCTACAGGAGTTACAGCTCTTGTATTATACTCTCGATTGTGTGTGTAATAGAAAGACATACAGCAGAATTGAAACAAAAATCATTACTTTTAGTACCAAGTATATTATTTTGGCTGTGTGACAGTTTTCTGGTATTGACTGAATCGTTCATGCTGAAAGGAAGAATAACGGTAATTAATCATTTTCAAAATGTGCAAGCTTCTTCGATAATTTGCATTCAAAGCTTGGAGAAAAAAAAAAACCAAAGAAAAAACCCCGCACTTGCTATGCTGTTGATCGAGCGCTTTCAAACATGAATATGTACAAATACCATATGAACGTATAATGATTTGTTGAGGGTGCTTGGAACTTGGGCCTGGTTCCATAATGGGGTAAGGTGACATATAAATTGGGGAAATTGCTAAGGTTTTGAAATACTGTTTTCTTATGGGACATGGATCTATTACTCACCCCCTGGGGACACCTAAATATACTTTGTGTGGACGAGTAAATGAAGCTTTCATTTCATCATAATTTCATTATAACTGTGCAAAGCATGAATACATAGAGATCCAAATATGCAATAGTAAAAAAAGAAATGATACAGAACTCTGAATTAAAAAGGTGTGGTTTCACTTTCACCTCACCTTCACTTTGACCTTCTGCTTGACTTTGACTTGACCTCAAGTCTTACCAAAGTCAAGTTATAAACAGTTCTAAAATACGCGATGTTCTTGTAAATGTTCATTCACTATGGCAAAGTCTTGTGTTGTGCAAGAAAGTCTGGCGTATAGATTATTATTGCCTTTCATAAAGCATTCTTTAAATCTTATCTAACTTTAATCCACACGGTTTTGATAGCGCAAAATAAATGCATTGATTACATCTATTGCCGAAGCACTGCAATCAATTTTGGAACAAACGGTATCAAAGGCAAACATTATTATATATTTTTCACACTTTATGGTCTTGGCTTACTTTCATGTACATGTTATATTTTTGCTATAAATATAAATTCCTGGTTCACTGGGTGTGTGATGAAAATTTATCAAACTTGAACAATTGCTCTGTGGAAAAGTCTAGAGTAATTTTCATCAACACATACTACGGTAGTCAGGAAGATCAAAAAGCTACAGAAAGAATGGATACGGCAGCTTCATCGAAATCAGTTGAAGATCTCCAGCAAAAAAGGTAAAACAAACGAAAAGAATATTGACGGATGATTGCACATATTGTAAGGCTACCATGCTGAATTGCTGACATTTTTACTTAAAGTACAACTGTTGTTAGTTTGTCGCTATACATATTAACCTAAAATGAAACTCTCAGTTTTTACTGCCCTTACAAACTTGATCTGAAAATAGACAGACAGAAAAGACATGCAGAAAGACAGACAGGTAGATAGAGAGATAAATAATGAACACAACAAGAAAAAAAGACTTCACCATTTTAAGAAAACGGTTGGGTATTATAAATAAATTTACGATTATGCCCTGATTTTCTCCATATTATACAGTTAAAAATCATGGATCTCAACCCCGTTTTTGTACAGGAATAACAATATCCAAAGAGATTTAGTTTTAACTTCAGTAAGAAAGAGAACGTGACGGACCTTGATAGCTTAATAGACGATAATCACTCGCTTTGCATCCGATAACTCTTTGGATCGATTTTTAATACAAGATGTAACCGTCAGTTATCTGGTAGTTCCTGGCTTAACACCTTAGAAAGATTTCGAAAAGCGTTGCCAGAACTTGTTGTGCTATCAGGTTAAAAAAATGTAAATCTGTAGTAAAGAGTGTACATATTATATATAGATTTCTTTTCGGATTTAACGGTATATGGTCTCTAATGCATCATGACCTACCTTTAAGCAGATCTATATATTGCTGCAGTCCCTGATTATCAACTTTTTGACTGAAAAATGTTCACTTCCCGAAATTCACGGTTAGCTCTTTTCCTACTCGAAGGTCCAAGACCTTTATATTCAAAACACACATGTTCTGCCCACCACTATTAGTACTTTTTCTAACATTTCTTTTTCAGTAAGGTCCCTTTGCACCTGTATTATATCCACATTTGCTTTCTTATCCATTTGTTTTCCATCGTAGGGTTTTCACGTCACTTTTTTTTTCTTCTCCTAATTTGAAAGCAGAAACGTCTTTTAGGTTTCTTTTTCTTTCCTTGACCACATTTTGCTGTTCCACATTATCAATCGCTAATTCATTCTTATTTGGCAAAGAAAGTTCCGCTCTTTTCCAAAATGTATCCGTTTTCTTTGCGTTCTCTTTGCCAAGCTATTCAATGTATGTCACGGTGTCAAATGTAGACACCCTTTTTTTGTCCATTTTGACCGTAATATATGCGAAATGACATACAAAGCACGGGAAAATTTGGTATTCGCTCTGAGAGAACTTGCCCTTCACAAAGTGCGGGGACAGGATGATTATAGTCCTTAGGTTGTGCTCTATTGATTTACTGCTATTGTTCACAATTACTACTCCTACTACTAATAATAATAATAATCATCATCCTTAACGTTATCTGTTTTGTGTCGTCGTTATTATAATTATAATTATAATCCTTGTTACAATCGAGGAGTAACAATATACAAAAATATCGACGACAACAAAAACAACAATAAACAACAGTAAAGCAATAGAATAACAACCATTAGTACTATGATTAAAAAGGCATTTATTAGTTTATGTGCGACAAACCATTTGCCTCCTTAAAGGAAGGGAACATTTCGTCATTACATTCAATCATTGCTTCTTCAGTTTGGGTACAGCGTTCTCACGACAATAGCTTCGTCAATCTCGTGAGATTTGTACGAGATTAAAGCGTCCTATTTACTATTATATGAAGAATAATCACAAATGTTATGGGTATGAATCTATTTCCTGCAGACAATTGCTATCATTGCAATTGTTTACGAACACATAAATACAAATCTCCTCTTTCAAGTTTAACGATTTTGGGTCGACATGGTCTTGCTGTGCACTCAATAGTAGATACATGATCCAATTAATTATTTTGATACAAAAAGGATTAAAAATATATCTTTATTAGTTATACTTCATTTGACTCTTTTCATAATATAGCATCATATTTTGTTTTACGTTTCTCTGCATAAACGAGGTCTGTCTTGAGTCCTAAGTTGAATTCGATCAGGAAACGGACGCACCTTCAACTGTGGCCTAAGGACCAAAGGCAAGTAACTCTTGCAATTTTAATTGACATATTTGACCATGATTACGATTCTTGCCTACCACGACGGTCACCAAGGTCTCTCTTACATAGCGCAAAACAATGCCAATAAAATCGTGCGACTAATGGAAGCAAGAGCCAGTATGGCTCAGTAGTTAGTGTGCCGAACTCGTGAGCGAGAGGGTGTGGTTTTCAATATCCTACCATCGGATCGACTACTGGGATGTGACCTTGGGCAAGGGACTTCACTCCAATTACCTCTCTGCACTTAGTAACCTATTGGTGTTGCTGTGCCATAACATTTTCCTAAATACATAACTTGAAAGGTCCCCACACGATTGTATCAGAGAGAGAGAGAGAGAGAGAGAGAGAGGAGAGAGATAAATAAATTTTGCAGTTAGCATAAGAAACGTTTGAATTAGTTAAATGCTAGATTGTTATACCGGTAAATTTAATACAATCACCGTATAAGTAAAGACCGCAACTGCAATACAATGTAAAGGTAATGAGTAAAGTACCATACAAGTAATAACATCACCCGTATATCAGTTACCGTAAAAGTTACCAAAGTCACCTATAAAAAAATTCCTGTAACGGCAATGTTAATAACGACCAACCGTATTAGTAGTCGTCATTAAATACTTTGGAATCGTTAAATGACGAAAACAACTTTCATGTAGTAGGTAGCGTTTTTTCATCGAATCTATCAAAACTATGAAACTAATGAGAAATCTGTGAGTAGAGAGGTGTATGTGTATTTTGCGATTCTTTATTAATTGATGAGATTTAATTCTAATTCTTGCATTCTTCTTCAATACATTCGCTAATACGAGTTTGAATCTGCCATCGGAAATATTGTCAAACTTGTGAGAAATAACTATCGTCAGTGGTAAGGTATGTCCTGCTCGTATCTCCTATTTTTCTACTTGATACCTGTGGATCTTCAAGTTTCTCTAATACGACGCTTTGCCGCGTGTCTGATGCAAAAGTTTAATCCCGAGGGATTATCTTATCCTACACTGAAACATAATGAAGGATTCTTTTTCTCACATTTCTGAACGCAAAATGAGGCCTGAAGTAAAAATGGCGTATTGTGAGTCTTGCAACTCTCTGAGTTTGCATTGGACAGTCCTCTTGATGTTGCTAAGACTGCCTTCGTAGATAATGAAGTGATGTCTTCTAAACAGGCCTTATATAACCATGTTTCTCGTTCAGAGGTCTCTGTATGAGAGCATCGTTCTCATCAAACCGATCTTGATGTTTACGTGTGGTGAGTCCGAGGGTTTTGAATGTAGTTGAGTACAAAGAGTCTCTGAATGATGACCAGTTTTCCTCAACATTCTCGGAGTTTCGTTCGATTGTATCCAGTTGGCTGCATACTTCGTCGACAAATTCCTGTTTCACGTTCACTTTTTTCAATTTGGCGACATTAAGATTTTGGGCACTTTTGTGCCATGTGGTTGTCTGCTAGGCTGAACCCAGATATTGAGCTTGGAGACTATGAGCCTGTGGTCAGTCCAGCATTCTGTATATCTCATGGCCTTCGTCACTCGAACATCTTGCCTGTCTCTTCTCTGGACGATGACGAAGTCACTAAGATGCCAGTGCTTGGAGCGTGGGTTATTAGGAGGTCGTGTTCAGCGCATTTCCTAAGTAAGAGGAGTCCGTTGTTGTTGCAGTTGCCAAAGCCATTTTTAACAATGACACCGGGCATGTCTGGTGATATGTGCCAACTCTAGCATTGAAGTCACCAAGGATGATGCGTTTGTCTGCTTTTGGTACTTCTGCAATTAGAGACTCCAGGTATTTATAAAATGTGTCCTTGATCTCATCTGTGTTGGGCATGGTGAGTGCATAGGCGCTGAATATAGGGGCATGTCTTTTTCCAGACAGTGAGAGTCTCATTTGCATCAGTCTGTCATTCATACCCTTTGGAAGATTTGTGAGCTTGCTAACTAGCTGTGACTTGATGGCAAACCCAACACCAGCTTCAAGTCGCTCTTTTATACTTCGGCCACTTCAGGAGAAGGTGTAGCCGGCTCCAACTTCGGTAAGTTGTCCTTCATCAACTAGGCGAGGTTCACACAGGGCTACTATCTGGACGTTGAATCTAGCTGGTTTTCTAACAACTAGAGCTGTTCTTTCTCTGGTCTATCTGCTGATGTACTGTCCATTAGTGTGCGTACATTCCAGGCACCAATGGTGAGTTGCGTCACCTTTGCCTTCTTGTCGGGTCTTCGACCGCTAAGGTGAGATCCCCGTCAGCCGCGGTATGCTGATTAGTGCTAAGGTGAATCAGGCAATGTTTAGTGGACCTTTTCTCATGCTACAAAGGTAAGCAGTGTGATCCTAAAGAGGGCTGCTCAATCACCCAGGGGGCTACCGAGTTCCACTGCTGCTTCGGTCCAGTGAAAAGCGACCCTATGCCCTGATCCGCATGTGTACAGGTCTGCAGCTACAGATCACAGTGTATCCACACCTGCTGCTTTCCTGCTCGCCCATAGCCACTTAACTTGAAGGTATCTGGTTGGGGGAAGGGAATACTGTTATGACTTGTGCGTGAGTTGGATTTAAGTGAGGGAAAGTTGCGCAGAGTCGTTCTCATTCTCTCGTCCAGACCTGTCTGAATCCGGTGGCACGACAATGTTGAGACGTCTGGAGAGAAGTCCGGATGCAGTGGATGGCCATCAGTTCCTACTGCACCTGAGCTGATGCCCTGTGCTGTCCACACAGCTCTTGCCATCTGCCTTCACAGCCGGGGAATGAGCATATCTGCTCGGCCGCCTGATCAACCAGAAAGGACTTTCTAGAAGGAGCCAGGTGTAGCTATACACTCTGGGTCAGATATAGTACCGTCTATTGTTACTTACGGTAGCAGGCGATGCCTGACCTTACACAATATTGCACTCAAAAAGCCGCACATATATCTAGGTCAATCAGTGCGAAAGGGCCTGTTTGCTGGACACTTTAACTTCAACCACTGCTCCCTTTAGTACGAACCACTGCTCCCTTTAGTACGTACATTTGTTGCAATTAATGTTTATCTTGATTATTGTGAAAGAATTTTCAAGTGATGATGAAAATCGGTTAGCGTTTGCTACGTTATGTGTACCATGCTCGCAATACACGGACAAAATTAGTCCACGAGTCAAGATAAAGATCACGTGTGATGTAGGATAGAGCTATCCTGCACCGGTGCTCCGCACTGAAAAATACGATCGTACAGATATAGGAATGTGAGAATTATCCTGTCTTTCCTTTGTAGTACCTCAGTACTGTAACTGTGTTTACTCATTCTCAACATGGCTAGGGGACAGAATGATTATCCTTCTAGGGCTGTTCTCTGCTGCATTGATGATGTGGCTGACAATTTCTGGGTAATAATAATAATAATAATAATAATAATAATAATAATAATAATAAATATTAACTTTCGTCATCATCATCATCATCGTTGTTATCGTCACCATCATTGGCATCATCATTTTTCTCGACGTTAAAAGTGTATTCATAGTCTAAGTTATAATCGTAAGGTAACAATAGCAAAACAAATATCAACGATAACACCATTAAAAATGTAATCGTCAGTGAAAACGATACAATAAAAACCAATACAACTATGATCGCAAAATAAATGTGCTTTCAATACTACCGTGCCGCATGTCTTCGGTCTTCTTCAAACAACGGAACAGTTTTCGTTATTGTTCATTCTGACAACGTCAAAATTGTTACCGCCTCGAAAACAAGTGCACTCATTTTAAGTACCGTATAGCTAGTAATTTGTATTGACGTCTAATGTGTGACTAGTTCTGAGGCCTAAATGCAGACCCAGTGCAAAATTGAAAATCGCAAAATTTCCTTCATTTCGAAGCTATGCTAAACAGCAAAAACATAATCTTAAAACATACAGCTTTTCTAAACCAAAAATCCCCACAACGTTTAATACCGCAACCATAAGCAATTTAACTGTATCTTTTTTTTCTTTTAATTTGCTCACTTTCTCTTGGTAAAAAGTTACGGAAAAGCCTATATAAATTGAGCCCCATCACTTTCTTCAGTTTGAGATATAGGGTCCTCACCACAAATGCTTAGTCAGTCGCTTGAGATTTGAGAAAAGCGTTCCATTTCTTATTATCTGAAGAAACAAATCCTGTTATTATTATTATTATTATTATTATTATTTCACAGGTATCATATGCAAACAATCAAGAACATTCTTATTGCTTGCGAAAGGTCTTTGCTTTTTATCTTTAAAGAAAGCGTGTTGAGAAGGTCAAAACTAAACAATTAAATAGGAAATTGAAAGGACGTCCTCTCCAGTTACCCAGTGAATTCTTTGGAAACAAAAATGTAGTAAGAAAAATCTTTCTTTATCAGACTTCATGTGGCTCTCTCACAGCATGAAGTATTCCTTACTGATGCCTTTTATGTTGACCATAATTGAAAGACAGGGACATACAGTATAAGTTAATATAGAATTGTAAAGATATAGGAGAGAAACGCCGTTACACGTGGAATTGTTTTAAATGTTAAAATTTTAAAATGCACTTGAGAATCATGATTTTATACTTTTTTCTGTGCATACAATTATTATACTCCAAAGAATCTTAAGATGGGGATACTATATATTATGTTGGACACAAATCCTGACTTAAATTTGATCAAGAATCGGACACACCTTCGGTTGAAGCCTAATGATGACCAAAGGTGGGTAACTCATTTAATTGTGAATAAAGTTCTCGGTCATCATCACAGCTACCAATTTCATAGGTAATACTTTAATACATGATTTTGTCATATTGGATTTTCTTCTAATGTTGTCTAATTTATATAATGCATTACAATTTTAAATTATTAGCAAACTTCATGTATAGTAACGGAAGTAAATTAAATTAATAACTTTTCAAAAGTGGATGCCAGATAAAATCCATATTTATGTAGCTAACATTGATAGAATCAAAACTGATCGGATAAGTGAACCTTTAGATGATGTTTACGAATATCACTATCAAGAAAGTTATAAATAGTATTGTTAGAGACATAAATTATGTTTTCTTATATAGTATCGAATATAATTTAGAAACAAAAAGCAAACCTGCAATCATAAAATGATTTCAGAAAGAACTTGTAACAGCGGGAAAATATTCAAGTAGCAAAGAAAACTCACTAGGCATGAAAAATACGAAAAAACAGGCACGATATACTCCAAGCCAGCCGACACTGTAAATATGTTTTAATCGAACACTTCAGCTTTAAACTAACATAATGAAGAGGCAAACAAATGTTCAAAAATAAAATCGGAAATTTATGAATGGAAACTTATATAAGAAATGTTTGAACAAAAGTAAAGAAATTCCTGCGTCTGTAGATTTCATGTATACTAGTTTGAAGAACCTTACCTAAAACAATAATTCTAGAGTTTTACACTGAGACGGTTTATGTGGACACATATATTAATATACAATATAACTAAAGACGAAATAAAAGATATAGCGAAATCATTAAAAAACTTAAACTTTGGGATCTGATGGAATAATTAATGAATATATTAAGGCAACTGAAACATTTAAGTACCCTTTTGTGACAAAAACTGTTGAATATTATTTTGCTACACCTGCTATCATTTACTGAGAGAGCCGTGGGAATAATACAACTTTGATGCAAAAATAAAGGCTCTAAAATTATCCCAGTAATTTATTGTCCAATACTTTTATTAAGTTGTTTGGGGAAATTATTTACATCTTTGATAGATAATAGCGTATCAAAGATTTGTTTTTAATTTAAAAAAAACGACCCACTGTGTGAAGTACGGTTTTACAATATCATTGATAATATCATTATATTATACACTTTTGTACATTATCAGATTGAAATTAAGATAAAGCTAGTTTTTGATTTGTTAGGGTTGAACTATGCCTACATTATAGTCAACAGGAGTGTTCGGGACATTTTTTAATGTTAAATTTTATCTTTATCAAAATATTAAATCATGAGTTAATGTTAATAGTAGCTATTAAGGCTTCTTGTCTTATCACATAGGAGTAAGGCAAAGTTAAACTTTGCAGACATTATTATTTTCAATTATTTCGAATAATGATCGAGTCTCTTATGAAAAGAAAATTGTAAAGGTGTTGACTTATATAGTGTGGATGTAAGGATATGCAGGATATGTTAAATTCCTTTCTTTTGTTATTGTAAAATATTGAACTTAGCAGTCAATATTGAAAAGACAAACATTGTTGTGTCTAGAAGGGGTAGAAAAACGGTATAGAATGTTATATTTGATGGAGAAAAGGTTAAAGGTAGTTCAAGATTTGGGCTTTATGTAAATCTTCTTTCAGTGAAATAAGAACCTAGTTAAAATAGCAAACAAAAGTCCGTTCTTTTTATTCTGTAAGATTATCTATAATTTGAACTTATCAATTTACTGGCATCTTCAATTATTCAATGAAACTATACTCCCTATTCTCACCTATGGTTGTAACATCCAGGGCTTTAATAATTTGGATTTAATTCAAAAGTACATTTAGCTTTTTAAGAACTATCCGAAGTGTTAAAAAGAGTATTCAGAAATACATGACTTACGGCGAGCAGGAACGATATCCATTATCTATGTGTAGAAGAACAAGAATGATTAGCTTTTGGTCAAAAGAAGTCACAGAACAAATATAAAAATTATCATGCATTTTGTACAGAGTCTAGTTGCAATGTTTGATCAGGTACTTATGAACATTAAAAGATTTGTAATATAGAAACACACTTGAAAATATAAGACTTTATTAGGTTTGGTTAAGTCGTTTTTTTCCAGTATCAAATCTTTAGTAATTCAATTTTTACGAATCAGTCCAAACAAAGTCGGAACGTTTATATTAAACACCACACGAATAGATATAAACTACAGTTTATTTAGGAAATGAACTACATTTAGAAAATTATTTATTATATTTGCCCAAACAATAAAGAAAGCACTCGCTAAGTTTTGAACCAGTAAGCATAGATTTCCAATAGAAAAGGAGCGCTGGAAGGAGATACTTAGGAATCAAGGAAAACGTAAATTATATAGAATTGAAGATATTTTTATGTATTTATTTGCATGTTACTTTTTTTCTTAAACAATAGCGAAAGCGTTTTTGGCAAAATACTTTATGCATGACCAATATTACAAATTTACGCAGATTATGAGTACAGATAATGTGAAACTGTTAAAACAAATAAGTAGGTTTAAACATATCCTGCTTAATTCATCTTATTCCCTGATAACATCTATGGCGTTTGTGCCTGAGAATGCATGTATATCCACAGGTATGTATGCTGTATTTTGTGATTATATTGTTTTCCTCATATGTAGCTGGACAAGCTATCTGAGAGTAAATAAACTCTCTTATTCTGTTATTCCAAGAAATAAACTCGCGTCTATTTGTAGAAATGAAAAAGAATATATATATATATATATATATATATATATATATATATATATATATATATATATATATTGAATGTAAGGGCAGAGGTGGCAAGAGGTTACAGGCGGAAGAGTCAAACTATTTGTTTCTTGCATAAATATAAGCCAATACAATTAAAGTAATGATGTTATTACCTTATTAAAGACATATAATTAATTTAAAATAAGCACAAAAGTCAATATAGTCAATGCTACGTTGATAACTATTTTTAAATGTTACTTTGTAAGTAGCAGCTAAACACCATTTTACATTCACAAATGGTAACATTTAAAAGGCCTTTTCGATTGAGAAAACCAATTTAGCGTACATAACCCTTTTGACGAGAGATATGACTATAAACTTCAGAAGAAAAAACTTTGCACCCTTAAACTTTACTCTCAGTAAATACATATATTTTAATGCAATGTTAATGACAAAACTTGTAAACGTTTTGAATTTGTCCATATTATATACTTCAACCTTGCCTTTCATTTCAAATTATAGTATTTCATCCATCGAATACAGACCTTACATTTCAAAAAGCTCTTGGTCTGTGTCTATCCCTGGGAACAGCCAACGCATGCTATGCAGAACTGTACCAGACATAGTCTATGGAATACAAGACTTACTCCGACAGATGGCTTTCCGAAATACTATCCGAGAATAACACCTTATTCAGCTTGGGGAAGTGGCAGACAGAGAATTATCAATTGCAGTCGCGTAACAACAGCTAAAGTACTCTGAAGAAATTAATAATGAACCATCCACTCTGATTAGCTCAAATCACAGATACAATACTTCGCCATTTACCATGTTTAACATCTACTGGAAATACAACGTCTCTGTTAATCTGGGAGTATTTCTATTAATATATCATTCATCTGTCTTCTTTATTATAATGTTTGTTCTACCGAAGGCCAACCTTTTCCTTCCAAAAAGCTCTAGCGGTGTGTTCATCCCTGGGAATCACCATTACCACCTATTCTGAACTGAACCACACCTGGCTGGTGGGATTTGAGACTTGAACTTGCGGATGGCTTTCCGATGGAAAAATAGAAATAATCCAGGTATAACACCCTATCACAATTGTGCATGTGGGTGACTAGAATTCTTTCTTGTGGCATTTGGATAGTTTTAAAATGTGCTGCAGAAATTACTAATGTGGGTCATCCCCCATGTCCATCTGTCTTTACGTCCTTCCGTCCATCTGTCACATCTTGGTTAAATTTTGCGCTTAGGTCATTTCAGACACTCTGGTGCGCCTTCCATGATCGCATTTCTAGCTCTTCAGGGTTTACATCCACTCAAAATTATTGATGACTTGGAATCTTTAAATTACGGCTTGATTTTCGAGACTTACATTGCTATATTTTTTATTCTCCTATAAATATATTTTAAAAAATCATGCATTGTTACTCTGTGTACATTTATTTTTCTTTTGTTTCTGTTACTTTTCCTGTCATTTCACAGGTTTTATTAATTTGATTTCCATTAATATTTCCAACTCAGTGTCAGGTAAAGGTTTTTGCAGATATTTCCTTGCATATCCCATTTAATGTACTAATTTGTGCTCATTGTTTATATTCTTTTTCTTCATTGCTTCTCCCACTATAATGTTCATCTTCTACAAACCCGAATTCTTTTTCAACTTTTTTTTTATCCATTTAAATTGCGTAAATAGAAATTGGCAAAAGTGATTCTGCTCAAACTTTTGATATTTTTGTTTAAGATGAAGATGAAGATGTTGAACAATTTCATAATGCAATAATTGAATAACTTTTCACTGATAATTTATCTAATGGTTGATTTGAAATTCCTTAAAAAATAATTGATGGATATAATGAAAAAAAAAACGTGTCTTAAAAGTAGATGAACGATTTTCTAATGCAATTAAGTCAGATTTTAAAATTGAGAGAAAACATTACATTGCCACGAAATAAGCAAAGATAAAATACAAATTTGTAAGTCTATACCGGTAAAAATAGTGGAAGTGAATTTCTAAAAGTTTTAGGATCGAAAAGAAGGTAATATATGGAAGTTACCACTCTACATTTACAGGTTTACAACAACCTACACTTACTATTAGTCAAACAGAATAATCTTTAAAACCTACACTTACTATTAGTCAAACATAATAACCTTTAGAACCTACACTTACTATTAGTCAAACAGAATAACCTTTAGAACCTACACTTACTATTAGTCAAACAGAATAACCTTTAGAACCTACACTTACTATTAGTCAAACAGAATAACCTTTAGAACCTACACTTACTATTAGTCAAACAGAATAACCTTTAGAACCTACACTTACTATTAGTCAAACAGAATACATTCTGAGGAAATAGGAGTGCAAAACATTCAAAACAAATGAACCATTTAAGCTATAAATAGATACAAACAGGCAAACAATATATAATTTATGATCATACAGATTTCGGACAAATTATAAATTATACAAAATGTAAATACATAATAATTTAGGAAAGGAACATATTTAAACAGGGGTTATCGAAGAAAAGCAAGTGTTAACAGATTATTTTCTCTGGACGAAGAGATATAACTAAGAGGTTAATGCTGTTTAAGCAGTTATTTTAAAAATAAAATCAATTAAATCAGATGCTAAAATATATGACAAATATATAAAGGAGATAAAGAACAATATCAGCGAAGTACAAGATGAAACAAGCAAAGGCAAATATCAAGAAATATTGAAAACTTATGAAAGTTATAGAGTACAAGAAGTTGAGCATTTAGCATATTTAGAGAATGTTTTCAGATTAAAATAGGAATAACTTTCAATCAAAAGTTAGAGAAAAGTTACAATTAGGTGAAATACTGAAGCAGTTGTTTAAAGACCAACGGTGTAACAAATGCTACGATTTTCACGGCTGTAGATATGATGGCACAACTTCTCGGTCTCACCATAGCGAATTTTGTAATCCTTTTAACAGCAGGTGTAGGAGCAGGTGGTGGTAGTAGCAGTAGCTATAGTGGTGATAAAGGTTATACAGAGTCATTCGTTGACAATGTTAAACGAGGTATGAAACACATTGCCAACTATTTGCTTTGAGATAACTTAAAAAGCAGCAGTAGCATTGCCTTCTTGTCCATATAATTCTTACCTACATTCTCTTCTTTTATTTCATTGTCTTTATGACGAATTGTTACAGACTGCTTATCAGTTGCTGATATTATATTTTTTTACCACTTCTATATTTCTCGCAATATTTATTCCTAGATTAATGTATCTGATGAGGTTTGAAAATATTTGTTAATGCTGCCAGTGTTTAAAACCACTATATATATATATATATATATATATATATATATATATATATATATATATATATATATATATATATATACTATTACTACGAAGTATATAGAAGTATATAGTTAATCTAGTCTCTCATTCTGAAATATATTGCTAAAATATTATTGCCATCTTTTCATCTGAGAAATGTCATTGTTCACCTAAACTTAATTTTTCAAACAACTTTTTTTAGAGTGGAAACTGGCTACCTAATAAATGATATATTTTGTACATGAGCACCTAAAATACATATCACGTAAGACCTGACACATTGATTTAATCTACATATTCCTTCTTCTGCCAAACGATTGCTATCTTGCACACAAAATAATCACATCCTATTTTTGCTTCGCTTGTCATCATTGAATGTATTTCTTGAGCAGGCTTTTTTCTCCAGTATTCAACTGTGTCAGCTCTCTATTTATAATGGCGTCTGCATGCATCATTCACATCAGCTGGTGCAGGTTCTCCATAACCCTAATATACAGTCGTATGTTATTCAGTTCCATTATCACTAAGTGTTTTATTTTTTCCATTAATATATCAGGAATCATGATGACGAGGGATAGTAAATCTATTACAGCTTATGTTAAATTGCTTTTAATCTATATCATTGTTTGCAACATTAATAGGTTGATTATCAGGTAATGGCACTGAGCGTTCAATCAGCATTTTTCTTATCCGAAATTGAACGTAATATCTGTAGACTGATTTTACTATCCAAGATATACTTTGATCCACAAATACTAATAATGTATTCAGCATCCTGGTGTTGTCATCCATACTGCCCAAATATGGTTATTTAGCCACAATTCAATATCACACTGTGTTTTGAATTGGTTCACTGAATCATTATTGTCAAATTTTAAAGTGTATTTATCAAAAAGTATAATGATTTGTATGTAAAATAATTATTTTCTGTGTAGAATATTTTTATTTCTTTAAATATTTTTGTGATATATGAACTTGGGCGTTCAACTGTGTTACAGGACAAAGGTAAAGTACAATGTCTGATTTTTTCAATATTTATTTTTAATTTGTAAACTCTGAAGTCTATTATTTATATATCATAACTTTTCATATCTAAATTCAATCATGAACGTCTTTTATTGTAGCATAAATGATATTTTTAATGTGAATTTTTTTACATTATTGTATATAAGTTAAGCATGTTTAAGTGGCAAATAATGGGCTAATCGGGCTAGAAACAATAGTAGCACTAGACACAAACAAGGTCCCTTATACTTAGCTCTTTTGATTTGAAATAAAACTTATAAATTCGATTTTATTGGTCAAAGTGAATAATTTATATGTTAAAATGTATTGTTTCTGCTGGAACAATGTATTGCTTTGATGCGAAATAAAAATGAGTTTGTCTTCACTTCGCGGATTAGGAGTCGTCTATGATTACATCTTTCAGAGTGTTTGTTCTATTTTATATATTCAAAATTATACCCAAAACTATATTCTATTTCCCAATAATGTTTAATTGAAATTTAGGGGCGACAAGATGGTCGTAGTTAATAACTCATATTTTATAAGAAAGATGTTCTATTTAACTTAATTATTGGTTGGTACTAATGATCTAGATTCGATTCATCGTTGATTCGCAACTTCGAAGTCTTATACAGCCAGGAAGTCAGGCTTGTTTGCTCATTTTTTATACTTGCTTTCATATTTCGCTTAAAGCTATGTATTTAAAAAAATCTACTTTAAATTTCCTGGTGGCAGGTTGATCAGAGTTAATAATTTACGTTTTACTTTTGGGGGTAGGATTCTTTGTTTTAAATATGTTTGAGGAGTGCAATATCATAGGGTTGTTGCCCATGATATTTTGAAAGGGTGCTGTTTTTAAGCATTTACTTTTTAAGTACGGTATGGTATTGTTGTCTTTAAAAAAGTCGAGAGAGTAAAGTTAAGTTGGTCTGGAAATTTCGTACGGTGCGGTAGGGTGTTTTTTCTTAAACATTTACTTATGAGGGTGGCGGGTAGGATTTAGTTATATATATATATATATATATATATATATATATATATATATATATATATATATATATATATATGGAGGGTGGGGGTAGGTGTCGGTCCCCCCCAAAAATAGTGAATAGTGGGGGGGGGGATATAGTGGCAATTCATGTACGAAGTAACTACTACTTTCCATCTTGTATCTATCTATATATTGTATATCTGTCTGTCTATCTATCTATCTATCTATCTATCTATCTATCTATCTATCTATCTATCTATCGATCTATCTATCTATCTATCTATCTATCTATCTATCGATCGATCGATCGATCTATCTATCTATCTATCTATCTATCTATCTATCTATCTATCTATCTATCTATCTATCTGTCTGTCTGTCTGTTTGTCTATCTATCTATCTATCTATCTATCTATCTATCTATCTATCTATCTATCTATCTATCTATCTATCTATCTATCTCTCTGTCTGTCTATCTATCTATCTATCCATCTATCTATCTATCATTCCATTTATCTATATATCTATCCATCAGTCTATATATCCATGTATTTATGTATCTATATATGTATGTATGCATGTATGTATGTATGTGTCTATGTATGTATATATCTATGGTTGTAGTTATAACGTACGTGCAGTCCGGCCACTATATTTCTACTCTCCACCAGTATTGTTTTTTTCTTTTTTTGTGATCATTGAAGAGCATTCTAAAAAAAAGTTCTAAAAAAAACTCCTTACCTGACACCCCAAAACAACATTTTCTTCAATGCTCTGTCTCCAAACATAAAACATAATTATTAACTTGCCATCGGTAAATTAAACGTTCTGACTACTTTAGACCATGGTTGACTTTTATCAGGTCTTTATTTTATGCCGACAGCGGAAAATATATATAAAAAAATTTGAATGAGGATATAAAAGATTTTGAAAAACGTGTTGTCGGTAAAGTTTCATTTAAACTATTTGACAACTCAAAAACGGAATAAGCGTCCTCGTGAATCCAAATTCAAAAACAAATCAAGATGGTAGCCTTCTTACGTACCGGAGAATGTACGGAATTGCATTTCTTACACGTTTTTATTCAGAATTCAAACCACAGTAAATCAGGCATTAGAATGTTGCAAAGTCAATCCAGAAACAAATCTTTGATAATAAAGAAGGCAGAAAAGGGAAATGCCACTGTTATCCTGGACTGAGATTAGTATATTTTGGAAGCTTAGCGACAATTAAATGACACCGAATATTATCAGCCTCTTTCAAAACCAATTTATCTCGATACAGCATTGAGTCAAAAGTGAACTTGAAAAATGGCTCGAGGGCGGATTTTTTTCGACAAAAGGGAATTCGACTTCTTGATTCCTAATAATTCAAGCCCACAGTATTTTTATCTTCTTCCGAAAATTCACAAACCTGTGAAAAACTGGACTATACTAAGGGATGTGACTCCAGGTAGGTCCATCGGTTCAGATTGTTCAAGTGAGAGTGAGGCTATTGCCGATTGGATAGATTTTTATTTAACCCTTTGGCTCAGAAACAGTTTTCATATATTAAAGATACAAATGATTATATGGAAAAACTAAGTTAACTAAAACCTAGTAAAATCTCTATTCTGGTTACAGCAGATATTGATAGCCTCTATACTAACATCGAGCATGATCATGGTTCGGCTGCTTGTATAAAGGTCATGCATAACATCAGGTTATGTTTTGATAATACATATTTATAGTTCTTCCATTGTCCAATACGCAGAGATGCATAAGGAATTATAAAATCAATATGGTTGCTCCAAGAATAATTGGATTATAAAATAATTCCCAGATGGCGACGTGGTGTGACAAAATGTATCTTTTCACCCGAAATTCAAGGTCGGGTATGTAATCAAGTTCCCTGCTGGTGAAAAGGATGAAATCTGTTTTGTATGGATTAAAATTGACCAGCCAGAGGTTTGTCCCAGCCTATAATTGTTGAACATCATCGTTTAACACGCTTTCAATGAATAATGGATCCAGTGATATATATTGTAAGGATAATCTAATCAATGATTTTAAACATTCGGCTATGTCATTAATGCATACAAGGAAAAGGAAGGGGCCTAATACTGATCCCTGAGGTACATCTGCGGATACTCGTCCAAGGTTTCAGAATTCGTTTCCTAACATAACTCTCTGTGCCCTATTAGCTAAGTAATCATTTCAACATTACAGTAGATTTCCATTAATTCCATAACTTTTCAATTTAAGTATTAATCCCATATGCACTATATCAGGGGCTTTAGAATATAATGCACTAAATTTAACTTCGGTTAATTGCTTTGGAAAAGGTTGATCAAGTATCGAAGGCTTCATCATATATTTATTTAACGATCAATGCTTTAATATTTTTTTCATTACTAATTATTTATTTTGTATAAATCCCCCTTCCCCGAAAAAATATAATTATTTTGTGTTGTGCCGAACTCTCTGTGCCCACCTTCGGTCCGTTGATGTCAGTGTTCCGCTGCAGTGCCTTGTAATGTGCAAGCTCACCAGATATACCTGGTGAGCTTCGTGGAAGAAGATCAGACTAATGTCAAATTTTCAATTGTGCTCGAAATGTTTCCGCACCCCTACACGATATGGTAATACATTTAAATTTACAAGTGTTCTCGAGATGTACTCGCACACTTACACGAGATGGAATTAATTTAAAGTTACAAAGAAAAAAAAAGGTTTCTTTTGCTAAGTTTTGGTTTAACCCGGTTGAGTAGGCTGGCGCTGTCATATACATAGCCAGACAAAAATTAAAAGTGTGTTCGTGCTGTCATATAAATAGCTAGTAAAAATACAGGTGATTTCGCATTGCCATACACATAAGCCAGAAACTATTTATTAAAAGCGGAGGAAGTAGAGATTGCATACATTTTTCTCTTATTTGGATATTGTTTCTACATCTGGTGACTCTTTCTCACTAGCTCCAAGAAAACCTCTCTCTGGCCATGCTCAGAAAGCAGTTTATAAGTTATGAAAGTATTATTGGAAATTCACTAATCTTTCCGTGAACCAAATTTTGGATATATTTCACAGACTTGTAAATCCTGTATCAAATTACGGGGCATAATTATGGGCATTTGCAAAAAGCTAATTCCATTTAAAGGGCACAATTACAGTTCTTTAAAGAAATTACCTGGCGCAAGACAGTGTACAGAAAATGATTATATATACGGTAAAGTTGGCATGATGCCATGCATTACTATAAGTTACTTGATAATAATTAAATATTGGTTAAAATTACTTTGAATGAAATAAAATATACAAAACTTGTGTAAACTATGGTACTAAACAATAGTTCTGTTTAACCTGGAAAGCAAACTTCGGCTGTGATGGTTAAATTTATATTCTCTTGTCTAGGTTATAATGAAACTCAACTTTTCCAATGTGTTGATGATATAATTCCGTTTCTAACTATTGTAATACAAAGAGTTTCAGATACATTTTTCAAAATTGGAATGGTTGCTTGGCGAATTCATAAGAAGATAGTTTCTACATAACGTTTTGCAAATTTGTATTATTATTCATCTTTAAAAAATATTAGTATCTGAAAATATAGAATTGCATTAACTAAATTAAGGGTATCGTTACATAGATTGAAAATCGAATCCGGAAGATGGAACAGACCAAATAGAATGTGTCCATTTTTCTCAAGTCTTTAAGAATGTTCATTGTATTTGGATCTTAGGAAGAAGTATATACCCATCTATTATTAGAATAAACCTAACATGTTTAAATGTGTCACTTTAAAATCTAGTGTTACTGCATGTCTTGCAAAAGCTTTCCAGATGAGAAATTATGTCTTATTTAAGTTATTTGCCTAGACCAGTGCATTATTCTAAATAGTAAATATATTATATTGATTTATGTAATAATTAAATACAATGTTATTCTACAAGACACAAGAATGCTGATTCATCGCTTTTTACTCTCTGTGATTATTGTCATGATGCGTATCTTGCAGATTAAATATGAGTTGTGCTTGTATTGTCTATTTATGAAAGAAGGAGTAGCTTTATTCTGAATATATATCCTGGGAGAATCACGTGTTAGGTTATTTAAAGTTGTATCGGCTGCTATGTTAATAATTCTCCTCCTATTGATGCAGTCGTGAAAGAAGGCAGTGTCATTGTTATTGTTGCCATGTACCGATCGTGCAATTAATTCAGAGTAATAGTATTGTACTGGAGACAAATGTTAGATTGCCATCTTCTACCACTACAGAGGCTTTTAAAGTGTTTTGTTAAATCTTAAACCCTAGGAAGAGGGCAAAGATACAGGGGACGATTATGTGTTACTGTATGGAACTCCAGTGGTATTCTAAACTTCCTTTCATACACAACAAACCGTATAGTTTCAGTACCAGTATTTTGCGCAGTACCAGTTCCTGACAATAACTTCCCCAATTCATCATTCCTTATGCTTTATTACATCCTGTTTGCTCTAAACGATACAGGTAACCACAAATATTTGTATACCAGGAAGATACTGTTGTTATTTAACTTCAAAAGATCGTCAATTTCGTAAGATACAGCTGTCGTTCGAAAGCATTGTATAAAATTTGACTACCACTTCATTGAGAACATTTTCTTGCCCTTAATGTCAAATGGGGTACAATAACTACTCAGTACAATGAATATATTTATGCTTTGCTGTGATATATAAAACTGTTATTTACTGTTCGAGTTTAATGCTGTTATGAAGTGCATGTAATACATTAATGTGTTGGAATGAGTTATTTAACTCCTTGCGGTACCTTTTCCTGCTTGTTAGGAGTTATCTTTTTACCGTGCTACTGATTAACAAAATAAATTTGCAAGGAAAATACACGCGAACACCTATCATAAGTGTATTTTATTTGATTACTAGAAGTTTGATACAACTTATTCGGGTTTAGAAGTCGTGGTGTTTAAATTTTGCCTTACTAGCAGCATCGTGTAAATTGATGGTCCACCATCAGCATCAGGTAAATGTACTACCTCTCGTAGACCTCTTTTGAAGAGAGACGCATATAGAGAAAAATCATCTTCCTGGTTGTTGAAGTACTGGATAACAAAACCTTGTTCTCTTAATCTTCCATTCACATAAGTTATCTATTTTCATTCACTTCTTTTGTTTCTCTCTGGAACTATTGGATGGACTTTATCGTATCTAATTCCCTCTTGAACAGATCCGTCAGAATGAAATTACTTGAACACATAGTGCTCGTGTAAATGCTAGACCATAAGCTTCTGCCGTTTCCATCCTGTGTAAGAGTACACACTTTTCATACTGTTGATGGCATCTATTTTACATCTTGTCTCAATAGATGTCTTCTTTGCAATCTAAATGTTGAAAGATTGCCCTCTTCCAGAAAATATAATTGATTTTTTACATTGTAAAGATAGTCATCTAAGTAGGATTTTTTTAAAAGTCTGGTACGCAGCACGTCAGTCGTCCACCACTTATTCAACGTAAAGCTCGATATTCAAGTTACTCTGAATCTTAAAATGTGCAATATATAACTTGCTATAAATTGTGTATAATCCTGATTTCTTTATTTGAATTACATATTACAAATTACTTTAATCATCAAAACGTGATGGAGCATAGTTTATTACATAAATGTAAAAAAAAAAGTTTGTGTAATTTTCCGTTTTCTGAATAACAAGAACATGGAAGCTAATACATATATAATCAGGCATTAGTTTAGTTTTGTCATCCAACTCCATTAATTATTATTGATGTCTTCTTTCTATGTTCTAATTCTGTGAAACAATATTATTTACATCAACTTCAATATTAAATTCAATTTTAAATGTCTCTATGTTTTTATTAATTTCGGTTTTAATTGTATCGACTTAATGTTAGGACCATTGTATCTCATTCAGTTTGGAATGGATCTGCATCTGTTGTAAACTTATGTTCGAAATAACTGAAATCATTTTCAGTCGTTCCATCCTTATATCTATTTCATCCAAACCAGCTTGCACCACAATCATACTTTAACCAGTTTTCTATCTGCATATTCTTTTGTATATGTTTAAGATCGTTCAATCTCTGTACAATTAGGTGCATGTTGCACGTTTAAACGTTTTGATCTTATCACTCAAATCTTCAAAAGATATATCGTAAGTAGTTTGCATAGATCTAATTGTTATTTCGTTCACATTCATTTTGTTTTTGACATTTTCTATCTTTCTGGTTATCTCTGTTATATCATTTTTTTCAACAACTCTGGCAGTGATTGAGTGACAGCTAATATGTTGATGTTTAAGTCAGTAATGTATCTGTGACAATCATTTATCAGCTTTTATTCTCTGGATCAGTTTCTTGGATTTCATCTTTCAGAGTTTTCTGTTACTGTTGATATATCAAAGTGCGATGTTTTCCATAGATTTAAAAATGTTCTCTATGCCAATCTCCAAAGCATCTATCTCACTGCTCTGTTGGCTGTTCATAATTAAGTATGGTAATCATATCAGTCACAATATGTAATTTGTCTACTATATTATCTGCTCTGTACCTTTATTTTTGCGGGTATTTAACAGCAGTAAGTAGGAAATTTAGCCTCTCTCTGAACCATATTTGTGTATCTAAGAACCGAGTCTCTGATATCATCAATCTGTTTTTGTAACTTTGAAATTGTGTTCATTCTTTCATTACCACTCAGTTCAATAGCAGTTAATCTATAAATTGTCTGCAGTTTCCTGGGCGGCGGCGGCGGTGAGGGTCCTATCTAACTCTTACCTGCTGCGGTTCGCGAGGTCCCTGAAGCCCTTCACAGGCGTTTACAAGTGTGACGAGCTGGAGCGCCTGCCCAGGCGAAGCGGGCACGAGGCCTGCATGGTTAACCACGACACCTCTCAGAATAACGGGACTCATTGGGGGGCGTTTCGGGCACCTTCTGACCGAATGCTCTACTTCGACTTGTATGGCCTCGAACCGTCTCCAGAGCTCGTTGCTTATCTACTCAACTCTCAAAGTCCACAAACGAGATGACGGAATGATCGATGTGATGAAGGCACTAAATCGCAACTTGGTGCGCTGCTGGATGCGGCGCTGTCGCTGACCCGCCGGTTCGTTTAGAGATATTGACTGCCAAGACACGGACGCAAAGAAATAGCCCAACGATAATGACGCGGGTAAAGAAGTACGTCGACTACCAGGACGCGGCCGTAAAAAAGTACAATTAAGACACAAAAGTGGCTCAAAAACAACACCTCATCACCATGATCAAGCGGTAGGGCGAAATGACAGCCGACAACATATGTCGACGAACAAGTTCCACTCCAGGCGACATTAGGTCGGCGACCTGAACGCATCAAACAGGATCACGGGTTTGGGGGTCCCCGCTAGCGACTACAACGGGACGAGGAACCTGACGCTGCTGTCGCGACCTTGGAAGAACGTGTGAATCGTCGGGCCCCGCCTACCGGTGACGCCGACGCGGTTAGAAAACAAAATGTCGATGCCACGGTCGCAACCTTAGAAGGATATGTACATGGCAAAGATGCGAGAAAGGTCTCCAAGGCTGGCGACAGCATGTCAGGGCCCCTGGATATGACCTCAGACAAGATCGTAAATCTGACGGATCCTGAAATCCCACAAAATGTGATGGAACCACCCTTATGGCTGCCCCCTGGACATGACGTAAAACAAGACTCATCAGAATATCAGAGGTGGAACACGCCCTGCGCTCGGAGGTGGACCAATGACTGGGCCTGTAAAAGAAGTACCACCGCGCCACCAGCGTGGTCATTGGAGTGTCCATGGCGGGCGGAGTCACCAGCATCACCCTGTTGACCACCATCGTTGCAGCGCCAAGTGTCTATCTTTGGGCTCTGGCCTATTGTCCATGTTTTGGGCGTTCGACAGCCGCCGATTAACCGCGAAGGCCAAAAAGCACGAAGAAATCCACGTCTTGGCGGAAGTCAAGCTCAGCACTATCCTGAACTGTGTATCTCGGGCGTTGCACGGCTGTTCCATCTCCGAGGAAAACTTCCGGCTCATTCTCGACAAGCGCGACAAGTACGAAGTTGCAAAGAACGAGATCCGGGTGAACAGGAAGATAGCGCACGTCTCCCAATCCCTCAACGAGGTTGTAAAAACCAGCGCAGATATCCTAGCAACGCTGGGTGCGGTTGGGAAGTCCTCTTGAGCCGCCCGCGCCGCCTGATACCGACAACGTGTGTTGCCCCATGGCCGTAGCTTTTCCCAAGGGCACATCCGCCGCAGTATTCCTTGCACGCAGCGACATTCCATCGACCGGATAGCGACATGCGTTAAGGAAAAAAGCGACAAGGGCGTCTCGGGCGAGTTCGTCTTCTGTGGGTCATGCTGCAATATCGGTGACCCGAACCATGCAGCGGAGTCGGGTGCTTGCCGGCCTGTTCCCGGTGGCCTTAAGCATCTACCTGACCCGTCTGGGCCATAACGACGTTAGCATGCACGAATGGATAGATGGAGTTCCTCCGCGCCTCACCTTGTGGGGATACGCGATCGCAGAGCCGGCTATAATGTAGCTCTTGAATCTTTTCTTCTCAGCGCCCGAAAAGGAGCTCATGGATTAGTCGACGCAACCAAATATTCCTACACCACTGGGCAGCTTAAGCTACCAACCAAGCCCGCATGTGACCGCTCGGAGGTACTGGAAGCTGCGTGCTAGTCGCCAAGGCCCTCTCCGGCTTTAAGAATGTAATAAAGGATGGGAAGGGTGCAATGTTTAATAATCCTTCGTAATTATTCTTGTTTAGATATATTCATGTATGAGACTGTGTATCACTAAATTCCATATAGTCTTTCTTACCGTAAGCTGTTTAATGTTTGACCAGGTCTTTCTTGTGTTCGCATACATGACATGTACAGTGGTTTTTGTACGAAAACACGCTAGAAGGTTTTGGCTTATGTGTTAAGCGGTTTATTTGCGTATTATTCCAGTTGATTTCCAATGATATTAGCTGGAACCATTGGTGAAGCCTAAAGGAAGTCATGTATGACCCGGTTTAGTGTATGAGGGGTCAACGTATCGTTGTGCCTGCACAAGAGCGGGCTCTTCGGCAAAATGGAAGGGATACAATATATGGGATAATTCCTTGTATTACGCCTTAGACGTTGTATGAACGACGTGGTATCATAATTTCGTTTTCGTTATATGAATAACGTGATATCACAGCCACAAGTCCGTAATTGAAGGGTGTATTTTCATATAATCATTTGTTGTTGCGTAAAGAACTGTTCCATAAATTCATGTCACCTATATAAATTGTATAGGCACTTGATTTCGTGTCGTCATAATTAACTCAAACTTTCATATCCGTTTAAGCGAAAATAATAGTTTCATATCTGCAAAGGTGAACAGAAAAATGCCATTACGTTATGGTGACAGAATACTATTATAATCCATGTTTGTTTTATGGACAAGTGTGTGTATTGTTAACTTGTGGAAAAATTCTCACTGTTTCATTAGGAGTTTGTGACTCGCTGTGATTTTCATATTTGTTCATGACTTTAATAGCTAGACTTGATGACTATAAATAAAATCCTGGGTTTAAATATTCATCATTATCCCTTGCTGAGCATCACGGGGTAGTGACATTATCGGGGTATCAAATGAATCAGAACGTAATGGTAAAATGCAAAAAAGTCTCAGGATCGATTTGAATTTAAATGCATTACTCTTGGGGTCAAGCTGAATTTTGATGTAAACATTCCGATAGGATATAAAACCTTTTCAATTAAAAACAAAAGAAATATGCCATATGCAAATATGATGTATTTGTACATTTATCTCGTTATCAGTGCCCATAATTCAATCAAAGACAATATTTTGCTGATGTTTTTTGTTTCTTTTTTTAAGCTATGTTGGTTGAAATTATCAAGTTTTAGTATTTATTATAGAACATAGAGAAGTATGATTCACTAATTATCTCTATTCGTATTTTCACATTTTGCTGCTAGTCCTTAAAAAATCATATTAACTTCACTTACCACTCATTCCTTATAAAAACAGAATTGCCAGCTTTATGAAAAGATGCAAAAGTTGACATAGTCATAAATGCTCGAAAACACGGGCCAACAAGTAGTTATATGTTACTCCGCAATCAATATTTGTATATGGGTGGCACATCAGTGTAAGATTTAGGATATTTTGGACTTTTTAATGGTCATAGTAAGTTATTTCGCATTCGAACATCTTTTCTTATTTGCATGGTGTTAAATGTGAGTAGTTTCATGTTTGCCTCTTATTTACATTCTAATGATTCTTTGCTAAGAAACATATTAGTCTGGCGTTTCTAGTCCTCATGCCTTGTTCATATATACAAAAGTATATGAACTTCAAGACAAAACTCAAAATGTAAATTATATTTTTTAAAAAATATATTAAATTTTAAAATAGATTAAATAAGAAATCTATCTTGCGGCATAGACTATAACAGCAAAGTAGAAATATAAAGTAGAAATGAATATTGATAATAACTCTTTCAAATTATATCTGGTACGTATTTTGCTATAAAGTCTACATTTTTAACAGCTTTTTTGATCAGCTGGTATGATACATTATTAAAGCCTCCCAGTACAGAATTGTATAATTGTATCCAGAGATAATCTTTGCGTATTTTATTCTATGTATGTCTGTACGACTTCTGACATACTGAAATACCTGTGTATAGTATATATTTATATATCTACCTGTTGAACACTATAGTTATGGAAATTAATCCACTTCAAATCTGCGTGAGTGCGTGTGTAAGTATATCTGAGGATGTGTAGTGACTTTGCGTAACATAGCCTCTTAATATATTGAGGACCTCGTGGCAGATAGGTCTTTCATGACCAAATGTGTTATCCTCGCTAATAAAGATTATTATTATTATTATTATTATTATTATTATTATTATTATTATTATTATTATTATTATTATTACTACTACTACTACTACTACTATTATTATTATTATTATTATTATTATTATTATTATTATTATTATTATTATTATTATTACTACTACTATTATTATTATTATTATTATTATTATTATTACTATTATTATTATTATCATTATTATTATTATTAGTAGTAGTAGTAGTAGTAATAGCAGCAGCAGTAGTAGTAGTAGTCTAGTTTTGAAAATGAACATACTAGGATATAATTATTATTTTAGCAAACTGTCAGAATAATCCGGAAATTGTATGCGATAATCTGTTATTTATACATATTTCTCTACATTACTGATATTCTCGTGTATATTGAATATAATAAATATGTTTATTTTCAGAGTACATCATCGGAAATCCGATATTTGAAGTCATTAGACACAGTCAGGTACACATAAACGACGATGGATAAAAGTTTCGTCCTTTGCGGATAATTCGGTTTGCTCCACTAGACAGACGATCCCACCACATATGTCTGGGAATACATATATATATATATATATATATATATATATATATATATATATATATATATATATATATAGAGAGAGAGAGAGAGAGAGAGAGAGAGAGAGAGAGAGAGAGAGAGAGTGAGAGAGAGAGAGAGAAAGAGAGAGAGAGAGAGAGGCAGAGAGAGAGAGAGACATAGATAGATAGATAGATAGATAGATAGATATATAGATAGATTTAATATTGTTGTTATACATCCAAACGATAATGAAAAGGGCACTATTTCTTTTTGTTTATTGTATTGACAGAATAAGAACACAAATGTTATTTATTTTCATAATATTTACTATATTAAGAAAACTAATTAAATGAAAGGAAACCTGTCTTCGTAGATAAAGCGATATCAAGTTGCATAATTTATTTGCTCTTGCTCTCGATATTTTTCAACAGAATTGGAGGGTTATTTTTTATTATATGTTTTTTGAAAATGTTTTTTTTATCAAGAGAAATTTTTACCATGCATATGATTCGCAATTCTCAGTGTCTAACTGAGCGAGCGAGAGAGAGAGTGAGAGAAAGAGAGAGAGAGAGAGAGAGAGAGAGAGAGAGAGAGAGAGAGAGAGAGATTATGACAGTATTCATGTTGTTCAAAGCATACATATATGATTGTCAAATGATCAAACAAGAACCTGGCGTCTATTTCATTTTATTCATACGATAATGGCTGTTAGCCTGGTCAAAGAAGTAAATCTTGTCATACCCAAGCTAAGAAATCAATAAAAACAAAGAAGATTTCTTAAAATATAAGAACATTTTACACATACAAACTATGCAAAATTATTTACAAATTAAATTATTGTAAACCATGAATAGTCAGCGTATAAGATACTCATATCTGGTGTTTTCAAGCAATATCAGACCATATTACATCAGATCCATGAAGTAATTACACAATAAAAAAGTAATGTTATTACATAGTAGTCTGAAAATATTTCTGTTTAAAATCTAAAGTCATAGCTTTACCCTGAATAAAGAAATATTGCGGCCGTATACGGGGATACATTGCTACTTATATAATTTGCAAACAAAATTACTTTTATCGAGTATTTTGCCACTGATCTGGATAACATTCCTCCAGCCGCTGTACTTCTATTTGTTTTAAAAGCGTAATAATGGCCAAAACACTATATTTGTTAAGATATAAACAACAAACCAATATAGTTTATGTGTTTGTTATGTATAGAAAATGTTTACATATTTAAACATTATTAAAAAGGGGAAATTATATATATATATATATGTATATGTATATGTATATATATATATATATATATATATATATATATATATATATATATATATATATATATATATATATATATATATATATTCAAACGTTTTAACTCATCAGATGATGTTAAAAGTGGACCATGGACGCAGCCAGAACTGAAATAAGCATCATTGCAGAGCTTGCTGTAAATGATGTCACGCCATCCTTGAGTTCTCCGTTTGTTCCATTTCCATTTCCAGTTCCATTGCTTGCAATTGTTCTATTCGCCTTTGTTGTTTGAATTCCTGTTCCTGTACTAACTGGCGTGACAGTTCCTGATCTAGTCGTGTTTGTTTGATTTCCTGTTACTTTAGTAGCTGATGTGACATTTATTGATGCAGTCGTGATTGACATATTAGCTACTGTTACTGCAATCGTTACTGGCTGTGTTGTTTGTGTGTTTCCCTGATCTATGAAGAAATGTATAACCAAACATTACTAGCTAATTCCTACAAATTTAACCAAAGTGAATGGCATTGTTCAGTTTTATTTGCCCGTTCTAATTAGCGTCGTTGAGTTATTCTGTAAATATTCTGACAAAAACCTATACAAATCTTCAAAGCTTTATTGAGTTTCCCCCCAGATTTTTCTGCACAAAATCTTCCAAAACTAAATACCCTTTACATCTAAGTTATAATTACAAAGACAAGAACATCTGTGTGTTTTAGAATGAAAATATATTGAAAGAAAATGCTTTACCCGGCCTCTGAGAAACGTCTCGCGTTTTATTGATACCAATGAGTCATATGAAGACTTGGTATGAGACAAAAACCGGTTAGTAGAGAAAATATCACAGTTTTGGCGCTGTGACATTGGTTCATTTTTAATTTGTTGTTATGTGTACTGCTAACCTTGGTTTTCATGACAACAAACGGATTCAAGATCAACAAAATATCTGAATAGTTATTTAGGCCAAATCATATTTCTGGCTCATCCGGTACAAAACTTTTATTTCACAATTTCAAATCTTAGTAGAAAACATTAAAGTCAATCAAAAGACGGCATTTGTACATTTAGAGTACGATTTATAAATCTGGAGTAGCATTTATTACTTGATATATTGAGTAAAGTTATCTGACAAAAACTAAAATAATCATTTATTAAATGGTTGAGGAAAGCTAAGAGATTGCGTGCAAATTTAAGACTACTTAACGTATCTACAACGTTGGCAGTGCAAATAATATACTGCTAGCATAGTTCCAAGTAAGACTGATACCAGGGTACTTTCACGAGCGTATAACCTTCTTATCAACGTTGATGTCAAATTTGATGTCTTCAATCTAACTGACACCTTACGCAATACATAGAGCATTACACACTATGATCAGCAACATACCAGATAACAAGGGATAAAAATCCATATGAGATTGCCCGTTCATTTGTGCAAAGGACCGCCCGCCACGAGACAGTGATTTTGCAAAAACGTAGTCTGTACATTTACCATATCTGCCCATCCGTAAACATAATGAAAACTCGAATAGAGTAATTATATGACTAAAATAAAGTTACTTAGAGATACGCAATAAGTTTTCCACAGTTTTACTGCATAAGAGGAACATATCAAATTTCTGTTTTAATTTATTTCGTCTCGAGTTTTAGATATCTGCTGTTTAAAGCCCCTTTCTTGTTAAAGTGTAGATCATGCATTCTAAACATAATAGCAGCAAATAGTTAGATTAAACGGGATTACAGCAACTACAAGGGCACTCAATCTTAAATCGCCACTTATCCCCTCCAACCAAAATCTCATCCACCCATCAGATAGTGACCCGGGGTTCATAATGCAAAACCATTCATATATTTAATACTTTTTCCTGCTCCGGCTGCATATATAAAATATTGTAAGAAAATATTTGAAACTGTCATTGTAATATAAATTTCTGCACATTTGAGGTTTGATCGTCCCTTCCAGGGACCGCAGTGACGGGAGCCAAGGATGACACTCTTTTGTCGCTGGTCGCCTGAAGGGCAAATTAACTAAACAGTTTCAAACTGTCAGTTTAGGAGGTGATGTGGTATCATACAGACGGACGAACAGACGGACGTTAGGACAGACGGAGGATGTCACAATATCCCCGCTAAAGCTTGGGAGATAAGAATATTTTTAGACGAAGCTTATAACTTAATAGGTAACACAGTAAAGATAAAACTAGATTGTTAATTAAAGATTAGACATAAATTAAATAGAGCAAAAGAGGATCTATCATTGTTAATAGTTGTAAAAGAAAAAAAAATCTAGGAAGAAGAAGACATGCTCAAAGAAGAAAAAGAAAACTATAATAAAATAGATCTTACATGTGTAACAACATTACCTCTATCTTTGTGAACCTTGTAGGTTACTTGACTTGTGTTTTTTTATAACTTACCATTTTTGTTTTGTTTGTTTGTTGTTTTCCTGAGATTGACCTTTCTGAGCATTGCTAACTATCGCTCTGACATTCTTGCACGTGGAAATAGTTATAATGGGCACAGACAACCAATTTAATTCCAATACACCGTAATGTTAGTTTAGTTGGCCAAATTACTATACTCTTGTGGTAAGATCGGCAAATCACGTTTACATATTATGGATGATTCATCTAAGAGGAAACGTTTGAAATGATGAAAATGATATACTGCGCCCCTCGTTTTTAATAAGAATTCCCTTGTTGGTACCCACTTTAAACAAATCCAGCCCGTGAGATCTCCAGTTTACATCCAGTAGTACCTATGCAATAGGTTCAATGTGTATGGTTTACCAATACTCAGGTTTCTTCTGAAAAATTATGTTAATATTTTCCGGTAATTATTTCAATCAATCACCGACCTTTATTCTTTTAAATACGGTACCTAATATACCACAACACACAGGCTAGATCCGCAGCTCATAAAATAATTAGTTGCCTGTGACCTAAAATGAATTTTACTTTCATAATAATTATTCATAGTCAATATCACTTGTATTCATAGTAAACATCACGTTTCCTTGAAATGTCTTGCAAAAGCATAATTGTCTCGCAATTACCGTTTTGAAGATATCGAGGAATTTATTTCAATTTGGGAGCCTGCTGAAATAAGAAATTGATAACAGTTTCTACAAAAGAAGCAAAGTTTCTCTTTACAACTTCTTAATGTATCCAAAACAGAAGTATTTTGGTTCCTGTGTAGAAATGTAGTGCATATCTTACTCTATATGAATTTCAACGCATATTACAACACGACTCTGACGAAGGGAAGTAATCTGGGATACTTACACAGGCTTTGAGTCGATATAAATTATTCAATATTTTTGCGTTTCTCCGAATGTTACTCAACGTCATTGAATGTGCTTACATAAAATCGGTATTATTTGACTCTATATCTATAGAGGGCGATGTCTGGCAATGCTTATATGAAATATGTGCGTGTACAGTGATTGCCGTAGAAAAGGGACACAAATCTTGGAACCCTCTCCAATTTCTTAACAGACTTCGATTTTCGCCACGTTTGAAAAACCAAGCCGGTTCCTTTCGGTGTTAACGAAATCCCAAGTTAAATATTTTATCAATTCTCAAACGAAAATTTCTCTTCGCCCATTTGGTTCATTATAGCTCAGGCAGAGAGAGCTCCACTCGTAATAAAATCAATCAAATATTTGAAAAACAGGATGAAAATTATAGAAAAACAGAAAAAAAGTTTCATTGAAGCAAGAATTGACACCTAATAGAGAGTGATCGTGCGACCTCATTTAGTGGCCTGGTTTTGTCCGGCTAGATGCACACAGTGTGACAAAATATGGAAAAATGCAATATTTTTATGTCAACTTTAGTATACGAACTGTATATTTCTCACTCCTAGACTTTAATAATTGCAATGCCATAGTTTCACTTTTGAAATCCGATAATTGTTAATCAAATATTTATGTGCACGGATTTATTACAAATAGGTTTTCGGGGACACGTATTTATTAATAGCGCTTCTAAGAAAATGCATTACACAGCATTTTAAAAAGCAACCCCTGGATACCTGATTTAAATTCCAATGTGAATAAAAAGTAATTCTTTAAGTAAAAACGTCTAAAACTTACACAACCTACAGCATATTCGTAAAATTAAAACAAAATTCAGCCAAACTGGCTGATAAAACGGGTAAGAAATGGCTTGAGCAAATTTTATCCGAGTCCTTTTTAACTAGATGTATCAGTTGCTATAGGGCACAAACAACTAATTTAATTCCCATAGACCAGAAAGTTAATATTTGGCCAAATTACTATACTTTTCTGGTAAGATTAGCAAATCACGCTTACATCTTAAGAAATATCTATCCAAAAGGAAACTTTTTAAAACGATGAAAATGATGCAGTGCGCGCCTCGCTTTTGACAAAAATTCCCTTGTATGTGCCCCCTGTAAACATCCTGCCCGTGCGATCTCCCCGTTTACATCCAGTAGTACCTGAGTGGCGACAGCGATAAAATAAAAAGGGTGTTGGGTTCAAGCTTACTAATGCCTACAATTTACCCATATGCAGTCTTTCTTTGAAAAATTACCTTACTTTATTCCAGTAACTTTTTTCGGCCAATCAGTGACCTTCATTCTTTTAAATATGGTATTTAATATACCACCTCACATAGGCTAGTCTCATAGCTCATAAATAAATTCGTTGCATGTGAACATATGAACCTTAACATATACAACTTCAGCCCAAACAAAGAACGCTTTAAAACTAGAGCAAAATCAAAATAAGAGTTTGTGTCTGTTTCAGCTTAAAGGTAAAGTATATTTGTTATATTTTAGTCCAATTTATGAGGCTCGTTTCCATGAACTAACCTGTATTATAAAATAGCGTGTATCCACTCAAACCACACCTCAGCTGGTAGTCATCCTGTTCGATACAGACAATGAGAGATGGATATGCTAATAAGAACGACTAACATTGACAACGATCAACTGAGTGTGCAGTCAAAATAATACAATAGTTTTGCATTGAAGATTAAATATTAAATATGAATTCAGACATTGAGCTAATACCAGGTTGTAGAAGATTGTAATGACTGAACATGATCCAAAACAAACTGTAGATTAGAATAGTTTACTCACCCAAAGCCAGGAATGCTATTGCCATCACGCAAATCAAAACAGCCCTCATCATCTGAAAGGAAATGCATTAGGCATGGAGTAGAAAACACTGAGGTGTGTGAATATATAGGGACGATTGAAAGACAAGCAAACATTAAAATGAATCAAATACAATAATTAGGGCCATCTTGAAGACGACTTTATTCAAGGTTAATTATTAAACGTTCAATGTGACAGTCTTTGTTATTACACCGATGACGTATGTGGCCTGCTGTTATAGCATATGTAAACAGAAACAGAAAAGAAATAATAACATAAGTAGTACAATCATAGATACAAATGCATACATATATACATGCACATATATATGCATGCATTAATAATAAACACATCTGTACATTCATCCGGCTATCAATCTATATATCGGTACATACATACATATATATGTTTCAATGCATGCAAACATAAATACAGACAAACATTTACGACCGTAATTTCAGATGGGTAATTGTACAGCCTATTTCACCAATATATCTGACATAATTATGTATATTAATTTCAATTCTTCAAGAGAGTGTTTACCTATTTTAATGAATTTTAACACAGAATACTATATAAAAGCAAACTAACTATCCATACGTCATACTAAGTTATGGGCATTGTGGTAAATACATACTTGTAAAGTGCACTGTACCAAAACTCTAGTGTTTAGATGACATAAACAGTGTATCTACCTTTGTTGCGATTTCGTCCGAATGTAAATGATGGTTGAGTGATTGATTGCCACGGGCGCAGTCAGAGAGAGATCAGCAAGTAAGTACCTGTATCTGTGAAAACAAACGACATTAACTGTAATGAACATAATTTCTTAACTGGAAGATAGTAATTTCGATGGATATTGAACGACATGTGTACAAAACATAATCATCATGTAAATTTCCCTAACTGATAATGAAGATAACATAAGATCGCATGCATTATACAGGTAAAATTCTCAACCCAATTGTCCTTAAGACTGCACGTGCCTGCATATAGATCTTGCTAATTTCTGCCGATTGTCACCAGAACTAATTAGCATTCACCAACATCTACATTCTCAACAAGTCGAGACAAAGGTAGATTACTTTGTTGGCCTGAATGAATACACGTTTTCATATTCTCAATGCTAAATTTTTGCCATGATGCCCTTTGAAATTGTATATTTAGCACAAAGTTCATAATTGTATCTGAGATATTTTAAGCTAGAATGTTTTCCATGGAACTTTCGTTGTCAAAATTATTTAAAAATATCTAAACAGTTCCTTTAAGCATGACCTCTCAAAACTATATGTGTGCCGTACGGAATACGTATTGAAATTAAAACTGAAACGGAAGCTTTTTGCTTTGGAATAAAAAATATAAAGGACATATTTGTACACAATTCTGTCATACCTTTGGATTATCAGATGCATACCTTTGTTTTGTCTGGTTCTTTCACGGCACGTCTTGAAATAGATAGACTAAAAAAGAGAGGCAAGAACCTATGCATAATATTACAAGGAAAGAACCTTATGTGAAAACGCAAGTTGTGAATATTATTTACTTACTGAATGGTTCACTTTTGTTTTCATACCTTCCTATTTATCGGGTAGACTATAACGTTACCTTTAAGTAGGAGTTGTAGCAATGACATATTAAAAAAGGCTTTTTTGATGAATATGAAGAGACTTAGGCAGGAAAGACGCAATATGTTCAAAACCTTCTAATTTATTGCAAACTTTAACGATGCAGTTTTCACCATAAATTACTTTTCCTCTAATGTATCTCGCCTGTAAAGATCATAATTTAGGTATTGTCTTGTGTGCCTGAAAAAAATGAATATAAAAGAAATATCTGTAAACTTTATGATGCGAATGAAATATAGGATGATAGTCATTTTCTGTAAATTTGAAATATGCACGGAATTCTACGTGGATCTTTTTATATGACAGGTTCTCAAGATAATGAACATCTATAGCTTATCGTCGGTCAAAAATGTGATAATGATGTTAAAACTGTCCAATTTGAACTAAACTGTTTGCCAAGATTAGAAAGATAAACCTACATAATCGGTGCTCATTAGCTAAAATTAACACCCGTGTGGTTTATTTCTTTTCTGACACACCTCAAAATGATTTGTCACATCTAGCCCCACAAAAAAACTATTATAGTAAAATCATTTTCCACTGAATACAATTGTCCCTATGAAAATCCCAACATTCTATTTAAAGTAGCCAATCATATTTTTCCAAGTAATCGCATTGAAAGGAAACGTAATCAACAAATGCAGTCGTTTCGGCTCAAACATCAGTCAATGTATAGTATTTTAACTTTACTATGAATAGAATGGTGAATTAGAGGTGCGGAAATAGTGTCTAGAGGGGTTATTAAAAAGAGAAAATATGTCAGATAAATCTAGAATATATGATAATTTTGGCTTTCACTTTTCATGGTTGGTTTAGGTTCCAAGTAAGCTTTATTATCGACTTGAGCGATTTTCTTCATGGCTAAATTAGACTATCGCTCTTGGGATTACAATTGTGTATATTGTGCTATTGGTCTAGATAAAAGAATCATCATCTCACACTTGTAACTTGTCAGATTGTATCGGATAAATAAGTCTTATCGGACAAAAACTAACGTTCCTTTAAGTTATGGTCAAGTCAGCTATTTAAACTTTAATGACTTTGATTAATACATTTTAGAGTATTGTCGAATAACTTCTCAATGCCTTTTTCTTAGTATCCAAAACTGATTTAAATCTCTATAGATCAGATGAGGCAGAGAAACAAGATATTAACCTTATGTAGCAACCACTATATTCTGCAATATCAAACTTATGTTTATGAAAATGAAAATGGAAGTTTAAGTAAATAAATAAAAGATATAAATATGTTTGATTTGTGGCAACGAATTTAAAAAATTTGCACGAGAGGCTCCCATTAAGTTGATACACCTGTATGTAATTGGATGTTTCATAGTACGGTTACTTTACAATGTACAATACTGAATTATTGCAGTTGTGGTATGTAAAAGAAATGTAATTTCAAATAATTGTTTAATTAACTTTGAATAAAAGGTAGTAAATGACCTCATCATGGTCCAAGAAAGCAAAACGTTTTTGTAGAATAATAGTTTTTTTGTAGACTTGCATATAATGTTTGTAATCGTTTCTACGTAAAGTATCATATAGGCCCATTTGGTCTGGTTGTACTTTTCTATGTATATTTTACATTTTGTTATGTTATCTAAATGAATCTCATGCACCTGTCACAATAGTACAAAGCATATTACTTCTACTGATGCTGGTGTTGTTACATTACTATATATGAAAGCATGATATAGCAAATTGTCTCATTGAAAAATTTCCTGCCATGAAAATGCTGATTATTGTGTAGGGAACGAAATGATGCGGTATTTTTATAGGTTCTTTATGTATATATCTTAGTTTTCATTTTTTGTTTTGGTCTATGTAATGCAACACGATAGCTATATAGCATGGGATGTTAATCGAAGCCTTAATAGAAAAATCTGGATACGAGAAATATATACTTTACAAATAAAACTACCACGATCTTTGTCACGTGCAGCACATCGTTTTTACAATAACTTACAAAAAATAGGGGAAGAAGGTACACACGATCCAAATTGTTAAATAGTATTTATATATTATTTCTGATGCAAACTATTGCTCTGACTGATATTTTAGCAGAGATCACGTTTAATTAGAACTTCTCATGAGGTTGTTGGCTACTATCTAGCTTATTTATGTTCTTCAGCGGACAAAGAACAAAACTGTTTACTCTCAGATCATGGTCCTAATATTTGGTTTTGTTTATTATATAGCTGCAGAAAAGAGATAACGATGAATATATACATTTTTGTTCCTAGCAAAATATCTGATAAGATAGATAAATAGGGAGATAGATAGATACATAATTTTAAGGAAATATTTGTACACTAAAATATGGTGTCCGTTATCTTAACAATATCATCTATTTAGTAATGTCAGTAAATCCGTTGAATTTAAAATACCCATTTCCCATTTCTAAGATCATACATTTCGATGTCACATACACAAAACTTAAAAAGATACTAAAGAAGTGGAAGCAGTGATTCGTTATTTACCTGTTTGCGAATCAAATATATCCGGCGGGTGCGTTATGTGTCTAATGTCGCGCCTTAAATAGCTTCTAGTCACCACAACTACCGGTATAAACAAACAAGCAATGCAACTCTAGAACATATGTGCAAATTAATCATTCGCATACACTTGCCTAAATATTCCCATATAGAACATTGTATTATCTGGAAAGAGGGAAATTCTATGGTTTCTCAGGTATGAAGATCAATTTTGCAGGTTTTGCATTGGCTGCAAATTTAATACTTGAGATAGCGATTCGTTTCACACGTAATGCGATTGGCCTGGTATAATAGTTAAATCAAAGCAAAACATGTCCCCAGAACAGTAAACTACAAAGCGTATGAAAAAGAATGCGTTTACTGGTGTTTGTCATTCTAATGCGGTCGTTATTTACCTATAATTATTCTTTTGTGACGCTAATACTACAAGAAATTACTTCTAAATGGGATGGGTTATCTTAATTAACTAGGCACGGTACACGGTGAACAATTGTACACATTATTCATTCTGTTTTACAACTAATGCATGCTGATTTAATCTACTTTCACTGATGCTTTTCAACTATACATGTCCATGATATTGTGTATTCATAGTTATAAATAAGGTTCTAATAAAATAGACTATGTTTCAGTAATGTCTTTGCGCTGCACGTATATTTAATCTTTGCATTTTTATGTGCATCTTATTTTTTCACAGAAACTGCGTTGGATTGAAAAATATGTAACATCACAATAAATTAGTGGATACAAATACTACACCAATGACAACAATAATGATATAGATATAAATGCCTACATGCATACTTGGACCAGGTTAATATAATGATGCACAACATATTGCGCATAATTCCAAAGTCGTATTCATTTCTTTTTTTTAACCAAATAGCTGAACTGAACATATATTGCTTTCATCTCTTTCAGTGTCAAATAACTTGTATTTCTTGATCATGTTTCGTATTATTCTCATAAAAATATATTTTTATCGAAAGTAAAAGCAATATATCAGTAATGCAACTTCCGTTGGCGACATGGAACAGAAAAGGCGATGATTATGTCAAAATAATAGTTCTAACCAGTAAATCGTTTTTAGCAGTCAGATGACTGGAAAGTTTGTAATGAGTTTGACTTTCCATATGTCCTATTAAAAGCTCAGCACTTCAGACATGGAAACGTTTAAAATGAAACTCGCTTTTGAATCATATCCCCTGCTGGATGGAACTCATGGCTAATGGGATTCTGTGGACTGGTTTTCGGTTTCAGAGGGCTTTGCATATTAACAACATTCTTAAAACTGGAAACAAACCCAATAATAGACACACGCATGCGTGCCATCTGAAGTATAAAGGTGGTTTTGATTTCCATTCCATTCATTTTGCTATGTTAAACATCATCTCTGAACCATCATACCATCATTGTCAGCAGTCAATAATTTCCTGGTTTTTATCTTATGACCGGTACTGATTTTTTCTATTGTTTTTATAAAAAAATGTAAATACATTTTTACGCATATACCTAAAGCCTTACCTCTTTGTCTGAAACACTTACGCGATCATGAACGTTATAGCAGCATTTATGTGGATTGATCGATTCATATCAGTAGTTTGATTTAATGATTTAAAAAATAAATTTCTGCACAGTTATTTATTTCAGGACTAGGTTATTCATATTTAGAACAACAAAATCCACTTGTTTTCAACTCATGTCCTCCGACTCGCTGATACTTGTTTGGTATGCATGCATGGCACCAAGGTTTTGCCACTGATTGCAAATACGGTAAATTATGAAAGTAGGTCACATATACTTTTAGGCTTGAATACATTATCTTGCAACAAAATCTATGAATGGCGATTCCAGCATTATTATAGACAAGTAATGAAAATGTGTCGAGATATTATGTTTTCAAATTGTACACAATTTGCCGTCCAGTGATCCAGATGCTAGATACGAGTACGGCTATGCAACATTTCTAAAGTAAACTCTAGAAAAAAGTGAACACTACTATTAGCAACAAGCAAGGGTAACAACGCGTGTCAGTTTCACGAAGAATGCTATGCACCTATGGAACGAAGAAAATAGATGTAATATCCACTATACTTCGTTATGTACGAGATTTGAATATAATAATAGATATAAATAAATACAGATTAGGTAATGACATAAAATACATTTTATAATGTTAACTCTGTTTTTTATAATGCAATTAATTAGGTAACTATATATTTTATGTATTATTTTTGTCCAGCTCACTCAAACTTCTTTTGCCACTGATTGTGATAAGTGCAGCAAGAGCAGATTTGGAAATATGATGCAAGATATAGAACATGCTGGAAAGTACGATTTGTATAAGGCCTATACAAATCCTACATGGATGATCTAGATAGTCTTATAAAATCGCATTTCCCAACAGTAAAGTCTAGAAGAATTAAACATTGGATTATTATATCATGTGTTATGTATGATGTTTATATAATATTATAAATATTTTAGGGAATTAATAATGTTTGTTGATTTTAATATTTGCTTAAACCTTAATGTTAAGTATAATGTTGACATGTTTAGCTACTGTCCTTGAATTAGGTTATTTACTTAATATTTTAGTTCAAGGACGGTTTTTGTAAACAAGTTATTTATTCCATTTGAAGTCAGGGCTGATTTTGTTTACAGATAAACCCAGAATTTTCTTTAGACTTATGTGTCAAAAGTTACATACACCATAATATTCTAGAACATTCTGTCATGTGACCTATCTTTATATATACCATGTTTAGTGAACAGTTTCTCAGTTTCGACCATACCATCAGTCTTTTAAAGAGCCATTACAGTTGTGAATAATCATTCCAAATTCAGAGCGAGGAATTATTTAAAATATTCATTGGATTATAAAAGTGCTCATTGACTTTTGGATTTTGGACATAGAACTGATGATTTTGGGATTTATGTGAACTTATTCAAAGATATTCTTGAATACTTCATTTTGACACATTATCACATTAAAGACTGCTGGCACATCAGGACATTAAAGACTATTGGCACATCAGCACATTCAAGGATACAGTAATTCATCCGTAATATTCTATATTGAGGACTTGTGATTAGGACACTTAGTAGTATTGGATTGTTTGGATTTTAATTCACATTATTGTAAGTGCCTCTTTAATTTTCGTTTTAAGTGTCTAGAAATAAATTGCTCGTTGATTTTAACTTGATTTGTTGGTGTAACTTTCTTTCTGTTACATTTTCCTTAGACCATAGAGTCATAACACATGATAGAAAAGTAATATTTGTGTAGATTTACTGACTGGTTTTGTTTTACTTTAGCAGTTTTACAATGCAAATATCGTCTAACTTGAATTAAAGCGAGAACGTATCAATTCATGTCAAACCTAGTATATACAATTGGCATTAATGTTTTGAAGGTTCTAACAAAACATATACTCACCAATAATATCAAAGTGTTGATTTAGATAATTCATGCCATCGCAAACATTGTAAACACTAAGGTTATAGAAAAGACAGCGCTAGATATCAATGGTGTCCCACCGATCTTTTCATTTGTATCACCTCCTTTTCCATCTTTTGTAGCATTGCCTCCGCCAGAAGCTATGAATTGATTTTCAGACTGCTACATTTTGTTCGTGAATATTGTAAGCACTAAAGTTATAAAAAAGACAGCGTTAGTTGTCAATGATGTTCCATCGATGTTTTCATTTGTATCACCTCCTTTTCCATCTTTTGTGGCATTCCCTCCGCCAGAAGCTATGCCATTGGGTTTCCAACTAGTTTGTCAGTGTTGTGATCTCAGTGAGCTTTGTTGCTGCTACAGACGTTGTGTTATATTCTGTTACAACAGGCGATGTGTGTGTAGCTACTGTTGCATTAACTGTAACAGTGGTAATGTTGGTGACCCCTCGCTCTAAGAAGAACAAAGAATATTTCTTGTAAAGCAAGTATGTTCATTGAGAAATCATGGACAATGACATTATTGATTGCAACTATTTCCTATTATAGGATGATTAAAAGGTTTATGATCTTTTAAAAATATATTGTTACATTGACAACTGCCATATGTATGGTATGACAAAGTAGCAAAAAGAGTTTAAATAATGAAGATTGAAATTGAACGTTATCACAAAAATCAACTGTTTGACATGAAAACTATTTCAAACTAAACGCCAAATCATGACGGACATTACTCATCTGTGTGGCATGAGTTCTTAACGAAATTTAATCAAGATGGCTTGAATAATACATCCATAGAAAATGTTATGAATTTGTTTGTAGGTTTCTTTAACAACGAAGGACAGAATAGCAAGATAATAAATTTTATCTCAAGTTATTATTTTCAATGACTTTCTGTATACGCTTTCCTCACCTCTTGCATGATGCTGTATACAAATTCTCAAAGAATAATAATAATAATAATAATAACAGAAAATGAAAACTGTTAGGAAGTACGTAGTCAATATAATCTAGATAATAGCCTATCCATTTTCAATAATTTGTCCGAAACCCTAGGCCACCCACCATCATATCCTGAAATTTGTTTTGAAAAATCCTAGGCCAGCCAACCAACAATACTTTGTTACTCTTGATTCTAAAAATACTTCACCACAAACACTTAATAGTTTACAAAAATCCTAAAACATCCACCCTCCTATATGCCAAAAGTTTTACAAATAAACATAGCCCACACATTAAAAATTTTCATAAAAACACTAGACTACAAAATCTCAATTTAATTTTTACAAAGCATCATCATCTAATATTCACAAATATAGCTTTTTTGTAGCCCATCCAAGCGTCCGCGGTGCAAGCGTACATGAAAGTTATAAATAATGCTTACTTTATTTTCCGCTCGTCACGCGCATTCTCCAGTAACTTAGATCAAACACAGCATGTTATCACTAAAAATGACTGTCATAGAACATTTGCAAGACAGGCGTACTTATTTAGCTCCAGGCACCGATGACTAAAAATTTAAATGAATAAATAATGGACTTCAGTCAATTGATACCGTTAGAATTAATCAATAATCAGGTACTATTAATCAGGTACATCCGGTACTTATATGCTATCATCTCAGCTGTAATGTGACTTTGAGCGACTGATAAACAAGTACGCCAATTCTATAAATTAGGATGTGACATCCGTGCTATAAATCATTACTTTTAACATGTTTTTTAGTCAGTGGATATAGTCGTGATATAAAGTTTAGATAAATAAATAATGGACTTCAGTAAACTTATATCGTTAGAATTATTCGATGAAGTTACTATTAATCAGAGCGACTGGACCTACCATCATGACTTCTAACAGGTACACAAGATACTTATATGTTAGGCACTCAGATGTAGTATGACCTTGAACTTCTGACAAACAAGTACGCAGTTCATAAATGCTAGTCTAGATTTGTAACAGATATATTGGTCTTATATAAAATAAATTAATAATTACAGCGCAAATACCAACTTAACCAAAAATGAAGTTAGCACAATAAACAGTACGTAACGTTAGTACTATAACTCAGGATGTTTGGGGACTATTAAGCAGACGAAGTTTCCACAAGCAACTATATACAATTCATATTGTGTTTGTGTAAATACGGTGTAACGCCAGAACATTAGAACTATAAACTACTGTAAATCAGGACGTTAGGACTCTTAAAGAGGACTATTAGACAGGCTTGACGTCAGGTACGTTGACCTATTAGCATAATGTTATTTGTTATAAGAAACACTTTACAGCATTACTAATAGTGTAAATGAAACATTGGTCGTTTCTGAGATACACACAGCCCATATCATTGTGTTCGAAAACAGACGTTTTTTCTATTAATTAAGCGCGGCTGCTAATTCTCTCCTCGGTCCGTTGCAAGTATGACATCAAACTGGTGCCAAGAGTATAAGGTGAAATTAGTTAAAATTATACATGAGGTCAACTTCCAGGTGCATCATAATACCTAACGGGTAGTTCGCAAGCATTACAGATTGACTAACCTTCGAAGATTCCAAGATCTCTAATGGCGTTTGTAGTCGACCGTGTAATTGATCCAATCGATGCGACATTCCAGCAAATTTGGCGCAAAAATCAAAAAGGAATCCAGTCCCTGTGGAAGTCTAGGTACATCATGATCCTTTGAGATGGTTGTCCTCAGGGATTGACAGACCAGAGGGGATAGATGGGCGTTTGCAAAAAAGAGTTAATAAATGTCAAAAGACAAGAGACAAAGTCATAAACACGGACATAATTAATTATACATGCATAACATTAGTCCTAAATACAAAACATTAAGTTTTAATTAAATGTCAGAAGCAAAAACAGTATTTAGAACATCTAAACTACGATCATGAAAGCCCAGTTGCTTTCACATGTATTATTCATTTGTGGGTACACATTAATCAGAACTTTAATTATGACAACGAAGAAAATAAAATATTCTGAACTTAAACATTGGTTAACTGATCAATCCACAATAAACAAGCAAGCTATAAAACGATTTCCGTATAGAAAGGTTTGTGTTAGTCACTCAAATGATCAGCTCCAGGCAGATATCTTTGATATGCAAGTGTATGAAAAATACAAATATGAATACAAATACAATGCGACAGTAATAGGTGTCTTATCAAAATACGAATGGGCTAAGAAAGTGAAAACATAAAAGGGAGACGACATACACAAAGAATTCAGAAAAATATTTCATGAACGAAAACCCTAAAATTTGAAGTCTGATGAAGGAAAATAATTCCACAACGATATGGTTAAGGAATTACTGGAGAAGGAAAAAATCAAAAACTTTCCCACATACTCAGATAAAAAGAGTTTGTAGTGCAAATGTTTAATCGAACTATATTGACAAAAGTGCGGAAGTATTTCAGTGAAAGTAAAACCAGAAAATGGTTAGATATATTAGATAACCGTATAGATGGGTAGCATAACTCGTATCACATATGGATAGACATGTAGCCAGTTATAAAATCGGGTCAAAAATATGGATTAATTTATTTGGCTATTTAACGACTGATACATATTAAACCCCTAAATATAAAACAGGCGAGAAAGTTGGAATATAGGAAATATAAATCTATCGTTGCTTAATGTATTTTCCTGGCTTTTTGCCGTATAGTTTTTTTTACAATCAGGCAAGACCCTTAGTGTTTAGATATTTTAAGATGATGAGTCATCTCTATGCGAAAGACAAGATGATGTGTTTAAAGTGGAGAAAAGCTCACAAACTAAAAAATAAAGACTAAAAGGTATGTGCTGGTAAAATGGAACGGATAATTATCCGTCTACAGCCAAAATGCTTCCGCAATAAATATTGTCAAACTTTACTAATTCTGGGTCACTGAGCACGAAAATGATGCTTAAAATTGTTGATTGGCTCTAGTTTGAAAGATATGATACTGGGTCAGTATATTCGACCCTTGACCTTGGAATGGCATACGATAAGTGAGTTATAAAGGGAAGGGATCTCAATTTAAACCAGAAATGACTAAAATACATCTTTGACTGGATCTATGAATAAATCTATGACTGGGTTTGGACAGTACTTGCTTTTTAGGCAAAACAATGAATGATGCAATCTGAAGCTAGTATTGCATCATACATGATAGGAATTGCATCATGTTATTCCTATAAATCATGGATGATGCAATTATAACTAAACTTACATCACTCTGCTGAAGAAATTGCCCTATATCAGCTATGCAAATCATAAAGTGTCGTGCTCTATTATTTGTCAGTGTTTGAGTTTGCAAAGGGACACATTTCTGTTTAGCCAAAGTGAGCAGAGATGCCTCGTACTTGTGTGAACACTGCAGATAACTTCTGCTATATTTGTGGTGAAGTAACTTTTGTATCACATAAGCGAAGTATAACCACTATGGTTCAGAAAGCCTATCACCTTTATTTTGGCTGCACAATTATATATCAGGACAAGAGGTGGGCCCCACACATATGATGCAACACTTGTGCAGCAAATCGTCGCCAGTGGTTGAACAGGAAAAGGAAATATATACCTTTAGCAGTGCCAATGATTTGGAGAGAGCCAACAGATCATATCAACAATTGTTACTTCTGCATGGTGTCTCCAGTAGGGAAAGGTGTGTCAAAGAAGAAAAAATGGACTGTGCATTATCCAAACATTCCGTCAGCTATACGCCCAGTACCCCACGGAGAAGGACTTCCGGTTCCTGGTGCACCAGAATCATTCGCACTTGAGTCAGACGAGGAAGAGGAAGAGGATGAAACTTCTACTCCTGAACCATCAATGTCACATGAACCATATGTTCTCCCATCCTCCTCCTCTGAACCACACCTCATAACACAAAGTGAACTGAATGACCTTGTCAGGGATTTGGAACTACACAAGAGTAAGGCAGAGCTGTTGGGCTCCAGACTACAGCAGTGGAGTCTTCTGGCAGGTGATGTTAGGGTTTCCATGTTCCGTGACCGTCAAAAGGATCTTGTCCCATTCTTCTTCATGGAAGGTGATCTTGTAGCCTGCAACATCGTTCATGATCCAGATGAGTGGAGACTGTTCATTGATTCATCGAAGACGAGTCTTAAGGCTGTTTTGATGCATAATGGCAGTGTTTTGCCATCAATTCCAGTTGGTCATGCAGTCCATATGAAAGAAACCTATGAAAACATGAAACAACTTTTGAGGTGCATAAATTATGACCAACATCAGTGGCAGCTTTGTGGCGATTTCAAGGTTCTTGCTCTCTTGATTGGTCTGCACTGCTTTTTTCTCTGCGAATGGGGTAGTCGTGCGAGAGATTCCCACTACATCAAGAGATATTGGCCACTCCGACAGTCACTGGAGCCTGGCATGAAAAGTGTTCAGCATCCACCACTTGTTGAATCAAGGAAGATTTTGTTACCACCCTTGCACATCAAGCTGGGTCTGATGAAGAACTTTGTCAATGCCATGGACAAAACACAAGCAGCTTTCAAGTACCTCCGTGGAAAATTTCCAAGGTTAAGTGAAGCTAAGATAAAGGAAGGTATCTTAGTTGGTCCTCAGATTCGTGAACTTCTTCGAGGTGATGTATTTCACTGTGCACCGCGTGGCAAGGAAAAGACGGCATGGAAAGCCACTAAAGATAAATTTTTTGCACTCTCATCTAGATTATTTTCCACCGAACTGCGGAGCAGTGAGCGACAAGCACGGCGAGCGATTTCACCAGAACATTGCAACGATGGAGAAACGCTATCAGGGCAAATGGAGCCCATCAATTCTTGCAGACTATTGATGGACAGTGACAGGAGATTCTCCATTTAATGAATACAAGAGACAAGCCAGGAAGCGCCGAGTAGACACTGAATAAGGACTAAACTATGTACTTATATACACATAATAGTTTTTTGACTTTTGTTTCAATACATTTGTTATTTATATAACCCTTTTGCTGTTTTTTAAAGTGTTAAATAAACAGGACAGGTGAAATATTATCATGTAAAGCAACCATAAACACATGCAAAGACCTAGGTTTGCAATGTATGATTAAAAGTCTACTATGTATACAATATTCATAGACGTGAAATGTGAAAACTTAAATATCTTGGAAACAGTATCCAATCAGTTGTTTTGATTGTCATGTTTAAATTCAGCACATCAAAATCCCAAATACATAGCACATCTTATCTCTGAAGCACACGACTTCAAAAAAAAATTGAGGACCAGTGTAAGATGAATATTTTAACAGTTGGTAGCCTAAAGAAGGTATTATGACACTGTCCAAGAATCCTCATTAAGATTCATGGCATCCTGGCATCCTAAATTAACATCATACTATTCATATGTAAAATAGTTCTATTATATAGATGGTAAAAACTTAGAGCTTAAAATGTGGGTGAAATTAAGATTGTTGATCAAATGGAACATCGAAATACACACTAAAAGTGATGTAAAAATGTGTGCAAATATAATGAGATCTAACTAGTATTATAGTGGAGGAAATGATAAAATCGGAATATACAGACAAAACTCTAAGAAGAACATACTACATAATTAAACTTTGCAAGTATTTGCAATCAATCGAAGAAACTGTTTGTTTAGAACTAAGGTCAGGAAACGCTGCTGAAATTATATTCATTAACACAGATAAAAAGCATTACAATTCCACTAATATATATCATATCTGTGCAAAGAAAATTGTTGACAAAGTTACAGACGAAGTCGATGAAGTTCAAACTAACGCCAATTACAAAGTGAGAGATTATGGTCACTTAACTGGAAAATACAAAGATTCTGCACATCTAAAGTGTAACATAAATTATAAATATCCTAAACACTTATCAAGAACTCAGTAAAGAAAACGACACAGGTCAAAAAGTGTCAATAATACCAAATAAATTATCAAAAATATATATAATGTAACACGCACAGGGGTTCCTCTACCGAGCGAATCAAACACCTGCGTGAGGTTGGGCTGGAAGTCCCTTATTTTCCCGTATTTCTAAGGACTTTCCAATAACATTCGTTGTCAACTGGAAATTCTCGTAACGCGCCAAGACTGGAAAATATTTTCTCCAATCAATAAATAAATGACCACAATGTCACAACTAAAACTTCACAATTGCATGGCTTTTCCTTGTTAGCAAACACCCAATGCAGGGAACTATAAAAATAATAAAACTGCTTAAATATAATCTTGTCTTTATTTTTTTATGTACTTATAGGATAAGCTCTCAAAATAATATTTTACTAAAAGTTTACTTTTCATTATTAACCAATTATGGACCACCAAACCTGTATATACTCTATTGTATCTTCACCCATTTCTAGACTGGTTCATAGTTGTGCCGTATAATTAGTACCGTGAGTCCTAAAAACAACAGTCTGAACCGCGTTTCGCAAGTGTACTTCCACCAACTGCTACAATGAAAGGCATCTCCAAACAAAGGGATGACCTCTTCCCAATTATTCCATGGCACAAAACAGTAGTTCTTGTCACGAAATCTCCCATCGAAAGGCACAATCAATCAACACCTCTGAATTAAAATAGGAACTACTTGGTTCCATGCCCACTTATGCTAGTCTGACCCCATCTCAAACTACGAAACCAATCCATGCCATTGCAAAGTCTTTTAAAAACTATAAGTATGACGTCTGTTCCTAGCAATTGGCTAATTACTCGGGCTGTGAAATAATTTCCCAACACCGACTTCCCGTAATCAAACAACTAATCACTAAAATCTTACGAACCTATAAATGGAGACGTAAATACAAATGGAACATACCCAAATTTATTACAATAATGTATTCAGGATTTTATTGTCGAGATATTTGTAAAAGAGGCCGAGATCCCCAAATAAACTTTTTTTGGGAAAGCAAAAGAACAATACGATTTGTATCTAGTGATTGGTTTATTTGTCAATTCTTAGAAAATCTTTCTTCAAATCTAAACGATGATATTTTTTTTCAAACCTGCATGAACATAGAACTAAATACATCTTTGAAACGTAATTAAAAGCATCTCCGTATTTATGAGTAATCTTAAAACGATCATTACCACTTGCTGCAAGGTTGTTTGCTAGTTTGTCCAATGATGAAAGCAGAAACTGCATCAAGTCGATGAACTGGAATTGTCCCAGCCGAAATGTCATATATTTTTCCATATTCTATAGAATGACACTTATTGGCGCTTTTGATGCCGTAGCTACTGCCTGCATTATTAAATTGCTATCATACTCAGGCAGGTCATGAAACACTACTAATTCTTGTTTTTCTCAGGCAAATTCGCACCTGTAAATTACATGCGCTGTCTGCGGCTCATCGGTACGCACCAGTGATATGACAGTGATCGTTTTGCGGTATCTCAAGCGAATTAATAAACACATCAACCGAGTTTTGGCCACGATACAATATTGTTGGCTCAGATCTCCAGTCGCATCTAACAACAGTGTAGCAAAACCAGCATGGGATTTGTTCAGCAACTTGGACGGTGTTTGATTGGACTGTGTTGGATTCTTGGTCATTCACGGGAACATTCAAGCATTAAAAACCCCCGTAAATAATATACGGAACTTTCATCTTTCGATGCACTGCGTTGAATTTAAAAATGTTCTTGCCGGGTTCTGATATACTTGTACGCTGCGGTGTTTCGCTTATTCCACCACAGTAAAACTCATGGTCCGCGAGCAGCTATTGTGTTATAAACAGATACATGCAGCGATAAGACGGAAACATTTTTCCTTTATGCTTGCCGTGTCGGTATACCAATTTTTAAAAATCTTTTATCCATACATAATGATGATTCACCTCTGAGCCATCTGTGTTTCCTAATAATAACAATATAATTAAAGTCCGCTCGCGTGCATATGGGGATACACGAAGGGGTTTTGAACCTTTATCCCAAACACACACATTGACGCTGATGTCAGGGTTGGAACGTTCAAACTTACTAATGTCAGTAACTTGAACGGAAAATTAAATATTACCAAACTCGAATTAACATAGGTGTTCTCGGTATTTTCGTGACTGATCTATATGATCGTTTACAGGATGTAACGCGGATAATATTGCCCATTCAAAACATCGATTGTCATCATTTTGCACATTGATTACTGACCGCGGTGAAATCCACTCTGGCGTAACTCGATCCGCGATGGGGAAAAATGAAGCTCCACTTGTAGACATCTTGAAAGCATCCATCCTGAACCTTCTCTAGAGAATTTTTCAAACTTCTCGAGGATCCTTCCATAACCTTTATCGATTTCAGTGTCTTTGTGGTTCAAGATCACAGGGATGCTACTCCAAAGCCATCTCGGAAATATTGACAACAGTTTTGCAACGTCTCTGCTTGAGCAGTATGTGGTTGGAATATTGCGCAATAATCGTGATGATCATTAACACGCTTGTGTAATTTGAATTCTGGAACGTCTTGTTGTTGAACACACTCGACTGCCTAAGTAGCGATAATGGCTACAATGAGTTGAAAGTGTTGTTCATCTTGGACTATATTTACAGGTTCGGCTCGCCGGGCTCCTGCAGGAATTTAAATATTGAATCGTGCTCCAGTTTCCCAAAGCTGTCTCACAGTCTGACGCGGTTCGACTATAATACCTAATAACACCATATGTTAGCCTTTTTGCGCCTCTTGGCATTTTTATGTTACACTCGTGCGTGAATAGTCTCAGTTGTCGTACTGTTGTTGTTGCCGGGGTAACTGGTTGTTGCTCAACTGGCTGTGGTTGTTGTACAACTAGTTGTGGTTCAGTTACGGGTCCTAATAACTGAAGTATACCAGCTTTCCGCATACAGCTTGGTATTCGTATCCCACGCTCTCGCGCGAGTTGCTTTAGTTGAATTACAGTCGGAATATTATTATGTAAGGGGAAATCATTGTCTTATTGCAAATTCCGTTAAAAATGTTTTTTAGTATGTTTACTTTACGGGGCTTGGAAACTATAATTGTTTCAATCCTGGCTATTATTTCATTTCTTCGGTATCGTTTTCAACATCGTTTATGTTGACAATGTCGGGTTTTTCCTCAGAAGTGTCGGGTATTCTACAGCAATAGGTTCTATATTTGTTGCGCAGGCAAAACGTTGACGGCGCGCACGATAATACACGCGAAAAGATCCACATGGTCAGCAACGCTTGTTACGAGACTTTACACCAATGCCGCATCGTAAGCTTGGTCGAGCTTTCGGACCAACACGTAACGCGAGCAAATGTTATTTACAGCACTCATAATGACATGTTCTGCCGCAGAGTTCACATTTTCCAGGGCATACACCTTTGCATTGATTTCGTCCAAAAGCCATGTAACTTTTTATATTTGAGGATTATATTCTTTAATAGGAAAATATTATTTATCTATCCTCTCAATTTATGTTGTTAACCTACACCGATGTTCTACGACATTATGCTTTATTGGATTATAGCTGATAAGCTCACATTTATTAATTGAAAATCATGCTGTTTCATAAATGGTAACGTTACAATGTAATTTAGTGTCTCGCAAGCAAGATATCTTACAACGCGGCAGCCTACGTAGTTTGATATCAAATTGCTCTACCGGTTCAAATACAATTTTCTTGATGCGGGTATTTGGTGAAATAACTGAACATTTACCGTGTAATAATGCATCACGCCATCTCAAAATTCACGATCACATCCAAGAATTTCAAACGTGTTGTGGTGCTTGTTTGTATACTTAAAAATCCCTAGCCTTATCGTGGCATCCCCGAATATTGGCTATATGGGTTCTGTATATTTACATCGAAAACCCTCATCACAGAAATGCTATCATTTCCTTGGGTCTTCTATCATTTCTCAATAGTCTTTATCATTACAAATAAATTCCTTGTTTTGCATACGTTTGAGTGCCATTAGTATTTTTATATATTATACTAAATTATCTCTGTAATTGATTTATTATTGATGATCTTCACTACTACTACTATATTCACTATCATGTTATCATCAGTATAGTGTTCAGTCGTTTCACTATCTGTACTAGGTGGATAGTTTTTTTCTCATAAACTTGGCCAAGTAGAGTAGAGGTAGTTTGTATGTTTTAGATTTTTATTACTGGGACAAGTCATCCCTTCTATATCCCACGACCTTAGCATTTTTAGTTTAGTTGTTACACACGATTGCATGCGATGAGGGATTATAAAAATATAATTCTAACGCGCACGTGTGTGATTTTATGTAGCAAAATCGTCTAGCATACAATTAAGTAGCATTTATTAGGAAATATAATTATTAATTTTTGGAAATACAACAACTACACCCTTTGGTCGACTAAATGACTTTGCAAAGAAAAGTCTGCAGGCTAACAGTTACTCGACTTTTACTGTTTGCAAATCAATTACCTGTTTTAGGTCACTAATCCCCTGGTTCCTTATCTGTGCGCGGGGCTGTCGCAAGTTTTCCATTTTCAACAAGACGGTTTCGAATTCAGCGATGCTAATCGTTTTTTCCTCAATAGCCATCGAGTATAGCTTGATAATTGTGTTGACGCTGCTTTGTGCTGCCGCGAGAAGTTCTGAATAAACACGTATTCGCTGATGTAAGCGTAATTAAATTATTTTACCAGCACAGGTAACTATTGATATAGTTCCAACAACAACAAGGATTGGTGTGCTTATATTAGTTGCTGTGGTTGCGATTCCTGCCATACCAAGATCAACGGTTCTTGTCGCGTCGATTCAACAAATAGCATATACAAGGTTACATATACGCTTGTATTTCACGAGCAACGCGGTTCTCTCGACGACTTCATCTCGCAGTCGTAGTTCCGCTTCGATTATATTTTCTCGTCGGTAACATTGAGGGTCCATTATAATTCGTCTATTAATATTGTCATAGTGGAGACTAATTACTCGACAGGCTGACCTTGTTCAGGTACCATACTCGCACGCAATTCCAACAAAGCATTTTTCTTTGCCTGCAAAATCGTCATACAATCAAAGAAAATATTTTCCAGAGAAATATTTAGATCTCCGGCGATTGTACGTTCCTGAGGTTTGGCGCCACGCTCATATAGAAACACATTGATTATTCCTTTGCATTGCACCTCTAACGATCGTTTTCGTCTAAGAACTATTACACGGTCAAGTGCGTCCTTGTTGAATAACAGTCCAGATCTTTCTCTTCTTAGCTAAGTTAATGTTGGTTTAACATACTCAATGGAAAATTTAATCGGGGTGGATTCAGTGGTAAATATTATTTTATTATTATAGAAACAATCCCTGGATGTTTTCACACCTGGTGCCGCAATTAGCGATCGGGCATTTTCACGTGCCAGTGCAAGGATCCTAAGTTGGCTTCGAGTTGGTATGTCTACATCAGGGTGGTCCCAACTGTCGATTTCTATTTGATGCTTAACAAGATTATATTTCAGTGTGTACGAGGGTCTGGTAACACCATTTTGAAGCAGATATTCATCGACAAGTGGAACAAAATCACTATAGCTGTTAGCATTACTGTTCAGCTGATCCAACACTCTATAGGTACATTCCGCAACCTTATCAACTCGGTCAGAATCTATCACTTATGTGTAATAGCAAATCTTAAATACAAACGTCAAAGACGGTTAAGTACCCTTATGTATAGATGTGGAATGCGTCAATCTGAATTTCATGTTTGGCAGCCAACAATATTGCTGTTGTATATATTAACGATTTTGGAAGACCGGTGTCAGATTCGTATTATTACTCGTTCACCAAGCTGATTGTTGATCAGTGCTGTCAATTGATTCCAACTATAATAACCGGATACGATAAATAAATACGATCGGGACTCGCGCGCCGTTAAGATGCGAGGTTTAGGTTTATCAAAGCCATTCACGTCAGGAAAAGCAATTCGGCCATTTAATATGCTTTCATTTTTTTGTCTCTCCTTCGCTTGTCAACACTCATATGTAGCCCGCCATTGAAACTACCACGCGTGGTGGCGGAGGCAAATCTGCGATTTGTTCATCCACGGATTGTTTCATCCTGCCATTGGCAGTATCAACGTAGTCTTTGATAAACGCCCTACAATAACAGCAATTTATCTGAAAGAATTACAGCAATAAATCTGTAACCACCACGAACAGGGGAACGGCGCCAGGATCGCCCACTGGGAACCTGATTTACACGTGCATACAAGTGTAAATCGACCACAGACTCTCTTTACTGATCCGAGTGTTCAAACGAAAAGTAATAAATCGGGATAAGCGTAATCTGCACTTCTTTGTCATCGTTTTGATCACGGCCCATGAACGACCACAGCTTCTGATAGGCACGTGCAATATAATTGTTCGTGAAGTCAAGCAAAAGTTCTTCCGCGAGGTTCTTGATAACCAATTAACCTCAAAGAAACTGCTCACATTCCTAGCCGGTCAAATAACATTTTACTAACAGTCTGTCCACCGCCCACCCGACCCACAGTTTGAAACGCCACAAACACATGTCTTGATGTACTGATACCTTGTTGGGTAGTTATTTGCCATGATAATTGTTGAACGTTGCCTTCATACGTATATGTGGTAAGCGTGTAAAATGATAACGGTGATGTGCCTCCGGAACTCATAAACTCATAAACGACAACAAACGTGTTTATGTTGCCACCGAAGGAATTATTATAGGCATCCACAATGCTAATTTCAACAACACATTACCATCAACGCCACCAGTGTGCCAAATTGCAACTTTATCGTGGTTGTTTCGGCATAATGTGACTGTGTGTTTGGCTCCGGAAATAGCTTTGCGAACATCTCTTCAAATCCCAAATATGTGACCGAGAGCAATCACACATGAAAACGAAAATGAGTTTCCTAGACGCTGTTGGAATCCAAGGTTGTAATTCGCGTTTGTGCAGGTAATTACGGCTACTTCCTTGTAAAACATCATAGACGGGCCAGCATATTTTACATAATCGTCAGTGTATCTGGCGAGTCCGAGAATTGTTGTGGCAACGTCAACGTTGCTCAAACATCCTTCAATGTCCTTTCCATCGATGAAACAATGTGCGTTGCTGAACAACGTCATGATACCGCTGTTGACAATTCCAACCTTGATATTGACGGCATGTTCAGCATTGTCATGTTATATCAGTTTTCCATCGATTTCCAAAAAGGCCTCACACGGAAGAAAATACAGAGACGTATCATATACATGTAAGTCTATTCGACCTTTTTGATTTGGATCTTTTACCGGGTACAAATAATACTGAAAATCTTTTTTTCTTCGATCTACCGCCAAAAGCACATCCGTGTCAAACGCGGGATCGGATACTTCTTTGAATTTTGCCATCGTTTTCACTCATACATTATTGGCTTTGTCTAATACCTTTCTGGTGAGACAGCTTTGCCGCTCGCGTCCCGTCCACAATCGTAATCCGCTTCTCATTGTCGCATTTGCAATTGCTAAATCAGTTACATGTTCTTGAGCGGTTTCATTGATGATTTTACTAACCGTGGCTGGCATTGTTTCTGTCCATGGAAGTGTAATTGCTTTTAGTTCTACCCGCGGTGCTCGAGTCACTAATCGGCGTGGTCGATCCCGAAGCAATTGAAACGCCTGCGATCCTAGATTTTTTAATCGATCCGCAACAACGTTTTCGATGCTGTCAGACTTGAAACTTGTTTAGTGATTGGTGCAGCACGTGAAGACAACACCGCTAGCACTTTGCGCATGTGAACAATCCCCGGACATCACTAAGTCCATTTCCATAATATACGGCGTAAACGTGTTTTCTTTGATTAATAACACGCACTGGTATCACGCGTCTACGTACAATTGCCATATTAAATGTCAGGTCGATCTCTTACGTACAGTCTCCTCATGCAGGTCCAACATGTGCCCGTACTGGTCCACAAGGGTGAAACGGATATGTGTCAACCGAGGATTATAACATGGAAGATACACCGGTGACGCGGGAATAATTGATATCAAATCACCTGGTTCCTCAGTTGAGGAAAAACCAAACAGTGTCACTCACGGAACCGCTCGTGAATGGTTAGCTAAACAACCGCTATGGCAAATTTACATACGAGCATCAAGAAAGATTTCCTGTGGTTGGGTTGATGTCCAAACACCTAATGAAGTTAATCAGGATTCGATCGCGATGATAGAGGTGAGTGTGGGCTCGTTTTCAATTACAAAAAATGTTAGAATCTTTGCCGGTCACTAATGTGATGCTCTGTCGAATCTCTTTACTGATCGATCGATGTCGTACGCACCCGCACAAAGTTCAATATTATTCCCTGTGACGCCACTGTCTGGCGAAAACATAAATGAGTTATTCGCGTCAAGACCGCCAAATGGACATGATCGGATATTAGGGCAACGGAAATAAACTCGCAACGATGCCAATGCGATCTCGAGTGTGCGTGATTCCTCTGCGGCAATTGGTGTAGAAATGTTACATATAATTCTGGTGTTGTTGACGAGATTGTAATCATCTAAGTAACTCTCGGGATTGTATTTACAACAACAGGCTGCAAAGCAACATTGATTTAATTTAAAACATGTAGTGTTTCAGAACTCATCAACGGTGTTGTATAAATCATCGATGTCTTCAACAAGTTCATGCATTAACCAGAAAAAACGTCCCGGGTCCATAATGTCACTGGTGAACAACCACTGACAAATCGATTCTGCCTCATTAACGACTTCGGGTGCATTGTTGCCCGCGCGAACCGATCCCACAATCGATTTCCAACCGATCCAATAGTTGGTCCACTGACGCGCCCAGCGTGGTGGTTAACTTTTGCGATAAGTCTGCCAGTCATGCTCGACCACTTCTTGGCCATGTTTACGGTATCTTTCAACAAGTTTTAAAAATTCCGGCCACTCAGGCTTATCCCTGTTTATTTTATTACTGGCCATCCACTCCTTAAATACCCATTTGGGCCATTCATTATGAATGTAACTTGGGCGCGAAGTGTTAGCGGGTAATTCTCTTTCCAGCATAACTTTTCACTTTATATTTAGTATAGTTGTTAAACTGGTTTATCCAAACCGGTGCGATATTTGGACCCTGCGCGTAAGACGCGTTCGCGTCCACAACGGATTTTTTCCTCGATGAGAACGGAAAGTTTCGGTCATGTCAATTGTGAGGAAACTATACGGGTCTGAGGTGGCCACCGCAACATATTTCGAAACTCATCCCAGATGTGGTCGGAGGCACCAATTCCTATGAATGTTTGCGAGAATACGCGTGTCAATGCCATGAAATATCATCAAGATCTTACAGTTGTCTCATATTACTTTAGGAACATGTGCGTATCGTTATGTTAAATATATCACAACCTCGGGAAAATATTCGCGCGTGATTGATTTAGTTTTTCAGCATCAAGACAAAGTACACAACAAGATTATTTGCGCTCGAATCAAGATCATCAATCGTAGATACTTCATCGATTGTGGAAAAGAAATCAACCGTGGACGTGGTGGCTTTGCCACCCAACGATGATGCCTGATGCGCTTCCGAAAAATCTTTGTGTACGTTGTAACACGGTTCATCATCCGCCGACGGTGCAATCACGTATAAACGATCCCACGTCAACCATCGCAAAATCATATTCAAGAACAATTGAGTTTTCCCTGATCAGCCGGATAAATGATTAGCGCGCGAACCGAATTTGGAAACATATAGCCGTGTTTGGACGGTTTCGGTGCTGCCTGCGCGGAAAAGTCAATGATATAAAAATCTTTGGAGTGTCAAACAGCGTCGGTGCTTTTCTTTTTACGTGATGCCATGTTAAATGTCAACACAATTGTTTTATAATACAATCATGTCTTCATATTGTGTCCGTTGCCGCACAGGAACATGTACTGCGAATCCAACTCGAGTTAAAACACGTAATGGTCGAGCTACGATTGCTAGAACTTGTGTTCAATGTGGAGCAAATACAAATTCACATTTGTTAAAAAAGTCGTCGGCGGTGATGTCCAGCCGCGTCATCGAAACTACCGGGACACAATGGAGAAAATATCCTGGTGAGAAACACATTCCCAGATAAGTTACTGTGGGCCTGGAACACGGCTGGATATACGACTTGATTCTAACAATGGACCAGCGCCCGGGGAAGCACTTGTAAACCGCGTCGATGCTGGATGTTACCGACATGATCTTGCTTACAAAGCATCAAATGATATCCGTGCGCGTCAACGTGCCGATGTAGATCTAATCCATGATTTGAAACCGATCAGTCCTATACTCGGAGAAATAATCGCTAGATGGATCATCAAAGGAGGTATGAAGGCCAAGATAGTTTTGGGTGCCAAAAAATAAGTCCACTCGGTTCCACGCATTGGAAGTAAAATATATTGATATAATAACAAACATAGTTTCCAAGCGGATGTTAGCTAAAATATACTACAGTCCTAGCGGTTATTGGAAAGGTGCTGTTGAAACGTTAGCGAGTTCGGCCGCGGTCACACACGTAACCACTCGTGAATGGTTAGCTAAACAACCGCTGTGGCATATGTACCTACTCGCATCAAGAAAGATTTCCTGTGGTCGGTTTGATGTCCAAACACTTAATGAAGTTCATCAGGCTAATCTTTTATTTCTTCCACTTGATCGTGGCAGGGAACACACATGCAAATAAGCGTTAACCTTAGATATCGCTAGCAGATACAAAGAAGCGGACCCGTTTACGTCTAAAGATTCGGCTAATGTCACAGATGCGCTTAAACATATTTACACACGCGGACAACTAACACGGGCACGGTCATTACAAGTGGATCCAGCTAAAGAATTTCTCGGATCAGTTGCTGCATTGTTGGCAAAACACGGTGTGCGGGTTCGTGTTGGACACGTTAACACACATCGTGGCCAAGCTATTGTGGAACGATTTAACCGCACACTTGCGGAACGACTATTTGAACATCAGTACGCGCAGTAATTGTTAATGAGGTCTCGGAGTGCTAGCACTCTAGAGCAATGTCGGATCGTAGAAAGATCTCACGAGCTGGTTACACTACTACCATTAGACATAGCAGCACCGAATAATAAAATCACACGCTCGATTAGATTAAAACCCGCTCATGAGATTCGACAAAACACTGTCACCGTTGTAAAATCAGTTTCACATCCACCACCGTTAGAATCACTCGGAAACAATTTAATTCGGTATCTGTATGCACCTGGGGAGTTAGAAGGTGGACAACGTCCTGCTACTGATCCGATATGGTCCGTCGATGTACTTACTATCTCGGCTCAGATTTGCCTTCCAAGGCAACCAACACGTTATTATTTGTGGATGAGCAATCGGCAAAGCCTTCCGGTAGAGCATTTGTGCTAGAGGAATTGCAAGTCCTCCCCGCGAATACGGAATTGCCACCAAGATATATTTTAATGCACTATCGCATCAGTCGTAAGCGGCTTTGTAATCCCATGATGCCCAAACGCCTAAGTCTTAATTCCATCGCTTGGTGTCAAGCGGTGACAAACTCACCTAGGTTCATTGGTATACACCCATGTGATGTTCTTTACTCCTGATCATGTTGGTTGTGTGTGCGAATTCGCGTCGCTCGCGAAGACATTCCACATACATCTCGTGTGTGAGATTTTGTTTCACAATAACCTGGGCAACACCTTTCGCCTTTGTTTGTTTTCAGATCCTACCACAATCGAGTACATTTTCCCACGTGTTCTTCGATAGGATTACCCGCGCATTCCTTCTTGAATTTTCCTACGACATTTTTGTTGGTTGCTAAACAACGGATGTGCTTTCGGATAATCTCTGTTGTCAAATTCGTTCGCAAGTATGTCAGATGCGATATCCGCGTACACATCGTCGGTGGTTATATGCATCAACACTGAGTCGGTATAAAGCATCTTGACACGATCGTGGTAAAATGGTTTTATTTTGTCATAGTTAAACTTCTACATGAGTAGCTTTGAAAGATCAAGCGCGAAGATTGGCTTTTCCAGCTAAAGTTTAGATTTTTTACTATGCAAGACAACAAGCCCACCATCGAAGATCTTTCGGGATTCGAATGCCGGGTCCACGATGAGCCTTCGATGCTTGTCAGATTCGGTATCACGGACAAGGTCGACGCGGATTCGCTTTCGCACAAATTTTCCATCGTTTTCCCTTATACGGAATTGTTCATTAGTTTTAAGATTTTTTTTTCAAAATAATTTTTGGCCTTTGTACACAGATTCGTATTCATCGGGATATAATGATCCATCCAAGCGTGTTGGCGAAATCTAAGCACTCGATGAAATTTGCTTACACGAATTCCCAATAACAGTTACTTAATTTTACGCTAGCCGATTTCTCTACGGAAAATCACACACGTGCGCGTTAGAATTATATTGTTATAATCGCACATCGCATGCAGTCGCGTGCAACGCGTGTAACGACTAAGCTAAAATTACTAAAGTCATTGGATATAGAAGTGTTGACTTGTCCCTAGTACACAAAATATAAAACATACAAAGTACCTCTACTAGTAGGCATCGTTATTTTTCCAAGATTATTACTAACTTGATTAATTTATCATGATGCTCCGGATACGTTCTTGAAAAATCATACATCTGTTGTGCCTCTTAAACAAATCTGTATGATGCATTTAAGCGAAACAGCAATTAATCTTTTCTGTAACGTTACACACACTTCACTTATCTGGTAGATTTATCCGACACTCAGATATACTCATAAACTCTTCAAAATACCATACGCGTCAATCTATGAATTTTCGCTATTTAAATATACCGAGGCAATTGTTTAATATAAAATTATTCTCTGCCGCAGTTGGTATAAAATATTCTTTGTCGGTATAAAATATTATCTAACCATATACAATCTTATCAGACTAACTCTGCAAATATAAAATATTCTGTGCCAATATCAAATATTCTGCTGCAGAGAAAATATTTTACACAGTGTAGTGACGATCAATAACCTCCTGCAGTAGTATAGTTATAATCAATAATATAGACCTTTCTGCTGAGTAACTTCACTTGTGCGCGCACACTTTGGAAGGCTCATCACGGGTGCTCACACTCACGGGTGCTCACACTTGTGCGATAATGCGCTCTCGTGTGCAAAAATTATCACCGGGAAAAAAGTTATGTCGAATATAGAAGGGGTTTCTGGTTTTGCAAACCAAACTCTCAGACCGGTCTAAACTCCCATTTTCCCACTAATGCAGAAATACAAATATAAATAGATACATTCCTATTAAATATTTAACTCCATGTTTTACCTCGTACATGAGACTTTTCTTGTACAGAATAACCCTTTTGACAAACAAAAAAGAAAGATATATTTCCCTCTATCTAGCTAACATACACACAGCATAAGGATTTAGAAACATTAGAAAAATCGTTGAATTAAGCCTGCGGGTAGAGACGATACATCGATCATGTCACTTTTTGATCATAAGTTGTTAAAAAAGGGCTATTTCAAATATCTTTCATATTTCAAATTATATACCCAAGTTTCCACGTGTACTTTTCAACGAAAAATATTACACATAATTTGATGACTCGCCACATGCAGTCTTTAAACATCAGTAAATGTAGTTGCGACTTTATAAAATGAAATCAGAAGATAGTGTACTGGAAGTTCCAAGATATGCTAAACTGCAAAATAAAATTACCTTGTGTGAAAAATAATATGCAAATAATGATTGTCATTGAAATTGTTTTACACAAAGATAATGAAATTGTCATCATTCTTGGAATCAATAGGTACATTATTCTCCATATGGCGTATATACAACCATTCATAATCATTAACACCTCAGTTTATTAAGAGAAAAAGGAACGTTTATTATGTGATCTTTTCCTATGGTGTTTGTTAATGTGTATGGCCGTGCGTATAACTTCGCGCAACTCTTCCTACATTGCTTGATACTTGATTAGGTTCAGTCATACGCGTTACGTGTAGTGAGTAATAGGTAAATCCCGCCAAAGGGATAGACTTGGCAGACAGGAACTAAGCCATGGTTTGTTCCTGCCCACAAATTTTGACTTCATTAGATATGACATTTCCTACCCACATAAACCGATATGACTGAATATTTTCACTCGCTTTTGTAACAATTAAATTGGTGAAGGTCATACTGTTGGCAACACGAAACATCTTAAGTAATGAGGTATATTCCATGTAGCTTTCTTACAAGGGCGAACATTCCACAAATGTATGGGAGTATAAGAGATCTATAATCATAATGTGTTAGTGGGACATGTATGCAAATCTGCATAATTTATATAAAATGTGTCCATAGGCTCGAAAGAGGTCTAAAAGAACTACATTGGGAGCTAGGGTTAAAAAAAAAGAAAATACAAAGACGTTGATACATTATGTTTGGCGCACATTCCTGATTGTCAGATTAGTCTCACTATATCGATGATTGTATTCTGCCGAGATCCGCAATGACAGACGGCAATACATCACGTTTAATTGGATGTACTATCTCATGCAGTTAACATGTGACATTCTCTCAAATATTATATTTATCATGTCTCGTAAGACAGAATGTACATGTATAAAAAAAGCCATTCACTTCATTAGTGTAACAAGCCTAGACCTTATTTCAGGGAACAATCATCTTTTTCTATGCATTTAATTGAAATAATTTTATCTAAGATGTATTCCATACCTTGTCATATCTTTTTTCTATACACTTATTCCAAATGTTTTATTTAAGCTGTATTCCATACCTTGTCATATACACTCTGAAAGTCACATAACTTATAAAAGGTACCAATAGATTATTAATCTTTATGAATCACGGAGTTTTTGCCAACAACGCCATTATCTGTTTCCTAATGAGAAAATGTTGAAACTGAATGTTGATAATTCTTAAAATATCGTCAACATCCTTAGTACTTTGAGTAAATAGGCACGTAGCGATAGCACGGACTGAATGATTTCCATTCTTCCAAAACTTGGATATTATAGCACAGTTACCCCATTGATTAATAACTAAATTTACCAAGCAACTTAACTTGATCGAGAATGGTTCAATAACATAAAGAAGGCTTTAATTATCACGACTATTTATGGGTCTATTCCTTTTACAAATTTTGGCTTTACAGTGCCATCATTGGTACAAAGTTTTAAATAATTATAATTGTCTATTTAAAAAAAAACAGCTGAACAGTGTATACGTGAACTCTGGGCGCAGTAAGGCAAGCAGAATATCCCTGATTATCTGACTACCATATAAACTTTGAATAATAAATCGGATAATTAATTCAGTGAAACTCTTACATGAAAATAATATATACTATTAAACATGTTCGAAAAGAAGAAATTATCGCAAACAGAAACGCGATAATTGTATACACTTTCTTTGCAACACGAGTTTTGTCCGGTTTGAAAGTGGTTAACCAACCATGTCTCGTCATTATCATTCGACTGAATTGTTCCCTGTATGAATTATACAATATCATCTAGTAGAATGTAATGACAATATGTCATTTTCAAATGCAGGATCGATTTATTATTTTCAATAAATGCGTACCAATAATCTGTAGTCATGGATAGATAGCTGGACAGACGTTTTTTTTTTCAATTCAACACAAAGGAGATAATTTAAATTTTTGTATCCCAAATTAATGGATTAGAATACGTATTAAAGCAAATTGAAATCAACCTACATTCGTAAGATGTGCAAAGCAAGAATCATATATGTATCGCGTTCGTCTTGCAAAATAGTTAATTTGTCTTAAAGATTGTCATTCATAGTTGACATTATGGTCACTAAATATTTTAAGATGTGAAGCCCATGTAAACAGTTATATAGGAATTCCTTACTGTGCGCAGATTGTTTTAAACAAAGCTAAAGATTAGCTTTTTTAGCAAGGCACATACTCATTTTGGACCTCTAAAATATACTAATCCATGTTGTTTTTTTATCATTTCCGTCTTACAAGAAAGAAAAACAAGAACAACTATATATTTCAAATAATTATCTACAAAGTGGAACATTTCTACAAGACTTAGATGTTACCACAACAACGTTTATGACAGCGTGTACTCCCAAAGAGCCACCCAATTAAATAAGCGATTGTTGGTCATATATACTTTTTCAAAGTCATTGTATAATTTCTAAATGGATTTGTAGCCGTGTATTTTATAGATACGCATTCAATCTTACAGAATTGATCAGGCTTTCGATACTAATTTTGATATTGAATACCCAATAATGGAACTATTCATGTGTTTTCGATGGCGTCCCGATGTCTATATTCGTAGATTTATCGAATCGAGATTTTCTTAATCACAATCGTTGCGTTCGTCAAGTATGTTAATTATTGCACATTGCTAATTTAAGCTAAATTGCATTACATCCCTGCTAGTTCTGACCCAGTTTTGCTATCTGTTATTTCATCATTACGAAGATGTTATTTATTAACAATATGGTTTCCCATATTTATTGGACCGAATATGTTATTTTAAACATGCTTAGAAGTCGCGAAAAATCTACACAAATGTAATTGCTTTCCTAATGTTAAATACTAAACCGCTTATGCTATCTTCGAGAAAAAGCTGTGAACTGTGTTTTATTACGATACTTAAAAACCCGATGGAATTTGTTGATAATCGAACATATTATTTGCTTGGAATGTTGCTAATATTTAACATATGCTTCAGTGAACAAAATATTACTGTTATTTCTCACCTTTGCAGGTAATGTAGCTCTTTAAAGATGTGTATGTACGTTCTGTCAATAAAATGTATACAGAAAGACATGTTCAGTCTACACCTTAATTTGCACTGGCATTAATTATTCGTATAAGTTTCGCATTTTCTTTAGGCTGTAAATAATAAATCAAGAGGAATATTTTTAACTTTGCTTAAAATTATCCAAACAAAGTTACTTCAAAGTAGACGTATAATAAATAAAGATCTTGTTAATTATGTTTCATTCTGGCGTAGAGAGGTAATACTAATTATGAGGAAAACGTCGTCAGTTTCATACAGTGAATTCGTTTTTTCCATTCAAACAGCATAAACAGATAGATAGATAGACAGTTAGATAGAAAACTATTCAAATATATATCAAAACTTGATAAATGGAATACAAAATTCATGGAGTGATTCCCAATAAAAAAATAATTGTTCTACCCAGCCATGATTTGCCGAAGGCAGTATATGGCGTTCTAATAACATCACGTACATAATCTCATTTTGCTTGTATATGTTGCTACAGTAGGTCGTCGTACTAAATTTGATATGATATTGAACACAAAATGGGAGGAAAATGTAGAAAGTAGATTTACCTTATCTTATAGGTAGTATATATGTGCTCATTGTGACAGTTCTGGCAGGTAACACAAGGTGGTATCGGGCGGTCTATAAATACAAGCATATACAACCTGTATAATAAGACATTTGAACTAATTTATGAAACAAATATTGAGGACAAAACAACTTCGAGTAGGTTTGATAATTGTGGAAAGAAATACGCCTACTTATAATTATCCAAAACACAATCTAGTCCCTCGTTTGAGAGAGTTCCTTTAAACTTAGATGTTAGAAAGTAAGAACTAGGAGTAAGACAAAGAATTGTCCCGTGGAAATTTACCATGGTAATCATGTGATACATTATGTGATACATTATCCCCTCAACAAAGCGCCTATGTTTTTGTATCGTGTATAAGGAATAATAATGTATGATAATCATCAGAAAATCGTATATAATACTAATCTATCTAGTAGTGTTGAAATTTTGAAAAATAAAAACAATAAAATAAAGGAAATCAATTTATCTACCACGTTCATTCCAACTGTCAAACAACTGACCATGACCATGCAGAAATAATTACCATGCTTTACGCTTTTTTATTATAGACTTTATATTGATAATTTAAAATAAAGAATTCTCTTAACAATGCAGATTTCATTTTTCAGCCTTTATGAATAGTTTGCATATTTCTGCAATGTTTCGCTCAGAATTATTCTCGTCAACTGGTTCTGGAGCTTAATACGGCTGTATGTATTCACTAGATTCGTGGATTACATAACTCTTTACAGAACGTAACAAAATATAAAACTAAATTGTTCTACTGATGTAAGATTCGTATATATATACAGGAAACTGAAATAGATAATACCATATCTTCAGAAATAGAGAAAACGCTCGCAAAGTTCACAATTACTGACCCGCATCTGATATTGTGAACATATTATGTCATCTCTCTCTCTATCTATCATCTATCTATATATTTATCTATCTATCATCTCTCTCTCTCTCTCTTTCTATCTATCTATCTATCTATCTATATATATACCACATACATTAAAACGTGGCTTTTGAAGAGTTGGTATAAAGCAATTTGATATACCAGTACTATTAGTATATAATTAACCAAATTGTGAGTAGCAATGGTAAGTCATGCATAATAATGAATTGGAGCAACTGCATGGTTTGTTTGTTATTATTGCCCTCGTTCCATTCGTTGTACTCGCAAGTGAATGACCGAGCTTTCAATGTTCGGGACGCTAGCCATGTATTATCCGTAGAGCCATACATTCTTTCTTTAAAACAACTTTCAAGTTTATATCCTAAGCGTCCCTTTATTGACTTAATCAATAAGAATGAAAATATCTAGAAAAAGAAGAAACGTAACAATTTCAAGTAAGACGTCATTGCAGTAGCTGCAGAAATTCATGTAGTTGTAGACACACTCGACAAGGATGTGAAGAGTTAACTCTCCTCGTCAACACTAAGCTTCTTGTAGTCAATCATAACTCCTTTGGAAATGTATGTGTATTTGTATGTGATATAAATAAAATATATGTATAGTATGTACGCTGTATCGTTGATATACAACTCGTTGTATAAATTTGTCGTTCAAAGAAAACCAGTCAAGTCTCGTTTCCTTTTGAAAACAAAATTGATACATCTCGTCGTATATCAGCAGCTAATCATGCTTATTTTCTGAATTGCACGTGTTTACCTTTTTTGTGTTATGAACATAAAGCTTTTATATTATTTTTGTAGACTTGAATGGCCACCATATAATTACGATTGTGGAAGTTGGTTCATGTAAGCTCCAGCTTTGTTTGTCGGTGTGTCGGAGTAGAAGGGGATTAAGCTTGTATTTATATAATGCCATTGACCATTAAGTTGCATGCTTAACTTGATACTGAATACAAATCGATTTTGCGAGTACCCTTATTTTCGCGACTGTTATCAACGTATTTCGCAGCTATTACTTTTTACAGTTCTTCTAATGTTTATATTTGTGTTTTTTTCATTTGGACAGAAATATCTTTTTGACTATTTCATTGTTCGAATAGATTGCCTCTCAAATTCAAAGAAAAAACAATGCGGAAATTAAAGTAGGTCTATCACGTGGAGAGGCAAAAAGGTCGAAATAATTGTCAGAAACGGAGGCAAATGTATATTGCAGGATTTTGTCTTTTCTGGTCAACTGAGAAAGTTTCAATAACAAGTGCTTCATCTCTTCGTAGACCAATATGCTGCAGTTTTCCAGAAAACTTCGTTTAAATATTTTCTGTTACCGATAATAATACACTTAATGTCACGGCCCAGCGGTGTTATAACATGTAAAAACATTGATGCAAACAGTTTCGAATTAAAATTTGATAAACAAAAAAAGCAAAACAATTATCATGGTTGTCCGTACATTTATGATGTTTTCATTTTTTGTAAGTGTAACTGTGCCTATTCAGTACTGGACTGGATTAGTTCAATCACTGTCTAATTATATTGGTCCAATTCAACCAACATTTTGTTGTACCCGGATTATATGCCTCTGTTATATTTCGCTTGGGCAATTTTCCTGTGTTGAAAAGCTCGCATCGCAAGTGTTAGTTTGACGTTGCTTATAGGCTCATTCATAGATCTGTCATTACAGGACATCTACATTAAAGTCTTTTCTTTGCTCCCGTATGTTGCATTTCGAAATCATATTGAGAAAGAATTTCGAGTCACCAGGCATGATATTTGCATCCAAAGACCCAACGTAAAAACCCATGAACCATTCTAACATAAATCAATTCCACATGAAAAAAGTGTCTGATTTGAGGAATAAAGGTAACTATAAACAACAGTTCTCGTCGAGTCGCGCTATATAGTTTTTGATGTCTATTTAATTTCTTAGATGCTTGCGATATGACCCTTTCATGGTCATTTCGAATTTGTCATAACGCTGCTCCTAGGCCGACGTTTAGGGCATATATGCCAAGTACAAAAGTTCATTTTGGCAATGGGTTATATAGTATGCGAGCTTTGCAAAGAAATTCTTTCAAATTTTCAAATGTCTTTTGACACACATTCGTCATATTACAGGAACCGATTTTCTTGTTGGAAGAGTCAACGGGAATGCGACGGAGCTAACCTTGTGCATGAAGCTTCTATAATAGGTGCACAGACCTAGGAATCCTTGTACTTCTTTGATACTTGAATGCGGTTTTTAATTAACTACTGCCACGCTGATTGCTAGATTAGGACAAACACCGTCAGCACCAACTACACGTCCAAGGTACGACACTTGACATTTAATGCAGTCACATTTTGAGGTTTTTAGCTCGCTCACATCCTTTTTCTGACGCGAAATGACTTCATTCAGCTGCTTGAAGTGTTCATCGAAATCTGGACTGTAAATTATGAAATTGTGATTTCCATTGTAATCCTCGAAAAAAGCCCCATACACATGGTATAGTGGCATTACAAGATCGGAAAGGCATATTGGTATATTAGTATAAACCATACTTAGACATAAATGCAGTTTCCATATACGTTTTTGCTAATAACAGTTTGGGATGTCTGTTACAGAAAATACATTCACTGATTTTATGCAGCCCAGACACATTTCTAACAGAGATGTCGATCAGTTCTTCTTTCTCACTAATTTTGGAAATAAGCATCTTTTACACTAAGCTCTTTCATACATCATTAGTCTACACACCGTCGTACGGTGTTGTTCTAATCCTCACTAATAAGACACCAGAGGCTACGATTGCAATCTTACTCATTGTACTATTAGCCCAAATATATTGTTCTCCTTCAGTGTTTCATTGAAGTGATAGGTAATAAAGGAGGAAGATTCGCTGTGATTGCTACACATTAATGGTTCCCACATGTGCATGTTCCACACAAATAGTACACCAAATTTATTAAGCAAGTTTGGGAAAGAACTTGTTTCATTTTCTGCTTAAATAGCAGTCTGTTCTACTGGTTGACCTCACGGTACTATTGAAACCATTATGATGGACCAAGATGCCTAGAATATCCAGCTCTGTCTGAAAGGTGATCAATATATGTTTGCATGATCTCCCTTTGTTTCAGAGAAACGGACCAATATTTGTCTGTTGATGATAAAATGGGCTGCATCGTTTCGTACAAACTGGATAATTTCGATGACACTAAAGCTCAATATGCAAGGTTATACTTTGTCCACGTTGAGAAAGAAGTGTAGAACACTCAGATATCTGTTAACTCTTCTTGACAGGCAGTGATAGCAATTCATTTCTATGCGCAAAATTAAGAGGAATCCTTTTTAACAAACATGTTATGCAAAATTTAGAATTGGTTAAGCTCCTTTTTTTTCTTTTTTCTTTCTTTCTTTAAAGTCTTGAAATAAACAAATATTCCAGAAGAATGACGAACGACAGATGAAACACGATTAAGGTAGAGCTGTAACATATGTGGACAACTTATTGTGCCATGAGTGCTGTATTTTAAGGTGGGGTATATTAAGAGAAAACACGAGAGACACTGACAGTCAGAGTGGCACGACTAATATTGCACTTTGGTTTGGGAATATTTTATTCACCAAAAGCCACAGATGCAACAGCTAGTACGTATACTCAAATTATCAGCCACCTGTACATTTTTACTCAGATTCTGAACAAAGAGTGTATAGAATGGCTGACCAAGGGTTGAATTGAGAAGGATGAAAGAGGCATACAAAAGAACACCACCGCAGCAAACACGGGTAAAATGAAGATTAATAAGAATTGCATTGTACCTTAGTTGAAAATCCTTTCTCAAACTTCGGCGTGTAGTGTTTCTTTGATATAATCATGAACTCGAAAATAATACTGGGATAATCATTTGGATACAATATGTACAGTCAGCAGATTTTATGCACAGTACATACACTTTCAAAGAAACAGCACACTTTCAAAAATAAGAACTTATGTGTGGGGTACATGTAAGATACAGGCTGAAGAAAGTGTCGTCGTGTAATTAAGTTATAAAGTATATGATGCGTGCAGATTACTGGCTTACCTGTCACAATCTCTGTCTGAAGCATTAGGAGGTAAAAATGTAATGTTGTGGAATTCCTTACCTGCATGTCCACGAGAAGAGTCTGCTACTTAAGTGAAGGCAATATTTTGTGTGTGTGCATAAAGCAGCTACCAAATGTTTGACAAGTAAATACTTCCAGTTTCATACATTCTGAAATGTTCTTTTTTGAAAATCTTGTTTTGTTCGTACCGCTTTGAGTCAATGAAATGCACATTGTAAGAGAATAAGTCTTATTTCAATCGTACAATTTATCTCTTGCTTTGTTACTGAGAACGTAACATGATCGCATAATCTGAACTAATGCACTCGAGATGCGGGTTGCAGAGCCATTGATTTTTCCATCGGACTGCAAAAGGGAATGAGCATAACAACACCCTCACGAACGGATATATATATATATATATATATATATATATATATATATATATATATATATATATATAGTAAGGAAAATAGTTCTCACCTTTAGTGGCCTGAAGTAAATAAGGTCAATAGCTCAGCAGTAATCATTGATGATGAAACGACGCATGCTTTCTGTCCAGGTAAGAGTACTGAGTAGTCACGTTTTACAGCGGTATATCAGCATAGCAAGCGCTTAGTTCAGGGGACTATTACACAGAGCGATTTCAGAAGAGCATATACCTTGTTGTACAACAACGAAGATTGAACACAAACAGTTAAGGTAAGGATATTCCTGAAAGGGAGTACTCCTTGTCATAAATTTTATTGACAATGGTGGCCAGAAATGGCCACTCGCATGTTTGAATATCGATGCACGTAACTAGAAGCGTCCAGATAGAAAGCCCGGAAGTAGTGGCCGGTATGATAGATGTTTACGCAACGGTAATAGGATAGTGCGTCGGAAGGTATTGACCACTGTAATAATATTGGCCAACTGTAACACAGATGTATGCTGAGTAGTATTGACCAGTGTGGTAGTATTAATGTCACGTTAATATGGTAGTACGCTGTGTAACATTGGTCAATGGGATAGCGTTGGTACAACGGTATGCTGAGTAACTGTGTGGCTGGAATAAGTAGTACGTTAATAACCTGCGGCGTTAAGCAACGCTTGGCATGGTTTAACAGTATATACTTGCTTAACTTGACTACGCTCTCTCTGGACAGATTTATTAGGCCTTTTATAAGTAACGCGGTAACGTTGTCACCAACATTCAATACATGAATTAAAGTGAAATTTCTGATTTTTATTGTGCAAATATGTGTTAATAGCAAGAGCCACATAACAGTAGCGGCATAAAGGGATAGAGGAGTTTATCTCATTGCCTGTTATATAATCCAGATAAACTTTTGGTCACTCTACCGATGAACATATATATATATATATATATATATATATATATATATATATATATATATATATGTGTGTGTGTGTGTGTGTGTAGCGCAAGTATTTTATGAAAGAATTAGGTTTAATATTTACACAGACATACCAGAGGCAATGAATCTGAGTTCTACTAAGCCAAGGAGGAATACGAGCTTCATCTGAAAGAAATAGATTCCTCTAAAATCACGAAATTATAAAAATGTTTTGAATATGATTGTTACGTACAATAAACGGTTTTCTGCACTTTCCGGTCCTAAAATCCATTTACCAGTAAAACCTTAAGCGATGTTCTCAACGTGTGTGTAAAAATCAATGCTGTATACCAATCTTTGTTAAACTTTTGTGTGACTTTTCTTATACCACTACAAGATTATTCAAACCCGGCTTGCAGTTAGCTAACACAGTATCCACTCCGACGATAAAAAGCAAACAAAAAAGAAAAAGAAACCTATGAAGTTGTTTTTTTTATTTTTTATTTGTCACAACAATCATCATCATTATCTTCTTCTTTCATCCACACTCAGGAACTCAGGAATTCAATAAAGTCAATGCAGCCATTTCAAGAACTGATACACCCATTGCAATAGAAAGTAAAACAGAGAGTTCACTAAATCACCACATCACCCCATATTGAATATAACACTTTTACATACATACATATATATATATATATATATATATATATATATATATATATATATATATATATATATATATATAGACGGACTTTAAAACGCAACAAATGAGCACAGGCGATTGTCATTGTCTGTTGTTTTATAGCAAAACAAAATCATTTTATGGAGGAACCAAAGTCAGTTGAACAGAATTTTGTATAAGAGTCTTTTCAAATGTATCAATAGTCATGCTGTTGAGTATAAATGACATCCATCAAAATCTTTAAATGGCAATGCATTATATTGATGAATTTTCCAGGGCGACCAAGCTAGGTCTTTTACAAGGAAAAAAAAAAAGACGCATTGCAGGTGACCCATGTTTCTTGCCCTAATATCTTGCATAGTAGAGATCAAATAATTTGTACAAGCAGATAGATCAAAGGTGCAGTGAAAAAGGAATAATACCAGTACAAATGTTACACGATGAAACAAACGATATGGACAGGTGTACATGAAACACAATTAGAATTGTGGCAATGGACATCTTTCGTCAATACCAAGTAAATATTCTACTTGTTATATTAACTTTACGATTAGTACGTATACTGTAATACTCTTTGCGATAAATGCAATTCAATAATACCATGCGAGACAAAATTGTATTGTCTAGAGAACAAAATAGTTTTAAATTCTGATTCAAATGTATTTTCTCCATTTCAACTGATATGCATACCTTCCTTTAATGCAACCAATATAAAAGTACTTTCTTTCAAGTAAACTATCTTACCTTCAGTTTTGTATCTGACAGTTACTCTTTGTTTCTTGATTGCTACACTAGGAACAAACAATAAAAGAAACAGAATAAATATAGGAGATCTACGGTTTTGAGTAGATATAAGGAAACACTTCACTCGTGAAGTGGAAACATTATAGTGTCACGAGCGTCTTACAATCTTGAAAATACAACATTTCCACTTCACGAGTGAAATATTTCCTTATATCAACCCACACACGTAGATGTTCTGTTTCTTATATATTTTTGAAAGCAAAAAATATCTACTTACATGGATTTGTGTTCCCATTCTATGCCAATGCGGTTAACACGGTTGACGAATACGCTGTATTACTGCATCGATAAAAAGTAGCGAAAGTTCACAATAATTTAGAACAGTAGGTCGTCTATATATAATGCTTTAAGGTGTGTTTTTAATCTAATTAATGACTGTTTTCATGCCAAAAAATAAAAATAAAATTCTTGAACATATTGCTTGCGCGGACTGATAATGAGAACATTGTTGGGGTGGGGATAGCATCATCACATCGGATCTAACAGCCTTCTGGGTGTAGCATCTCTAAACTAAAGATTTTAATTATTTAATGTTTACCTATTCTATGTTTTCTGATATAGTTTCTTTATTTCTTCACTCAAACGTGAAGTATGTGGCCTTGGCAAGCTTGCAGTTCAGTTAGGTAACAGACGCTGCACTTACATTTAATAGACACTTAATTTCGGTTTGCAATCAACACTCACTGATCCCCGATTTATCCATCGTTTTAAAACATTATTATGAGTGCAACTAGAGGTAAAATTGCTAATTAAAGAATATTTAATATTATATTTAATCCAGAGATTTGCTCTAAAATATTTTACCATTTGTGGTAGAGTTTAATGGTACGGGTGACACTGAATATCGGAGAGAACAGGCCATCTAAGTTAAATCAGTGACAATTTGCAAGATTCATATTAAAAACTATTTTAAAATAAATGCAATTAGACCATAGGTAAGGTATATATAGTTCATACATCGAAGAAAATGTAGTTCCAGAGGTGATATCAACACAATTGCGATATCACTTTTCTCACACCGATACATTTCAGTATCTCAATACGAAAAATATAATAAACTCAAATACTATGACCAGGCATAATTGATCTTATATCATATATGCAAAGTGGAAAATTACAACACTGTCCAGAAAGGAAAATTTCATCTTTGTTCTAGAAATCATCATCTGCGTAAAAATCTGTAACTGACGAATTTGAATATACTGAGGAATTGTTTTGATTAAAATAATGCAAAGAGAGAGAAGCGATAATTCCACGAAATCGGTACACATAACGTAACATTTCTGCATAAAACAATTACATTTCCACACAAGAACATTTGTTATCCTATGGTAAACATTTTCCGGTTGCATAAATAAGACACGAAAGTTATAGAGATACACGAGAATTGGATGTGAATATAGACTAATTCACACAACTCAGGTGAAAAACATTTAATCTGAAGAAATAAACGCGTTACCTTCTTAGTCCAGATATGAACGGTTATAGCTATCCTGCTAGCTGATAGAATGATTGATAAAACCTGCAAGATGGCATATCAACATTCCCGTCCACACAACAATCCAATTGATTATTTAAGTCCAGCATCCGGTTAGAACTGTTGTTCTATTTATTTAATACCCAGCTAACATGAATAGTCACTTGTGAATTTCAGCATTCTGAACCTTAACACATACATTTATCAAAAATTATATTCATGAATATCTGACCATAAGGAACAAATTGGTTGCGTTTCAGTTCAGACACAATTCAAATGAAAACAATCTTTTTCTCATAATAGGATTGATTTTATAACAAAAGTAATACAATTTAAGTGTATTGACTTTTTTCACAATTTAAAACATACAATAAGGCTATATATTTGTGTTGCATTGGTATAAAATCAAGTGTATGAAACGTTCATTCCATCGTTTTCATGCCTTAAATGGAAATCACAGCACTTGAAATTAGGCATATTCTGTATATATATATATATATATATATATATATATATATATATATATTATGTAATTCAGTCAAATGAATTATTAATGAGACACGACAACAGTATTCTCCAGGAAATCAAAGAAAATATTTATTTTACAAAATAAGAAAAAAAGAAAAACAGTTGGGACAGTATTAGTAATAAATTCAATTCCTAGTTAGATGTACACATATTTTGGCCTAAAGAAAGCATGACATTATTTTGCATAATGTACACAAAGAATTATCGATGTGTGATATATCAATCAAAGGAATATGATAACAATATCTTGACTAAAAAAGTCGGGGCTAAATATTTAGTGTACGTTGACGTGAAACATATATTCCAATGAGATACATGTGGTCAAGAATCAATTTGGAACACAACCATTTACTATATTCCCGTAGTGTTAAATATAAGCTTAAGTGAAGCGATTATATTTAATTATATATTTTGGTCACAAAATGTTGAGAGATAATCTTACATATACATTCAGTGTAGAAAGTACTTATTTAAATTTGAAAAGTAAAAGTAGCTCACGATAGTTGTGTCTAAAATGAGAACATTTTATACGTCATGTTCATAGCAAAGAAGTGTGTTGAATTGCTAGCTAGCATATTTTCTACCGACAAAAAATTATCTTCGAACGAATTGTTTCAATGTAGATTGTTATTCGATCAGTAATTAAATATGGAATATATTGACATTTAATATATATAACCTGGATTACCATATAATTGTTTTTACCCCTCTAATTTATTTTATGTTGTTTATTCACTGTGAATGTCGCTAAATGTTTCTCAAACAAAATACGGTAAAAATTTTACTAATCAACGATTCAAAAGCGTGTTTGCCGCTGGCTTTTTTTTTTTCTGGGACATAGCTTTCAAAACACACCATTTAACTTCAAAAGATAATGGCATGTTGCAAAGTAATATTGCAGGTCACGTACTCTCTTCCATGGACTTCTTGACAAGTACATGCAAACCAGTTCACCGCATGGCCCAAATTTTAGTGATAAATTTTGATGACTGAAGGTGTACTCAGCTATGATTTCAATAGATAGATAATATCAGAGAGAGAGAGAGAGAGAGAGAGAGAGAGAGAGAGAGAGAGAGAGTAGAATATAACCTGCCAATAGGGGTTACGTTTCCTGCCTAACAAAAAAAAAGAATAAAACAATATTACGTCTCATCCCGTTTAACTTACTTTGCTGCATAGTTATCAGATTCTGCGGAGAAGCATTTTTTCTTCATGAATATAAAGTAGAATTGGAAAGATTATTTTTTATTCTACCAAAACTGGTCTAGCATGATCATTCTTCTTTCGCATTAATCTGAGCTGCAAAAGTTTGGAAATAACCTCAAGGTTACACACTCTTTGATCTCTGTATTCTATATCAAGCAATGGAGATTTTCGGAAAAGATACATCTTTTTTGTCGAATACACAACCATTTTCAGTGGTGGGTATAAAGTGTTTTGTAGCGTATGCGGTTTATGAATGTAAATTTTGAATCAGAACAATAATCAATCCTATTTCTGAAATAAAAATATGTACATTGTCGACTTTCACAATAGCCTAGCTCAATCTAATAACAGCTTATACTATTATAGGATTGCTAAAATTAAATTTGTATTAATGCATCTAAAAATAAAAGGAATAAATCGAAAGAAACCATTCGGATGGAAAAGTATTCACTTTTCCCCCAACATTTTATGAAAATTAATTGCCAATGAACGGTCATAAACTTTTGCAAATCTGTCTCGCCTCTAAGAGCTACTCACAAGAATTAATTAAACAAATCAATAAATACGTAAATACCTTTTCCTCAGCAAGTTGTACCAACCAGCGATTAATTCAGCATACAGCGTGTCTTATATAAGTGTTACACCAAGGCTACCATTATCAACAATGAAATGATTGGATCTAACGTCTTCCAATCAAATTTTATTTTTAGTTAGAACAAAATGTCCATTTGATAGATACATTAATTTTCTATGAGGAAGAAAAACATATTCATGGTATCATTAATATGATTGGATAGGTTCGTGTTTGTGATTTTGTTTTTGTAATTCGCCGTTTTCTTTCTTCAAAGATAAAACATATATAACATCTTTCATTAGGGTGGACTTGGCTTTATATGTAAGATAAATGTATTTCAGGGTGCAATTGATGTGCATATATTATTCACCCATACGGCAACTTTAGGTCAGTGTCCAGCATCCTTCGAAACAATCTTAAAACCAACCACTGACCGAACGCTTAGTGTTATGACCATTTTTCTGCTCCATGGTTTTTATTGTATACAACATTACAGGTAGACATTCTATTTAAATATTCCATGCAATGCAAGCGTTATACATTATTATTACCAAAGCATGTACTGCAAAAGGCATTGTATCATATTTTGAATCTAAACATGCTGAATTGAACTGAGAAATTTGACTGAAAAATATCCGAAATAAAAATTGCTTAGTCTTCATATCTGTATTTTCATGGCACATACAAACTTGGAAAAAATATTTTTAATGATCTGCATGAAATCAGTGATCAAAGAAGATCACGGTTTCAGTCTAAACAGGATGATTACAACTTTCTTTCAGGATGATGACTGATCTATTCCTAAAGTTTGTGTAACATACGTGAAACAATCAGAAACAATACAACCATCCATCCGTCCCCTCGTCCATCCTTTATTCCATATATACCTACGTTTTGGTTTCTTTTTCTTCGTTCTGATAATATTATTTTTAACTAACATAGGCTTCCCAAATTGTACGAATTAAACAATTACATGAAAACATAATGGAAGTGTGAGTAGATAGCATATGGACTCAACAAAAAATGTCTTTGCTCTTCCATATTTGATCTATCTTTAAGAACTTAAACTTAATATAACAGGATGTTCTCTCATCAGTACCGTGATGATTCTCCCCTAGGTAGTACTTGCATTTCTATCTCTGTGCAAAGTGACTTTTAACGCTCACTAGTGGTTTTATAGGAATGCTTGTAGCCTCGTAGTTTCAGGATGCTGAATTTGCTTTTTTACTATGAACTATAAAACAAATAAGTGAATATGCAGAGGATAATACAAGTTTGCATAGCGATTGTGTTCAATAATTCACAAGTCCCAACGATCCATGATTTAAGTCAAAAGTGAATTGTTAAACATAAACGCTATGCTACTTGTTACATATATTATTCTATTGATTACATAGATCATTAATTCGCACATATCTGTTTTATAGTTGTTGTGTCAATGTGCCAACGTCGAGCGAATAGAATAATTGCACCAGCCGTAAGGAATATGAACGAACCATCATATTACGTTCGATGAATCGTCAAAGCATACATGCCGTAACTTCATAAGACAGCAATTTTTTGTGCGTACGTATTTCTTACACAATGTTACAACAAAAAGGTAAACAAAAAAGCTTTGAAACATGAACAATGCAATGACAAATGACTATCATCAATCTAAGACTTTTCACCGCAATGCCATTCAAGATCAACATTCTATTTTTTTAACTCTTCAGGATAGGACCCCGAGATCACTCTTTGCAAACACAAATTATGTTCGAACTTGGAAAGAGAGGAAACATACAGAAAGAACGCTCACTACACTCACTTACACAGACATACACATTAAATTTACGTCGGCGTCATCAAACAGGTGTAATATATTTTTGGATACTCAATCTACCCTCCTGGAAGGGACCATAGAAACTGACCTGTATTCTAAACCAGCTGACTTTCACCAGTATATACTCCCAACCAGCTGCCACTCCCAGCATGTAATAAAAAATCTTCCTTACGGCTACCTTTGAAAAGAGACTCGTAGAGCTCAAGGGGCACCTTAGAAGGAGAGGATACAGATATAGCTACATCGAGGAGACTATTAACAAAGCTAGACTCCTATAGAGGAGTCCTCCTGAAATATAAAACCAAGAGAACCAACAAAAGCGTCCCCTTCGTGGATACTTTCCACTCCGATGCCCCAAAGTTACAACAGATAATTCGGAGGCACTGCAACCAGATTGAATCCTCCGAACGTCTGAAGGGCATTTTTTAAGAAGTTCCTATGGTTGCGTACCTTAGACCTAAAATATCTGAAGGACTATCTGGTACGTGCCAAGGTAACTTCAAACAAGAATACAGATTCAGGCACATATTGATGCAAAGATAAGCGTTGCCTAATTTGCAGACATATCCCCGATACCAAATCGTTCAGAAGTTCGACGATAGAAGTTCGTTACACTAGCAATCAGAAGCTAGCATGTCGAACAAAAAATGTAATATATCTTCTAACATGCACTATCTGTGGCACTCAATATGTTGGTGAAACCGTTGATTTCAGAAAACGAATGAAAAATCACAAGAGCCACAAAGTCAACGCGAAACTCACCAACCACTACAACTCGACAGGGCATCCAGTCGAGTCCCTCGCTGATGGCAGCATAACATTATATTTTTAGTTTACCCGTTTTAGACCATTTTTTCATTTTGTCTTCTTTCATTCTTTTATTGTGTATCCTTTGTTTATTTCCTCGTCATTGAAACACGTAGGAGTCAAGAATTCTTCTTGGCTTTTATGTTTAGTGTTTGTTTTGTGGATGTAAATTGTTTCTTCCCCTGACGAAGAGCTTGTTTAGCTCGAAACATTGGGAAACTGTTTTACGCCGTTATAAATTTCTCTCTCTCTCTCTCTCTATATATATATGAATTTATACTTCATGGTATGGAGGACATTGACATTGGTATGATACAGTTTTTTATTTGAATTTATGCTGATGATATTCTTCTATTCTTAGTTCTCGTATAGGTCTTCATAAAGATTTAGACTTTTGAAATGAATATTGCAATAGATGGAAATTAAATGTGAACGTTTCTAAGATAAAGTTTGAGATATTTTGGTACGGTAGTTGGTTACCAATAGGTATGGAGTTTACTTATAGTAAATATGGCACTAGATATAGTAAACAAATCTTCATGTCATTATTTTTCTTAGATTCCGTGGATCGTTTGATAAAGCACATATTATATTAGCCACCCACCCCTGTTATGTAATATTTTAATTGCAAATATATATTTATATATTTACTATTTTGAAGATAACTTATTTAATGAGGCTTTTGATAATTTATTCTAGCCATTATTGACGTATTGTTGTGTGGTATGGGGTTTTATGGCTGCTAATAATATTGAAAAGGTATATTTACAATTTTGTAAAAAGCTGTTATGAGTTAGGAGAAGCACAACATATGATTTTATTTATGGTGAAGTTAAAACAAACCTTTTTTATTATGAAAAGATATTAATATATTATTATCAAATACTGGTTTAATACTCTGCCATCACAAGACAGAACGTATATCAATTATATTTATAATACGATGCTAGATGATTTAGTAGGGTTGCCGCATACGAAAACTGGGGTTCTTTTAGTTACAGACATGCTTGTTTAGACGGCGGTACTATGCAGTTTGGATAAGTGAATAGGTAGATAATACTAACATATTTATGGGTAATTTCAAACAAAGACTGGCTGATAATTGTATTCAAATTTGGATGGATAGGTTACAGAACTCTAATATAGCTCATTTTTACGTGAATATTGCTTCATGTCAGCCTAATGTGTATGTTGGTAAATGATAATGGTCACAGTTCAAAATTTAGAAGTACTTTAGCTCAATTGCGAGTGTCATCGCATAGATTGGAAATTAAGACTGCTAGGTGGGCAAGACCGTACAAACCAACTGAAGAAAGATTATGTTCCATATGAAATACACTGGAGAATGAGTATCATTTACTTTAAAGTGTCACTTATACAAACATTAAAAGAGTAATTATATAGATAATTATTATTGAAAAAGACCCAATATGTTTTAATTTATTCAACTCGTAATTTGCAAAGATTTTACAATTATACAATTCTTTGGTGTATCTAAAGCTATTACAATAGGAACTAATATTCCATATCTAAACAAGTGATGTTTTATGAAGATGATGATGATGACGACGACGACGATGATGATAATGATTGCTATTACTTATAATTAATATTATTCGTATTATTGTTATTACATGCATAAATAGGTATTATTTAAATTGAAAAGAAAAATATCTGAAATCTTGGATTGTAGTGAATTTTTCTCGCGAATACTATTTGACAAAAGAATGTGTGCGTGCAGGTGCGTGTAGGGGTAAAGAACGTTTTTTGTATGTGATAGTGTGAATGAAAGTATTGCTTGTGTATGATTGTCATTATATTCATATAGTTACGATTTTTTTATTTTGAAGATGTCTGTACTTTCAACGTATAACATTGTAACCATGTTCATGTATTGCACAATCTGCCACGTATGTACCAAGCTTGTATCCTCACAATCCAATTGGGCTAATGGAAGAAAATACAGTCTTGTCTACCTATCTTGTTTGTGTGTGTGTTTGTGTGTGTTTGTGTATGTGTCCAGCATCATGACAGCAGATTTCCATCCATATGACACAAAGTCATGCCGAACCAGAAATGGATGTCTGTAATTGTATGCAAATAAATAAATTGAATAAATGAGTTTACTTACTTGCTCATTAGTACTATGTCCTTAGGAAAGGTACCTTAGCTCCCATTTCCTGTGTTAGAAGTGACGTGAAAAAAATATAAAAACAAAACCTGTGTTAAATGCCTCTTAGAATAAGTAAAGTTACGTATTCTTCCTGGAATATACTGGTATAAACTTTATATGTAATAAAGATGTATTGACAACCAAGTTACAGTGAGCAATATCATGGGGTCAGACGCGGATCTTAAAGTCTCATAGGAATGGCATTTGTCATCCTAAAACAACCAACTCAGGCCACAAATAATATTATCCACACTCTGGGTATATTTATCACTGTTCAAAATTCCATACATTTACAACAAAGGTCCTATTTCATGGTACATCAATTAGCCCTACGCACCACATAATTTGTTCCCATTGCAATGTGCAGTAAGTGTTCCGAGACACTGGGGGTAGGTCAATTTCGTAGCGTTTTCTCCAGACACCTATTATATCATCATGATTAACCACAACCTCACAATTATCATCTAAATTTCAATCTATCCACTCCTTTATGCAAGGCACATCCCAATTTTCTCCTACAACAATTCAGGTCACTTTGAAGCCAGTGAAGTGCATTGCACATGCTTAAAATATCGCTCAAAACACAAACGTCTCCGGACGGTTTTTGTGCATAATGCTACAGTGACTGACTGATTTAATTCACTTGTACGATCCACTAAATTCTGTCTTCTGTTTCTTTCTACGAGACGCGATATAATCCGATCACCGTGAACACCAAACTTTCGTCACCGGCCACTTCTATGATTTTCTGCAGAACCAGTTGCACTGTTTGTTTTTTTGTCAAACTTATCACCACATTAGATTTAATTCACTTGTCACATCCACTAAATTCTGTCTCGTGTTTCTTTCTACGAGCCGCTATATAACCCCATCACCGTCAAGAACAAACTTTCGTTTCAGGGCCACGTATAATAAGATTTTCTGCAGAACCAGTTTTTTTTTCAAAAATATTACCACATTAGATTGAGCTTTACCCAAAATTGTATCGATACTTCCAGTACTCATCCCTTCCTTTCACAACGCAGTATGACCCTCTTTTCGTCAGGTGCCATTTCTTAACAGTTTTAAGCAGTTTTTTGTCTATGATATTGATTTACTTACGGTAATTAACAGAGTACTTTTTTAGTTCCGAATAACCTAACCGGTGTTAGTACTATTTACTTCCCTACAAATTTCTGCTGAACTAAACGATAATGGTTCGCGGTAGGTTTAATTGCATAACATATACCCTCGCGCGCAAAACGTTAACGTGATTCAACTCTCTTGTCATGACGATATATATATATATATATATATCTATATATATATATATATATATATATATATATATATATATATATATATTCAGCATCTTGAGATACATATACATTTATATTGGCATACCATCTGTTTTAAATTTCCTAATAATTTTGATCGACTTCAAAGAATATATTTACCTGTAATTACTTATAGGATTAGGGTTAAAAATAAAATTCAATGATCAATGGTGAGGAGTGACAAACGGTGGGGCCGATAACGGATAACTTGGTCGTGTGAGTTGAAAACCACGTTTTTGTTCTAATTACTAGAATACAATATCTTGTGTGGAGTATTGATAGTCCATCAGGGACACAAAAGGTTCTTGAATTTTTACGAAATTGCAACAAGATACTACAAAAATTGCTGATTAATATGCTACATCAGTTCTTTCGTCTCTCTCTCTCTCTCTCAGACACACACACACACACATACACCTTTGTATCTTTACTCACGTCTAATATATTTAGCTTACTACGTGTACTATATGCCGCCATAAGAGCTATTCTTTTTAGTCTGTTTTTCATTTAATGATATGACATTGTAAATTGTTAAAACTTTATTTTTCCAACCTCATTTCAGTTAATTTTGATTAGAACGTAAATAATATGAATGTAAATAAAGTTTCATGTACATAGCATTATTTGTCGGTAGTCTATAATGGATTCATAAATCAACACCAAAGGATAGTATAAATTGTCAAGATCCTCGATTATATAAATTTAAATGTTGTTCCATCATTCTAGCTTTCTTATTTTTTTCCTTCTTTTTTTAATTATCCCTGTAGTAGATTGACCACTGGGTAGGGGAACACCATCCCAAGACCACCTTACAATACAAAAGTTCTGGTTATCAGTTTATCTTGGGACAATAAATATCATATGCATACAAAGAAAAGGAAAATAAAACACACACATGTATATAACACACAATCTCTTTTAATACACAATTTAGATACATAAACACAGGAATAAAGTGTACAAGTGATATATATTTTTGTGATATTAAGTAATTTGTTCCCGTTTTCCATCAAATCCGACCCAAATAAAAATAACACTGGTCTACAATTTTATTAGAAGTGGTCTGCTTCAGAGATAAAATGTGCTATTTTTTAGGGATTTTGATGTGCTGAATTCAAATATGACAATTAAAACAACTGATTGGATACTGTTTCCAAGATATTTAAGTTTTTACTTTACGTCTATGCATATTGTGTACATATTAGACTTTTGATCATAAATTGTAAATCTAGGTCTTTTCATGTGTTTATGGTTGCTTTACATGATAATATTTCACCTGTCCTGTTTATGTAACACTTTAAAAACAGCAAAAGGGTTATATCAATACAAATATATTCAAACAAAAGTATAAAAAAGACTATTATGTATATATAAGTACATAGTTTAGTCCTTATTCAGTGTCTACTCGGCGCTTCTTGGCTTGTCTCTTGTATTCATTAAATGGAGCATCTCTTGTCACTGTCCAGCAATAGTCTGCAAGCATTGATGGGCTCCATTTGCCCTGATAGCGTTTCTCCATTGTTGCAATGTCCTGGTGAAATCGCTCGCCGTGCTCGTCGCTCACTGCTCCGCAGTTCGGTGGAGCAAAATCTAGATGAGAGTGCAAAAAATGTATCTTTAGTGACATGTTGCAACCAAGGCTTTTGTATGCCTTGAGGAGGTTTACCACCAACTCCCTGTAGTTGTCTGCCTTGTTGTTTCCGAGAAAATTTGTTGCCACTAACTGGAAGGGTTTCCTTGCCGTCTTTTCCTTACCACGCAGTGCACGGTGTAATGCATCATCTCGAAGAAGTTCCCGAATCTGAGGACCAACAAAGATACCTTCCTTTATCTTAGCTTCACTTAACCTTGGAAATTTTCCACGGAGGTACTTGAAAGCTGCTTGTGTTTTGTCCATGGCCTTGACATAGTTCTTTATCAGACCCAGCTTGATGTGCAAGGGTGGTAACAAAATCTTCCTTGATTCAACAAGTGGTGGATGCTGAGCACTTTTCATCCTAGACTCCAATGACTGTCGGAGTTGCCAATCTCTCTTAATGTAGTGGGAATCTCTCGCACGACTCTCCCATTCGCAGATAAAACAGCATTACTTTGTGTATCCAGTCTGCAGACAAAGCAAGAGAGCAAGAACCTTGAAATCGCCATAAAGCTGCCTCTGATGTTGGTCATAGTTTATGCACCTCAAAATTTGTTTCATGTTTTCATAGGTTTCCTTCATATGGACTGCATGACCATCTGGAATTGATGGCAAAACACTGCCATTATGCAGCAAAACAGTTCTAAGACTCGTCTTCGATGAATTAATGAACAGTCTCCACTCATCTGGATCATGAAGGATGTTGAGGGCTGCCATCACACCATCGATGTTGTTGCAAGCTACAAGATCACCTTCCATGAAGAAGAATGGGACAAGATGCTTTTGACGGTCACGGAACATGGAAACCCTAACATCACCTGCCAGGAGATTCCACTGCTGTAGTCTGGAGCCCAACAGCTCTGCCTTACTCTTGGGTAGTTCCAAATCCCTGACAAAGTCATTAAGTTCACCTTGTGTTATGAGTGTGGTTCAGAGGAGGAGGATGGAGAAAATATGGGTCATGTGACACTGATTGTTCAGGACTAGAAGTTTCATCCTCTTTCTCTTCCTCTTCCTCGTTTGACTCAAGTGAGAATGATTCTGGTGCATCAGGAACCGGCAGTCCTTCTCCGTGGGGTACTTGGCGTATAGCTGATGGAATGTTTGGATAATGCACAGTCCACTTTGTCTTATTTGACACACCTTTCGCAACTGGAGGCACCATGCAGAAGTGACAATTGCTGATATTATCTGTTGGCTCTCTCCAAATCATTGGCACTGCAAAAGGCATAGATTTCCTTTTCCTTTTCCTGTTAAACCACTGGCGACGATTTGTTGCACACGTGTTGCAGCATATGTGTGGGGCCCACCTCTTGTCCTGATCTCCAATTTTGCAGCCAAAATAAAGGTGATAGGCTTTCTTAACCATAGTGGTTATACTGCGCTTTTGTGACGCAAAAGTCACTTCACCACAAACATAGCAGAAGTTATCTGCATTGTTCACACAAGTACGAGGCATCTCTGCTCACTTTGGCTAGACAGAAATGTGTCCCTTTGCATTTGTAGAGTTGATATAGGGCAATTTCTTCAGCAGAGTGATGTAAGCTTAGTTATGATTGCATCATTCATGACTTATAGGAATAACATGATGCAATTCATATCATGTGTGACGCAATACCAGCTTCAGATTGCATCATTCATTGTTTTGCCTAAAAAGCAAGTACTGTCCAAACACAGTCATAGATTTATTCATAGATCCAGTGAAAGATGTATTTTAGTCATTTCTGGTTTAAATTGAGATCCCTTCCCTTTATAACTCACTTATCGTTCGCCATTCCCAAGTCAAGGGTCGTATATACTGACCCAGTATGATATCTTTAAAACTAGAGCCAATCAACAATTGTAAGCATGATTTTCGTTCTCAGTGACCCAGAATTAGTAAAGTTTGACAACATTTATTACGGAAGCATTTTAGCTGTAGACCAGTGTAATCAATTGCAAGAAGAAAAAGGATTCTTACAAAAGATACACATACTCCTAATTGAGGTCAATTTGTGAAGTAATTGGTCCTCTTTTTATTTAATTTAGCAATGTATTTTTCAATGTTCTTATGCATTTTAACTATTTGTTTAAAAACATAAATATAAGGTTTTGCATAGTGAAACTGCAAGTGTAAATATAATATTTAGCCGAAATAAGCAAGAAACTACACAAATGTTCAATTGTTTACTTCACAAAATACTTTTTGGGACAAATATTCAATATTTGGGCAACAAGGTGAAAAATAGTTAATAAAATGGTACCAAAAGTTTGAAGCAATATCGCAGTCACAGAAGAGATATTCAATATTTTAGTCTTTACTCTTACAGAAAGCGCATTTGTCGTCCTCTAATATGTTCATTCTTTTCAAAAACTTATCAGTAACAATTATTCTATGAATTAACTTAAAAGAAAAGAGATAAACTTGGTATCCTTGATACAATCTTTTTGCCGACTATAAATCTCAGACCACTACTTATAGGTTTATCTAATACTTGGACCCAAGTTTCCTGCTTAGCAGTATGTTACCTTTTTGTCTTTTTTAAATAGATCTTTGTAAACAAATTTCATTGAATTTTGTTTTTGCAAGTTCATTTTGTTGTTCTCCTACTTATCAAACTTATTGTGTACTAAATGGTTTTTGATAGCATCTATCCATGATTTTGGGATTTTGAATATTAAGGAGACTTATTTCAAGAAATCATCGCATCTAGTGTTTCATTTTATCCTTTCATAAGGTATTAAATTACCGTGATCATCTACTGAATCATAAAGAATGTCAATGCCGGCTTCTGTCCAGGATTTGTATTGACATAACATGGGGGGAGGGGGGGCAAAGTTTAAAATACTCTGGGATAAATACTAGTTTGAACTTTGCGGTTACCCTTTCCAGTAAGATACTGCTAAAATAACATCCCTCCAAAAACTGTTTTAATGAAACTACCAAATTTTTCTAATTTTCTTCTCCCTAAATTCCAAATATCATTTTTATTTCTGAACATGGTTGTATTTACTACATTCTCCAACCCTCGTTTGTCAGCAATGTTTTAACCCATCTTATCTTAACGTACCCAATGAATGAATAAATGTGAATCATATTTAGTCCTCCCTTATTCTCACAAAATACAAGGATATCACGTTTAGTTCTCTTTACTTTACCACCCCATACAAATTAAAATAAGATACGATTAAGCTCTGTTTCGACTTTTGATGTTGGGGTTCGAAGTGATAAATAAAGATATATGAATATGGGCAGAACAAGAGTTTTTACAACAATTACCTTACCAGATACTGAAAGATATATTTCACTCCAGCTTGCCAGTAAAATTTTTTAAGTCGTTAATTTCCTCCTATAATTGATTTTCACCATTTGTTGTAAATGTAGAGCAAAATCGATGCCAAGGAGTGCGAAGTCAGAAGAACCATATCAAGACATATTCTTTCATTGGAAAATTCCTTGTTTTCACTTCAAATAGCCTTTGTTGTTGTTGTGTTACATGTAATTTACAAACAAAAAAAAAGAAAAGAAAATTGCAAGATATTCATTGTTTCTTTAAGAGAAAGTTGAGATCTATTAAGAAGAATAAAAGCGTCAGTGATCCGATTTATACTCGCTAACATCAAAGATCAGTACCCGTATATCCACATTTTGCTTTAAATTCATCGCTAAAATCTCAACACCAATGATAAACCAGCAAGGCACAATTGGATCTCCTTCAAGACATCCTATCTCCTTTACGATATCCTCTTTCAATTCTAATAATGCTGACATATTGCCATTATTTATAACAGAACTTTTAGAGTTATTTACAAAACAGTCTAAAGCACTTTTAATTTTGTTTTGTTTTATTGTTGTTGTTAATTAATTTTATTAGTATCTTGTTACAACAAGGAGATGTTATTTATACATTTATATACATTTATTTCAGATTGTTTTCACTTTAATTGCTCAATGAAAGTATCCATAATTCATCCATTTACAACAGCTTGTCTTTTATAAAAAAGTTGACTACATGTACATTTGTTTCCTAATGTATCTGGTAAAAAGTAAATGTAATGACGATGTGAACATTTATTCAATGCCTAATATCTTTATGCAGGTGTGATGGTTTGACAATCCTGCAAAACGCCTCTTATTTTCGAATTCCTTTCAACATTTGAAATATTCTCAGACTATTTTATGTTCCATTTGAAATCAAATACACGTGTATTCCTTCAAAGAAATCAAAGACTATCAACTAATAAATGAACGTAATTACACTTTTCACATTTGAAATATAATCCGACTATTTCTCTAATTTTTTAATTTATGTTTCATTTGGGATTAAATACATGTGTATTCCTTCAGTAACGTTCGGATTACAGCAATGGATAACGGAACATGACAACAATTACAATTAAGTTGTAACTTACAAAAGGTAGGTTTCATACTTAGTTTCTCTCGATCATTGTTAGTTTGAACTTGCAAACGGGAAGCATAAATAAATCTCATACAAACCCTCTAAACTTCACTAACATTTTGCAAACGTTAAAATCTTTAAGACCCCATCATATACCTGCATGTCCAATCAGACGTTCATTATTAGGGTAAATCTGTTTTATTCTCTCTTACTTTTTGCCGCGGCCTTGTACTCCTTTATTAGCGTAGGATATGACGTAAGAGCCCATAAGCTAGGTATCATAGCTAATGGATAAATAGTGCACAAAATAGATCAAGTGTTTGTGCGGTGCAGGCCAGGAAAAAGTTGACGCAGCCATGGACTGATTTCCCATAGTGCACTTGATAACTCAGGAGAACCCGATGGTGACTGCAAGGCTTTGTCTATTTTTAGCTACAACTTCCCAGCTTGGTTAACATTGCCTAGAGGCTGATCATATCGCATGGGGAGTCCAGTGCCGCGGGTGACTGTATAGGGAGGTGGCACACTTCCCGTAGTAATGAACTTAAGTAATATATGTCTTGTACTAACGTTGTAACCATAAAGCTTGCTAATTTTTTAAATTTAATGTTTATTTTAAAAACTATGCTAACAATCTTAGTGACTCATAACTACTAAATACAAAATATAGAATCACTTTTGAATTCACTCATAGGATGTGCAAACAAAACGTATGCCAGGTTGCAATGAATTTCTTACGACTTTCCGAAAATTAAGGCCCCCTTTTTTATGTAAAATTAAGGGTTCGTTTATTTAAAATTACTGCTGCTAGTTTAAGATTAGGTATACACCATCGAGTCGGTACAGATTTTGTTTAGGCATTTGGTATCTTTTTCTTAAATGGTGAACCCTGTTCCGATTTCACTGTCATAGACATATCCGGCTGAGAATTTGTTTTTGTAATATTACACTATACAAAATCATGATATTTATAAGCATTATCATAAGCGTATGCTTCAAGAGCTGGAAGCTGCAGCCGCTATCAATTCTTTTTGTCAACGACAGTAAAATATTATATTTTTTCTTTATGCGTCTTCGTCACTGCCTATGAATATTATGAAAAAGTTGAGATTTCCATGATTTTTGAATCTAAATTTATAAAATTGTCTCCGCATGTCCTACTCTTCATTTCGTAGCGTTTCAAAACTCCGCCAAAGGTACAATTTGAATTATCATCGTGCATTGCATATCTTAACAGCTCTTTCATTAATTAGAAATGTCTATTTTTGGCTTTTAGTTTGTTCAGTATTAGTTGAGGTGTGTACGGCAAACTAAAACAAAGATCGAACTCATACTGTTTTTCCTTTTCGATTGTGGAAGATTGATAATCGCTTTGGAAGTAATTAATTCTGTGATACAACAATAATACCCTACTGGGTGGAAATGAAAAATATTAGACTGAAGTTGAAACAAAAGGGATATTTATTTGCAACTGTCATCATGCCTCATCAAAGGTTATACACTAATCGTGTGATACGCTTTTTCTAAGCGTACAACGCAATTTAATAATATGAAAGAAGATTATGCTACATAGAAATTTAAAGATTTGTATGTCTCTCATGTACAGCAAAACAATTATGCATAGAAAAATAATCGTTCTTTATAAGCCTCTTTGTGCATATTGTAGCATATTTTAAAACGCCTTCCTTTAAATAACATTAAATCATCCAAAGGCTGTACTCACTCTTATGCTTACATGAAAATATTCTATACCTCGCATCAAGTCCAATATAAAGGAACAACAGGGAAAAATCCAAGTAGAATTAGATGTATAAAACTGAATGCCATTTTCTGGTAGGGTCTTTCGTACCTCTTTGTTTATCGGTGAGGGGGTAGTTGCCTCTGTAGGTTCTGGTGCGGGAGTAGGAACCCGTAAAGGTTCCTATTCGTGGGTGGGCACCACTGGAGGTTCTGCGGCGGGTTGTTTCTCAGTGGCTGAGGCTATAATAATAATAAATACAGAAGAGATCCAATGTGTGGATATTTATGCGTACATCAATTTTACATATTTAAGGGTTTTAAACACTCCAAATGCGCAAATCTACCAATGTTCTTAAATTTCAATGGAAGAATGATGCATAAAATAATGTTAATTCCCTGCAGTTGTAGGAGGTTATATTGCAACAAGTGTTAATGTAAGAAACAAACATTATTATTAAGTACACCAGCAGAGTATACGCTGGAGAACTCGGTAAGTAAAGTCTTCTCTTTAATGTAATTTAATCTCAAATATTCAAAGTCATCCAGTACATCTGATAAAAGCTGCAGTATGCTCTATACATTAAGATGTAAACTGATTAGTCTATGCATACATTTACTCTCTGCATGTATGTGAATTATTTTATAAATAACTTTATATGTAACCCCGCTCGCCACTGCACATAATTAATTGTATATGGCTTGAATAATCTGGAGCCTGATTTGCGAAATATTGCCTCAACGAATAAGCACACAGGCGATAAATGATGTTAAGATGTTTTTCCTAGTTTTGATCAGATATCTCGCAAAATATTATTGATGGAAGCACTTTCGATCATATGTGAAATTCCATTAAAACCCACAACAATAAAAGTTTGCGAACTTGCATTATAGACGCTCTGAAGCGATATGAAGAAAGTTTCTCATAATATTTGATTTTGATTTAAGTAAAAGGTGCTGAGTTGTCACAGATGTAACTTAGCAGCATGTCTTTTCTTTCTATTATAATAATATATGATGGCTTTACGGAATACTTTATATCATGTATGACACAACCACCTGTATCAGAGCCTAAATTCTATAGTGTTTATTTATGTTGTTGTTGTTTTCTTGTTTTGTTGTTGTTGTTGTTGTTATGTTGGGGTATCCTTTTTAACGCACATCAATGGCACAAATATAAATGACAACTACCAACTACTTGTTTTAAGATACAATCCCTTGTAGTAATGGTTCATACGTTGGTACATGATCAGCATATATTGTGGAACTTAAGAAACCTTAAAAGGTAAGTTTGGTCAAATTGGTTAGGAATTCTAGTAATGAAAAATATCAGGTTCATCATTATCATTTTCACATCTTCCAAAAGTTTGAATACAGTGTTGCTGACATTGTTAATTAAAAATTGGTTCAGATTCTTTAGACGTCTTTAACTTCTCGTTTTGAAAATTCCAGTCGAAAGAAGTAATTTTCAGCATAGATTTAACATACTAAATGACCACTATTATTTTAATCCTTCCTGTGATATTTGTCAAAAACTAGATTGCTCTATTTCAGTTCTTTCATTGAAGAGACGAGTAATAAAGGAGGCAGATCTGCATCGACTTCTACAAATTAAAGGAACCCCCTTTAACGTTCCACACGAAAAAAGACCAAATTTGTCCAAGAAATTTCAGAAAGAAGTCGTTTTGTTTCCTACTTCAGTAGCATTCCGTTGTATTGGTTGACATAGCGGTCTTATTTTACACCAACCTGAGGGACCTAGATGAATAGCATATCCAGCACTATACGAAATGTGATTAAGATAGGTTTACTCCTTATTACACTTTTCAGACGAAGCGAACTATTTTTTGTTTCTTTGACCATATCACTGGAGTCTTTTAACTCTTTTTGACACTCAATGAAAGCAAATCGATTCGATTTGCAAAATTAAACGGGGACTTGATAATAGACTCTTTACATACAATTTAGAACTTTTTGAACACATTTTTAGAAAAAGTTGAAATAAGTGAACACTCCGGACGATTGACAAAAGAGGAATTCAATCCAATTAAGGTAGGACCACACAATATGTAGACATGGTATTATGACACGGGTGCTGTACTTTAAGGTGGTGTATAGTCAATGCAAGCGAGGCAGATGGACAGACAGAGCAGGTAGGACTTACATGACACTTTTATATGGGAATAATTTACTCACCAAAGCCAAAATGCAAGACTAAGAACGTATATCGAAATTATCATCCGTCTATTAATCTGTATTCAGATTATGAAAGAGAAATTCATAGAATGAGTGTCCTAGAGCTTACTTGTGAAGGTTGGAAGAGGGATACAAACATACACCACCAAATGAAACGCAAGGAGAATACATTAGAATTCATAATGTATGTATGGTACTTCAGCAATCTTGAACTACTCCAAGACAGGCATGCAGTCATGTGCTTTGTCCTTTCGAAACTTCGGCAATGCTATTGGTGATATATATATATATATATATATATATATATATATATATATATATATATATATATATATATATATATATATATGTATATATATATATATATAAGATAAAATAGAAAACATCTGTAGGATATACAGGCACACTGTCAAATAACCAGCAAACACTCAAAATAATCACTCATGAGTTGGGTACATCTACTATACAGAGACTGTTTCAAGACAACGGGGAGCAAATAATTTCTTATACTTTTACATATTTTCTCTTTTCAAATCCATATCAATGCAAATTAAGAAGATAATATTTTGTGCCATTAGTTTTTAGTGGATATTCCCAAGGGTATTTCAACAACTACATGTCAGAGGTAAATAGTCACTATCAATAGTTTACCTTTGTGAGTAAAAGACGTCAGCTTTTATTTCATTTTCTATTTTTTCCCTTTTGCCAAGATTCAGAAGATGTACAAGTTTGTGCAATTTTATTGCGGACAGTTAGAAATATTTTAGCGAAACTTCAATATTTTGTAAAACGCCATCAACTCCATTTATTTCGATTATTCGGTTCATTTAATTAAAACAGTCATCGGCTTCATATTATTTCAAACGATTCTTATACTATTTTATTTAGTGATATACTTGGTCTCTACACAAGACATCTAAACCAATCAAAATAATACTCAACTGTGTCATAGGACAACTTTAGTCTCCATATAAGACACTAAACCAGTCTATATACTAGTCAACTGTGTCATATGACAACGTTAGTCTCCATACAAGACATTAAACCAATCTACATACTAGTCAACTGTGTCATAGGACAAATTTAGTCTCCATATAAGACACTAAACCAGTCTATATACTAGTCAACTGTGTCATATGACAACGTTAGTCTCCATACAAGACATTAAACCAATCTACATACTAGTCAACTGTGTCATACGACAAATTAGTCTCCATACAAGACACTAAACCAATCTACGTACTAGTCAACTGTGTCATGTAATGACGCTAATATAAATCCTTTAACAAGCTATTACAATATAAAACCCAAGTTAGACAACGACGGTATATGTACTTTATAAGTATCTTTACTGTTCAAAACACATATATGCCGAATATATTGCACTCTTTCTTAAAAGGAAAGTCGGAAAGATTTTCATTGCATGTTTATTTTGGTTTTGAGTTGCGTATAAGCATTGGTCTAAAACGCTGTACATGCAGTAAAATAAAATGTGACAACAATGACTTTCATTCTCTGACATTTTTCATCTTTTAATCGCAATCAATGAACTTCCTACACATCTTTTGTTATTAGTAGATAAGTAGAAGACATTTTAACTTTCATGCTAGAGCATTCTGTGGAAACAACTACAAAAAACCGGAACACAATTTTGATTTCTAAAAGTTTACAATCGCATCGACTTTGTAATACTCTAATTAACTGACATAACCGGGAATACAATAAACTGGCAGATGGAACTCTTTCTTTCTAATCTGAAAAGATAGTATCTAATCGTTTGGATCTGTTTAATCGCTCAAAAAAGTACATTTTATCCTATCGTATTGTAAGGGAGTTCTATTAGTTTTTAGACATGCCATTGATTCAAAGGCGTCGAAAGTTTGTATTGACAATAAAGATATGGCAGATAATATTACCTTTACCTTGGCTGATTCTCTTCGAAAGTGTTCATTTCTTCGAAAAATGGGGTTTAATAACCTTGCACTTCCAAGTATATCAGCAGCTGTTTAGTAGCTATAATTAAATGCCTTCTTCTTACGGTACCTTCAACATCAACAATCGTTCTATCCGTAAGACTGATATACGCTGAGTCAGTTTCCAAGAACTCACTTAGAGTCATTGGCTTCGACATTATGCCATCGTTTTTATTGATGATAGCAGCAAAGTCAACCCCATACCCTCTCGACTAAGCGCACATCTCCATAAAAGATGGAACATATTCTTGTATATAGTCATCAATTCTTGGGAGACACACTCTATAATCGACCCATTAATTGCTCTCATCTAAATACACAATCTGTCTTGATTCCTCTGAAAAAATCAATGTATATGGAATATATTATTGAAATCTACAAATATAAGTAGCAAGGTGTGACGATCTGGTGACAAAAGGGAATTAACATTAGCTAATGCTAAACCAGTGCAAATTCTCAAAAATGACACTCTGGGGTCCAACGGGAATTTCTGTGTTAAAAATGTCAACAGGTTTAACATTATGGTCCTGTCTAGTGACAACGGAAAGCTTAGTATGTATTTTTGAAGGTTTGAAAGTACATGTATGATTCTATATTTAGCGTGTATTTCTAGAACTTGGAAAGTACAAGGGTGTTCCTATTTTACTTTATAGACCGTTAGGAAGACTGACCTTTGACATTGTAACACCTATTATCGAAAGCAAAACATGTGTACTCCCCTTCTTATTGCTCTATATTCACTTTTAGTGTGTGATAGTGCATAAGTTTGCTGGTATGTTTGTGTGCTAGTTTGAACATTCCTGGAAAGTACAAGGGTTTTCCTATTCTATATTCATAGGCCGGTAGGAAGGCTGACCTTCAACATTGTAGCAGCTTTGTCCAAAGCAAACTATATACTACCCTTTTTTAAACTCTATATTCGCTTTTAGGGTGTCATAGTATATAAGTATGATAGTATGTTTTGTGTTAGTTTGAACATTCCTAACCTTTTCTTTTATTACACCCCATGTGTGATAGTTTATCGGTAATAGGCTGTCATTTTTAGGATTTATAGGGACAAGGGGAAATGTAATGTTAAAAACGCTCATAGGTTTAACAAAATGGCGATCTACTATTTAACACGAACCTTATTACTTCCGCAATCATACCTTTTAAAACAAAGCTACCATCCCCTACCGACCTTATAATCCCTACAACAGTAACAATACTCTCATAGATGGAGTGAAAGAAGAGAAAATGGTAGGAGTGCTCACACATACACACAAACACAACCCTCTATATATACTGAAAAGGATGCAGAGAAGAACAAGAACACACTTGATGACAGGCATGGGTTTCTTTTACAATCCAAACACTAAAATACTTATACACTATCATATAGGGAGTGAAAGAAGATAAAAGGGTAGGAATATTCACACACATTGATACACGTAAGATTCTATACATATTGAATGGGATGGAGAGAAAGAAAAACCATTTGTTCTAAATTAATTTTTTTTCTTCTTTTTTTAAATAAGAATAGCGCTAGTCCCTTCCTCTTTATGTACAATATGTACAACTGACAAATTTTAAACATGAACGTGTTTACAAGATTGACAACGTTGGGGAGTAATCAAGTATAGTATCCTTTTGTCGTCGATATACACTATGTTTCTGTGCTAACGAAAATAGTTAGCAATAATGCTCCCAGCACTACCTTTCTATATTATCGCCGTGTCTACAGAAATCACATTAAAGACAAGTCAGTACATGCTCTAATGGAATCCAATACTGCGTAAATGAAGAAAATACACACTATTGTCCACATACCATCGAATCTGATCCTTGTAATTTCTCACTATTGAATTTAGTGGATACAGCATTTCGTTTCATAAAGTTATAAAGTTGATGATATCGTCTTCCAGAGAAACTAATGCATAGCAATGCAGATATTCCACACTGTGGTCGTTGGGAAAGTAAACAGCTACCCAGTGGGTTCCTGGGCCATGACTGTCGTCTGTGTTGATAACATAAGCTCAACTGTCCGTAGGTTTTCAACGAAGACGTTCATTTGTAGCACACACCTCTGGATTCCACGAAGCTGTTAACGAACTGTAGGTCAGAAGGTAATGCAGTTCCCAGGTATTTATTTTCAAAGGTAATGATAAGTAATGAGCTGACACTTGACTTTTCCCTTGAAAGGATCTGTCAAGTAAATCGATGAACGAGAAGTCTTGGTACTCTACTGAAAGAGAGCTTAATTGCTTTTCGTCTCGAAAGAAGTTAGGTGAAGTACAGAATGGTCACTTATGTCTTTGTAATACTCGTCCGAGATCTTCTCTTCTGAGATGAATGTCAATGCTTCTTTCAGATACTCTTCAAACTTTTCTTCTCGACTCATCATCAAACAGTTTCCGTGTTGCACTTGACTAGGATGATCTATTTGACAACCATAACGATGCTCTCTGGTCAGGCGTGTGATTCTTCAGCCTCGTGGCGAGCAAAATGGGAAGTTAAGAGCATTCTTATCCAGGTCATCGTGACTGTATCTTTATCTTCTCCACTTGTCGTCTGCGGCTGCTATTCCAGATGCAAAACATCATCCTCTTTGTCTATGTCTCTGTCTTAGTGTTTCATATATTTCTTTTCTTCTTCTTCTCCACATAGTGCCTGTGACTGCCCTTCTGGATAGAAAACATCATCTTCGCCTATATCCGTGCGTTTGTGTTCGATGTTTTTGATAGTCCAGGATCGCTTCTCTCAAACTGTTGATTTCCAGAATTGTATCAAATTCTGCATACAAGATGACGTTCACTGTGCTCTCAAGAGCCAGTGTAAACTGAAGTTCCATACGGAGTTGACCTGATTTTATAGAATGGAAATGTCCTTCGTCACTGTCTTGGTGTATAGTGAAATCAGATCCCCACCAAGCATATCATCGTAATAATCGTTGCATGAAATGCCTTGGCTACTGTTGGTTCCTAATTGTCCCGTGGCTTCAAACTGAATCACGTAAGATGCAAGTCCTTGTTCTTGACAAAGTTAGGTTCAAAGGGTACAGAACGTCTGATGATCTCGAGTGATTTATATCTTGGACACGTTGAAGTCTTGGGACTTTAAAGGATTTTGATCAATAGTCCCGTTGAGGGCCGCATTCCTTAAGATGCCATTAATCAAACTTTTAGGCAGTTGACCTTGGCAAATATGATCTTCGATCTTGAATCTGAGAGTCTAGAGGCGATGGTGAAGGTCTTAACTTTCACACGTCGTAGGGAATACTTGGATGTTGCTTTGATCAGAGTTTGATTGATGTCGTTTCCCATTTTAGGCAAGACTTCCACATGACGCATTAGAGTCTGGCTTCTTCTATGTTCGTTTTGTACTCGTTAGCATTAGCCATCAAATGGAACACGACACTACTTTGATTCAGTCTCAGATGTACATTCACGCCATTCAACAAATGCTTGCCTTGCAACCAAGTGTTAACGATTCATCATTTCTAAACTACTTTATTGTTTGGTCTTCTTTTGGCAGTCTTTAAATTCAACATTGTGAGGACCATCAGCTTCTGTCAACATTTTATCGCTGAAGGCATCCAAAGTGTCAGAGTTTCACTGAGGCATCCTGATTTGTGTTTCTTTTTCATGGTACAAAACATATTTACATTATTAAAGAAACGAAAAAAAAAAAAAAGAAACAACAACACAATTTAAGTTTTTTTCTTTCATGGTGTAAAACATTTTACTTTTCAAAAAACAAATTTGATGTTTTCTGTCATGCTGCAACAAGTTCAAATTTAAAAGACAAACACACACAGTTCATGTTTGTTTCTTTCATGGTGCAACAAATGTACATTTTATAAAAGCATATTTCATGTTCTATTTCCTTCGTCAGTAACACACACACACATACAAGCAGACACAAGCACACGATATATTTGGAATAATCAGTCACTTCTTGAATTTAAGTGGCAAATTGACGACTTTTCCAGTCACATATATCATTCCATATGTAAATCTTTTGGTGTAGCCAACTTGTTATACACACTTCTTTGTACGTGTTTAAAGTAGAATGTCCTCTTCACTCAGGGGTAGATCTGTATTCAGCATTAATCGAAGCGCTTTCAACACAATGAGTTTTTATTGCACAGATACAATTTTGGCGATCATGTCTTTGCATGTACTGTTCATCAACTTGCCACAAAGAGTCTGCTGGTAAACGAAATCCATAAAATGTAGTCACTATCACACTATCGTCAAAAATTCAAAGGAATAGTCTGTTCTTGTGGAATCAGTTCTTTTCACAGTAGTTGGTAATCCTCTAAGTCTCGAACACTGTCGTTCACTTTCTTAATGGAATTTGGTGCTATACTGATGGCAGAAGTCGTGGCATGGCAAGAACTGTGTCCGTAAGGTAACGGGTTGTGATCGGAAAGTCGCATTCGTTTCATGTAGGCAATCTAATACACCTTTTTCCTAGGGTCGACTGACGAATTCATGAGCTGACAAACGTACAATTTCGTGACGATCCACTGTTTTGACACAAAAGTCTTAATCTTGACCTGACTTTAAGGCTTCTTGTAAGACTTCAAAGTTATCACAAGACTAAAACGATAGTTCAATGTTAGACGTTTTACTTAGCATTTGGTTTGAAATTGTCCTTGCTTTTCTCGGTATTGGTAACCCTAATTTTCAGGTCCGCCACTGGGAAAATTAAGAATAGTGTCTTCGGTATGTTCGTCAGTCCAAGCTTCTAAAACTTCGTCTTTAATGTGTGGGTGATAGCTTCCAGGTCGATCGATGTAGATGCAACTATCGTTGTTAAAGTAATGGACTCAGTCTCCTAAAGGTTCTAAGATGGAGTACAATTTTAAATAGGCGTTGGCTGTCACGTAAGAAGCAATGATGACATTGCCAAAATTGTTGGGTGATGCAAACTCGGGAACTTTTTCGTAATTCCCCAAGGTCAAATCTTCACGTATGACTTCGACGTAATTATTGATTTTGTCTTTATCGTCGATGAGCTGTAAGTATCGACTTGGGTTCGCCAAATATTCGTTTTGGTTTGGTTTTTTTGAATATCCGACTTTGAGCCAGTTTTCCCCACAAGAAATTCGGCACGACTTTTGCAAAGGGTCGTCTATTTCGATATGTTCGACGTGTTCCAATATAGTGCCTTCTATAGATCAGTACCGTTATTTGAATTCATCTTTGTCTTCTGTAGTATGACAGCAAGAAGGATAGCCACTAGATTCTTGTTTCAATTTCAGAAATTCGTTGACGTAGCCTGGAAAACAAATCCATGGACTGTAGGAGTTGTCGTCTTGTTGGTTTTGTTTTGTGCTAGAGTCAAATTTCGAATAGTTTTATTAGTTATATCTACAATCGAGAGCATTAAACAATTTGACACTCACCAACGTTCCTATCAAGGCTCGTTCTTGCTCCTAGTGGCGAGAAGACTGGTCTTGATTATATGTTTCAGCACACGTACGACATAAAGAAGACATTCGTTTTCCGTGGCAATGATGAGGTAAAACGGGATGGTACGCATTTGATCAAACATTCGTACTGGCGAATGTGTTTCACGCCAATGTGTTCTGTCAAAATTGCATGATGACCGATGGTGAATAGAGCATATTTATATACCTAGCAGTACAACGAACATACATTGATGCATTTGATTTGTTCTTCTTGAGATTCGTACACTTCTGATGGCAAGCGTGTAACATTGGTTCGTCCTCCAAACAAACTGTCTCGTAGATTCAAAGGCTTGATGTCCACCACATCGCACTCTAATTTGAGGCGCCGGAATTCTGGATCTGTTTTGAAACGCTGGTAGTAGTCGTGTTCCCACATTTCTCTCACTTGGTATCCTTGACTTTCTAAAGTCTGTCGTCGTTGGTATGTTTTACCGTACAAATCTTCTATGGTCGACTCTGAGAAAGAATTTGTCAAGTTTCTTTGAAGAAAACAAATAGGGCACCCATCAAATAAACATCGCTGAAATTCATACACGATATGAGGGTTTTCTAAATCCCAACCATCCGCAGTATAAGAGCCAGTCTTCTCTAATCTGACCTCGTTTCTAACATGTTGTATCCACTTGTCCTGAGTTTTACACAAGTCATGTAACCAATGCAAAAATTATCCTAAAATATCGACGGCTGACATCTTGAATTATTTGAGGTGGTATGATGACTAGTTTGTTCTGTTCCTGAATTATGTATCATTTTTTTAAATAATGGTATAGTTTTATTAGTTTATGACCTCTGTATAATAGTTTAATAGGTGTCGTTTTGCAGAGTACACATATACGGTAATTTCAATGTGACCCAGTACATTGGTCATGGGAAAATCAATGTTATCGTTTGAAGCATTAGTCATGTCACGTGATTCAGCTGGTGAGTTTTGCAGTTGACCTGACCTGGATTTCGCAATTCAGGAATGATTCGTTTGTGTTGATCAGAAGTTAGATAAAGATCGTAATAGTGAGTTGTTTATTTAAGACGGAATAAGAATGGGTTTTTATTTGTTTTAAAGACGCAGTACAAAAAGCTATATAATAAGATGTTTGTGCTGCGCATCCATTCTTCTATATAGTTCGTCAGCTTGAGAGGTCATACACGAGATTAGTTCATTTTGTGTGCGATATTCTGCTTCAGAGATATTATTATACAGTATATTTTGAATTTAGTACTGGTACTTAAACTTTAAGAATTATTCAGCTCCGTTGGAATTATCGGAAACATTTCTAGAACTTGTGTGATATTCCATATTCACAAGGATTACTTGGAATTAATAACACTTGGATATAACTGATTCTTGTTGGCACGCCAACACTTTGGTGGTTTCATTCGGAATACTCTTCATTCGGAATAATTTGGATTAACTTCCGGATTAGTGAACTTTAGAACAATTTAGGACTTATTTTTAATTCCTTCACTTTGATTGTTTGTTGAAATATTTTAATATTTTAGGAAATAAAATATTTGTGTTTTAAATCTTGAAAGATTGTTTGAGTCTTTTCTTTTGTTACATTACCCCTAGTCGTAACAGTTCTCGAGCATGAACTTCGTTTGGTACACTAATTCAAGTGCGCTGGAAATGATAGAATGTTCCTTCAAGCGATCGATACTTCCGTAAGCCATAAATAATCGTCGAAATTTTCCACAAAAACGTCGTAAAATGTCCACATCCGATGGACAATATTTCAACATTTCTTCTTGAATGTTAAGAGTGAGTGAGAGACTTTGGTACAAGGCGTAGAAAGCTTCTCGTTATTCTGTTCGCAAACTGTCATGGTGGTAGTCATGAATATCATGCAAATACGAGAGAACGACGTGTCGATTTGTTTCGGTATTGCAGCAGTGTGTGGAAAATAGCTGTTTTCCATTTCTATCATTCCAAACGTTGTAGGCATTCTAGCCAAAAGTATGGCTAAAAAACTCATATAATATTTAAAGAGTACTTTTCCTACGTCCATGTAAATAATTTTCGCTCTGTTCATGGTGACTGTTGGAAATTCGGTTCCTTGTTCTGAATAATATTTCAAGAGAAATAGTCCGTCGTATATTGAGAAATTTTTAGGCATGACTGTAGGCTATTCACATAGTTATAAACCTCCTCTGCGTTCCAAGTGTCGTCTGTGGGGTCTAAAATCCACTCAGCAAAATCAGAATGAGTATGACAGCCACGAATTATTTTTTAAAGTCTCCCTGGAAACAAGCGGCAATTCGGACAGTGATAAAATAAAGGTTTTTGAATGCGCTCGTTTTATGTACGATGGGGCACACTAAAATTAGGAATGTAAATGCCAGTCTCTTGAGAATGTTCAATGTCAACAAGATTAAGTCCATACGATGGTCCTGTGTCATGTTCTTGTTCTGGGCGTCATTCAATAAGTCCGCGGGTTCGTTGTCATATCTTGGAATATAACATTGATGATCCAACTTGACCACTTGGTGACAAAAACGACATCGTTTTTTTAGTGCATAAACGTATACTTTTTGTTATTAGTACGAACATGATGTCCACAAGTGGAACACACTGTCAAAAATTGGCAGGCACTTTTCTGTTGTTGGAATTGTTTCATGAGATGCCGCTCGTAACATGTTCAACTGACGAATGTTTTCTTGCAAGCAGAGCATCGAATTCTATCTTGTCCTTCGGGAATGTATGTCTGAACGATTAAGAGCCACGACATCTCTCTGGACAATAACTATGCTGCTACCGATTGACAAACCCTTGGTCACATTTGTGGCAATAGTAACTATATCAAAGAAAGCCTGTGATAGCAGTAATAGCATTGAAACGATCTTTGTGTTATGATAAATGTAAATGTATTTTCCGTCTGGAAAATTCGGTCCTAGAAAAACGAGATCAAGAAAAACATGAGGATACACTTTGAACTTATAACGAGGAGCCAGCACGTCTTGAAGTGAACTCCACACGCGGTCTCTATGAACATGCCTGATTCTTCCAAAAGAAACCCTGCTTCTCTTCGTTGTTTTGGTCTGTCCTATCGACTAATGCTTTTTCATATTCATTTCCAGTCTGCTGTACCATTTTTCTCTGCATACGGTCGAGCCACCACAATCACGCTGCCTAAACACATCTGATCTTGGTTTTTGTTAATCTGGACGTTACTTTGTTTGGTAGTGCCAAGTCAATCCATAAAAAAAAATTAAACAAAAACTTTCTTGCGTTTTCCGCTGCCATTGGAAGTGAAACATGTGCCATATTGACGGTGGCTTTTCTATAGGTTATGTCGAACTCATCGTTGGATTGTTTAACGTGTTGAATTTGTCCAAAATTTTGGAAGAGGTTAATTCCGCAGGTGTACTAAACTCGATCTACACAGGAGATTTCAAACGATCTTTAGCTTCGCACTGTCGTTTCAATTCCTTTAATATTGACACCTGAAGTTTTTAAATTTGACCGTGTACATGTAAGTAGTCGCTCAAAATGTTCTGGAAGTCACTTTGTGGGTAGCTCTAATGTGAAAATAAGTTTCAGGAGCTACAGAACGACTTTATTTCTTTGCTGATCTTGACTCTCTCTCGGTCTTGGAGAGGTTGAGGTAGATGGTGTTTGATATGGGTCGATCGTGTTCTCTTCAAAATCGCTCAGATGAACTTCTGCTAACAATTCTCTTATAATATGAGGCGAAACAGAGCGTCTTCATTGCTTGGCTTCTGTTTTCTCCTGAGAAAGGTGTGATCTTTTCATGATGATTGTTGATTCAAGTATGATTTGACTAAATAACCCCTCTCTCTCTCATATATAAAGACCCCCTGTACCTAAGAGAATAAAATAATGTAGTTTCAATCTGCAAATATAGAAGAGAAACAACAGATGACACTTCTGGTCAGAGATTTAAAGACATATTCGATAATTAACTTCCAACAGGACTGTGTGACAATCTTTGGTTTAGCACTAAAAAACAAATGTATCCAGAGTTGAATCTGTAAGAAATGAACTAACATTGGATAAAGTAAATCAGTGCACTAAAATCTAGAGTGGCTAGAATCACTCTGCGTTTTCACAAACCGATAGAAAAATTGTATTTTCTTAACAAGCACAGACACTCCATGTAAGATACAAATAGTGTTGCCGTTTAAACAACACAAACTCAGACACTTACAGTAAATCCTTTGCTTCACGCCAAATTCTGACAAATTCAAAGAGAACATTTTACTTTCTCTCTGCCGATCGTTTGTTTGGGACCAAAACAATCCTATCCAAAGTTTGATATAAAGGCAAAATAATATTTTCTTGACTGGTACAAAACACTCCATTTACGATGTACTTTAGTTCTGCTGTTTTCAAAGTCAAACTGAAAATTTAATTTTTCTATAGCGAAATAACTAGCGGAGTGCATTGTCTGCTTTCGACTAAGTAGATATAATATTGCAGGTCAGCTTTTCTAGATTAGAAATAACCCTTTACTTGCTAAACATAGAATCATACCCAGGAATTTGCATTCGTTAAGCAAAGGTTAGTCAGTGTGTCCTAAACCTAGAACAGAGAAAGTTTTAATTTGTAACACACTGACTGAAAAACTAAATCTTCCGCATAAAAGTATTACAATTGCAACACATATTCTGTCAATAAGTTTATCAAGCGAGCAATCGGGCATCCTTTTAGTGAAAGAATTAATATCTAGGATTACAAAAAGGAATACAGTATTACAAATTCTAAGCTCCCCTTGGCTCCATACAGGATATCTAACGAATATGTTTGTGCTTGTCACCAGACGGGCCCATCATGGACATTTTTAACATACGATTTCCCGTTGGACCCCAAAGTGTCATTTTCGAGAATCTTTATAGATTTGACATTAACTAATATTAATCCGCATTTGTCGCCAAATCGCCACACATTACTTTTAATATTCACCAAACATAGCGAATACTTGTATATATATATATATATATATATATATATATATATATATATATATATATATATATATATATATATATGTGTGTGTGTGTGTGTGTGTGTGTGTGTGTGTAACTTTCAATAATAATTCCATGTACATTAATTTCTGACAGTCTTCAGTTTGACCTGCATACATCTGACAATATCCACTATACAAGAACTCATGAGATTGGTTGTTCATTATACGTTGTCTTTGTCTCAAGAATGGTTTCAATCATATTCGAAGGATGATTCAATTAGAATTGTTTCGCAGAAATAGAACTAAAGCACAATCACAATATAGAAGTTTGAAACGTGCATATATAGACCTTGTATCTTCTTCTTATGTGTGGTTACAGAGCAGCCAGATTACGGTATTGGTACGATCATGGTTTCATAATATTTGCTTACTTTTCTTGAAGCACGACAGCAAAATGGTCTAGACGAATAACATCTACACTAGACATACATTTCATTATTATTATTATTATTATTATTAATGTTGTTATTATTATTATTATTATTATTATTATTATTATTATTATTATTATTATTATTATTATTAGTAGTAGTAGTAGTAGTAGCAGCAGCAGCAGTAGTAGTAGTAGTAGTAGCATTATTTACCTCAATCAGAAGAATATATATATACATATATATATATATATATATATATATATATATATATATATATATATATATATATATATATAAAGAGAGAGAGAGAGAGAGAGAGAGAGAGAGAAATCGTTCACTACACTCATCAAAATTTCATGATTTATATATTTTGAAATCATTAGCTGGGACCTAGGAATGTTAGTAAATAAGGAAGTAATATGAGATCAAGTTACTCAGAAAAACAAAACAATTAAAATAAAATAAACATACAAAACAAAACAACACGGGTTATTTAATCTCCCCATATCCACACATTCTATCCTGAGCTATCACCCAAAATAACTGCCAGCGTGCTCCTGACACGACAGTCATTGTTACTCTTCCACTTGGCGGAATCGTTAAAGTGTGAACAATAACGTTTATGTGATAGCAATTGGTTCATATTTTTCCCATGATTCCTATACATTTCGAACTTATCTGAAATACAAGATACAAAAAATGTATTGGACGGCTGCTTATCGCGAAGCTGTAAAGTTTACTCCTTGGTGTTTCATTCCTTATAGAGGAGTTGAAAACATCATCTTATTTTGTTAACTTTATACATGCAGCTGATTCTCGGGGAATATACAAATCAATTATTTGTTAATTTGCATGAAACTTCCTTTCAGCGGAAATGCTTCTGGATACAGTAGTGAGAACTAAGACTGTTGAAGGATACAGTTCTGTACTAGGGCCTAGACATATGAAAATAATTTTTTTTTACACGTAACTCTTTCAGCAAAGTAACATACTTCCTGCAACCAGTCTTTAATCTGCTTACTAATACGAAGCAGCATTCGTAGATTACCTCTTCTCACCCGCTGATTGCACAACGGAAATGTCTTTATCACGTGACTACGGTGTTATTTAAGTTAATATACCCATATTATAATTGTTCTCAATGTTGCACGTGTAATAACATATAATGACGTCACAAATGACCCCATGACATACGTTAAAGGAAGTGCCAATAATCATTTATCCGTAATGAAAATCAATGCGTGAAATCTTGATATCCTAACATTAAATGAGATTAAAATTGATAGATTTGACAGACAGATATCTGATTTACATATTGTCGTTTTGAAGGGACTTGGTCTACAAATGACATACGTGATATTCTAGGTATTGTACATTTAACATCCAGCACAAGGAATTACATGCTAACACAATACTATATTCGGAATGAATCTCTTTGCTAAATACTGTATAGGCAAAGGTATATTGAACCTCAGCATTATCCATTGGGACATCATATGGATTAAACTTGTCCAATAGATCGTTCACATAGTCGGAGATATGTATTGGCATCAATCTGCATCTCATCGATATAGAAATCGACTCGGTTTGTATTCAGTTGCTAAAAAGTTTGCATAACCCTTATGGTGATTTTATTGCTTATATTCGCTTCTTCTCAGTCCTTACCCTAATATACGTGATGAAAATTATCAAAACGATACATAATGCAGATATAAAGAAATCTAATAAGAGTGGCAATGCTTTAGATCACTCCATGTAGACTATTATATGGTACAACAATAGTTGATATATCTGGTACATATACATGCGTTTTCTACAATGGCTATAATGTTGTAGACTATATTGTTGTAAAGCCGCATTTCTTCCTTCAAGGTACGTGATCTTACAGCCCATTCAGATCAATGTTTGATAAGTTAATCTATTCTTGCATATCTTGACAAGCATTTCATCATTGTAAACTACATCCCTTAACAAGTAAAATGGTTTATAATTCTGATTCTCTTGAAACATTACATACTAATTTACATGATAACGAGATCAAAATCAAGTTGATACATTTTTTAAACTGAATCATCGTATTTTAGTTTTAGAATAAGTTTTACCAACAACGGGTTACTTTATCTTTCTATGAATAATTTTATAGATAAAGCTAGAATAGTCTACTTGAAAATCAAATGTAGTGTAGGATTCAGTAATTTCTTAAAATTACTTGAAAAACTGTTTGATACCTTGATGGTTGTTTTTAAAACTGTGGTTGTTTTTTAAATAAATGCGTATCAGGGAATTTGAGACTGACAATTCAGCCATCTCATTAACTCGCGCTTGCAATTATAGTATACGCGTATACACGAACTCTCTCTCTCTCTCTCTCTCTCTCTCTCTCTCTCTCTCTCTCTCTTGGCGATGCAACCGAGTTAAAAATTCAAACAGTTATAACGTTCTGAGTTTTATGACATGATAAGTCAGTTTAGTGATGCGCCAATTATGAGGCTAGTTTGTGGTGACGAGAGATACAATACAAAAATCTCCAATGAATGTTTCAGGCTGGTAAAAACGGTTCTACACTTAAGTGAATATGAAAACCTTAACCAATCTTTGTATCCAGCACACTGCAGAATTATTTCGATACATTTACAACCTCGGACTTGGCAGTCATATTGTGTTAATTAAATGGTCAATCAAGGGTGAATCGGACTACCTTCTAAGAACAGAGGCTTGTCTGTTGACTCACTAGTCAGAATACGTGAGTCATCAATGATCAAACTACAAATTAAAGTAACCTCTCGTTTTTAGCTTAAAATGTAATATCTAAAAGGAGATTAAACTTGTTTGCAGGGCGATTGTATGTGTGTTTGTGTCCTTAATACTGATGAAAATTATTGAATAAATATATTTGTAATGTTTTCAAGTGTAAAGTAAAATAGTTACTTGTACAGCGTGCATTTGTTTGTTTTTTTCAGTTGGCGTGCGAAGGAGATTATAAGCAAACATTCTACTTTCTACCACCCTCAAACATTAATAATATGGCAATAATTAAAACTCTAGGTTATAAGCCCAAAGCCAGTTGGAACAACGATATTGTTCTGAATATTGGTGGAAATACATGTATTTTGCGCGAAGAATCTTAAGATATGTCAATGATTCATTTGTTTTTTTAAAGACTGTCGCATCAATGTTTGTCAGAAAGCCTCCTCTGAGTTGTAATTTATTTAATACACATTTATAAAAATGTTAAAAAAATTGTATGGACGAAAGAATGTTACAGACAGTCATTTTTAGTTATTTTTAACTACAATCAATGGGTGAAGAATTTATTTATAAATAACTAATCAATTTCACCCAGTAAAAGGACATTTAGATAATATACCTGCCAGATTTGTAAAGGATGCATCCTATAACCTGAAGACTTTTATTGCTCATACAATGAATATTTTTGTTCTAAGTAATGCTTTTCCTGATGAACTGAAGGCAGCAATGGTAAAGTCTTTGTTTAAGAAAGACAGAAGATCTGAAGTTGGAAAGAACTGACCAGTAAGCATTCTGTGCATAATAGCCGAAATCCTAGAGAATACAATCTACATCCAATTAGAAACATACTTAGGTCAAAGCAATATACTGTATCAGTCTGTTTTTAGGAATTCTTATTCTACAGATACATGCATAATTTACTTGACAGACTATATAAAAGCAAGGTTTATACACTTGTCAGATTTATGAAAGGTATTTAACACAATGAATCAGTCTGCGGAAGACGTTATCTGCTATGTGAGTTAAATCAAGTGATAGGTTTGAATCATACTTAACGATCATATGCCAAATTTGTAATATAAAATAAAACTGTCTGAACCAAAGGCTGTTGAGTACCTCAGAATATTATACAGGGACCTCTTTTCTTTCTTTGCTGCATGAATGAAATGGTTATAAATATCACTTAGGACGGTTTGCATCAACATTGTATCTGGTGAGACAACAGCAACTAATATTGTGAACAAATAATAAAAGTCTAAAGTTTCTTTTTAGAAAATGCAAATATTTGAATTAAAACTGGCCCAAAAAAAAAACAAAAAAACAAACAAATATCCGTGCTCTTCATTGAATCAATGACATTTGGATTATTCTTGATCCTCATTGCTATTAGTACTCAGCCAGTATTGGGAAAACAAACTTCCGATTGCTCAATATAAAAAGATTTTGCCCTCTAAATCTTTAACCGCAGCTATCAGCCTAAATGCTACAAGCCAACTAATTCTTCTCCCACAACTACGAAATTAGATCTAGCAAAGAATCGAGCCATTACCTATCTTCTATTTGATTCAACTGGGTCACAACAGCAAAGCTGATAATGAGAAAACTGGATATAAAAATAAATAATCATGCAACCTTTGATTGTCTCAGGACATAGTTTGTCTTTAATTACTTAACGATTGATTTGAACTAGTCTGATGATAATTGTGTCGATACTGAGTGTACGTTTGAATTGAATTAGTCTGAGGACATTTTTGTCGATACTGACTATGTGAGTTGAACTAGTCTGAGGACAATTGTGTCGATACTGACTGGATGTTTCATTTAGATTAGATTCAGGCGAGAAATAAAGAGAACACTTATAATGTTTAAAGCTTTTTCTGGCATATTTAGACCTCTGACATATATAAATAGTTCCTCACCGATCTATTAATTTCGTTCTCTTGCACTGCAAGTTAGAAACACGTTTGCAATAAGATCACCATATGATCGACAAAGTGCATCTTTCAAGACAATCCTTGGTTTTAACATACTGGTTAGCTCCCTATTTCAGTTTAAAGAAAGCATTTATTTTACTCTGGTCTCTTTGTGCATCCTTCCTTAAATTTTCAACTCCTATACTAGTAGACTTTCTCAATAGAAATATGCAAATAGCATGGCAATAAATATCAATATGGTTTGGGTTTTTTTTTATACCTATTCCAAAAGTAAAAGCAAGTAGCTTCCATCTTCAAAGTTAACTGAGTTAAGTGATAAAATCATCTCTTGCAATAAAACAACTTAATCTCAGTTACAATTGAGCTCATGTGAATTTTTCTAACAATTTACATTTATTAAAATTTTACCTCTTCCCATGTATTTTTATCCTGCAAAAATCCCAATTTTGATCAAATATACGACAGTTGCGTCATTTGTGTTAGTATGTTAATGAACAGTTGAAAAACTGGTGTCGCGGAAACTAATGTACTTATGAGGTTTACATCATAGGCTGATCATTTTTATTATTGGATGTTGAGTCAACGCCCTGATTTGAATGCATATGGTAGTTGCAAATCGTGATATAAACGTAGAGCAGTTGTGATCAAAATTATTTCATATGAATTATAAAGATCTACCAATATTTGGAATTTTACTTTTTACGGAACTAATTATCAAAACGTAGTCTGCATACAAAATACATGCAGTGGTGTACAATACATATCACATGCTAGGTATTGCACAAACTGAATTATCTTGCCAATAACAAATATGCTTGATTCGTGCAAACGTATTCTGCATATTTAGAAGCTGACTAAATTAACAGCTAAAATTCCTCAAACGAATGTTTGTTTCAAGCACTTTAGAAATGCAATGGCATGATTCAGTTCATCTGCTTGTTTGATATTTTTAGGTTGTAATTGTGTTTGAAAGGTCCCCCAATTGTTTCTGGTAATTTTAACTTATTTTTCAAGTTGTTGCCACACCAGATAACAATTGAATTCAGATGATAACATGATGTGTTCCCGCAACTGGCTGTACTTCTTTCACCGGTGAGAGAGGTTAGGGTGTCATGAAGTGTGAGTCAAGTGTGATTTTCATGCAAGTAAATCAAAGAGTGTTTCCATTATTGCACAGGTCAACAACTATATTAAGACACACATGTATAGACACAGACACATTGATATAAACAAGGATACGGGATCTTTTTCATGTGAGTACCCAATCATGCAATTTGTTAACATATACATTTTATCATCATACCAAATGGTATGTACTTTCACTCTGCCTTGTTCAAAAACATATTTCCCTACACAACACAGTTAGAGTTATTACAGATATGCATTATAATGATTGTGCAGCCCTACTTTCAATTGCACTAATCCAAATTTAAGTTCCCGTATATGTCAAAATAGTGTTGTTTGTTTATGGATATACCAGAGTCGGTTATTTTTTATAAACAAATTGTTTGTTTGTGTAAAGGCCTCAAACAAGGATACTAGTGATTTATTTTTTCATGACAAGACATATAGACCTAACGAACCGTGGATGCATCGTCAACACCGCAAATGAACTTACATTTCAAGGTTAGCTTGGTGCCTATAGACCAAGCCAATTGCAATTCCGAATATAAAAGAGATCAGCTTCTGATAAAGCTGGAAATAAAAATATATCACTAGAGCAACTTCGATCATTTGCCATCGCAAATACACACCCTGTTTATTACACATGTGACGACTTTAGGTCTTAAAAATATGTAACAGAAAGAAAGTGAAACCAACAATGTAAGTAATATAAACAGGCACACCATGTCACAGATCAAATGGAAAAATGTAACATGTTTCAATAAGAGATTATACACTCTGAAGACCAATTACCTTTTTCTTGGCAATGGTAATAGGTATCTTTAATGTAGTCTGTGAACCTGCTTTCTCCTGTCGTATATGTTCCTTTTCTTTAACGTTGTATACATTCTGCAGCCCAATGTTCTTTTTCTTGGCAGACATAATAAGTATCTTCACTTTTATCTCGAGAGCAGTAGTCTGGAGTGTCATCAAAAGTCTTATTGGAGGTATATTTTTGAATGACTCTCTCTAAATATTTGATTAGAAGTGTGATCTTTTGCTGCTCTCCATCTTCATAAGTTGAATCTGAAGGAGTACAGTCTCTTACGTAGATGGGCTATTTATATATAGGGAGAAAGAAGTAAACCAAGTTCAATCAAATTTGAATTGTCTGTTTCATGAAACGATTGCACCCTTTTAATGAGAAATCGGAAGCAAACCGACGAGTCTCTGTGTCGCCTCATACCCTGAGATAAGTTTTCTCAAACGTTTTCTAGTAATGATTTTGAACAGGAAATGAGTGATCTCTATCCAACACCAGCCGCATCTTCATTCACAAGACTGAGAGAGTAAAGATCGGCCAAGAAAAAAATCGTTCGGTAGACCCTAAAGATTATTGTCACATTCAACTAACAATCAAAGTGACTTTGAGAAAATTAAGAACTCACGCTTCCACTTACACGGTTTAAATCAATTCAGAGAAAGCAGTTGTATTTATGACCTATTGGAGTCTATGTTAGAGGAGCTGAAGCGGCAGTGGCAAAATTGTTTAAGACCTTCAATTACTCATGATGGTTTTACATCTCCTGTTGGAATCAATCTAATCAATCGGACAGAGCCAAACAACGCAGAAATGCAGAAATTCTGTTGGAACAAGGAGGAATCTCTGAATGCAAATGAGTCAAGACGTGTTAGCCCCTCGCTATACATTTAAAGTTTACCCTCAAGTCATTCGTGGAGATCTGCTGTTTTGATGTCTCCATTTCTCAGACAGAAAATATATTGACATCTATCATCACCAAAATTATTTTGATGCCGTTACCTGTGTCAAAGGATTTCTAGGATACAGTTACTGTTATGAAAAATGTGATCAAGGATTTAGTAAACGTGAGCAATCTTGTTATTGTGGCGAGAGATACCGTGGATGTTTAGCGTCTGACCGTGTGTTCCTGAAGAACAAAAGATGATTAAATGCTCTAATCTAGACAAATATTCGTGTGTCATACATGTTACTAGTCACACGAAACAGTGTCAAAAACAGAAAAGTGCTTGCGAATTTTTGGCAGTGTATCCAACCTATGGACAGTATGTTCGTACCAATAACAAAGAGGAGGTCTATTGATACGGCAACTGCCACAACTATGATCGACGTTTCAAAACAGATCCATAATCTCGACACATCATCGAAGACTACGGTGCTGTGGACATCGATCCTTTTAATCCACACTAAAGTTTGTTTGGAGGACGGACCGATGCTACACGAATCACAAGGAGAACAAATCAAATTTATCGATGTGTGATCGTTGTATACTTGGATGCGTAAACCTGCTCTAGTTCATACCAGTCACCCTGAAAGTTTGACAGAACACATCGACTTTAAATATCTTCTTCAGTACGAAGGTTTTATCAAATATAAAGTTCTTCCAAGGACGAAATTGTACTATCCCTTGCTGCCTTATCATTGCCACGAAAAACTGATGTTTCCTTTTTTGACATACTTATGCTGAAAGGTGTAATCGATAACAACAACGTGCCTTGACAGGAATGTAGACGAGTGTCGAATTGTTTCATGTTCTCGATCATGGATACCAATTCATAACAGTAGATGAAATGTGGCGCTTTCCTCCTAAAGATCAATAACAAGCGGACGACGACTAGAGTCTAGCGATTTTCCCAGGCTATATTAACTAGTCTCTCAAATTGAAACAAGAAACGGGCGGCTATCCCTCCTGGTATCGCACTCCTGAAGAAAAATACCAATCTAAACAATTCTATCGATTTCTAGAAGGCATCTACTTGGAACATGTGGAGCGGAACGAAGGAAGGCTAAAGTCATACTGAATTGTTTGGGGAGAAAACTCGCTAAATGTCCGAAGTTGCCTAAGTCCGAATACATTCTGGATGCAAGTTGATACATTCAACTCACCAACGATAAAGGAAAACACATCACACACGTCGGAATCATATGTGAGGATTTGATCTTAGTGACTTACGAAGAGGTCATGAAATGTGTTTGGCAATGTATACCTTACTGCTTACGTGACAGCCAATGCCCGTTAAAAAATGTTTTCAGTGTTGCCAGCTTGAGGAGACCGTGTCCTTCACTTTTACACCGGTAGTGGCATGTACAACGATCGACCTGGAGCCCCTCAGCCTCACATCGAAGAAAACGTTTAGGAGCGTGGACCGACGAATATCCCGAAGAGACCATTTTGAATTTTGCTAATGAGGGACCTAATAATTACGACTATCAGTACCGGGATCAGGACGAACAACTTGCTACCAAATGCAAAGTGAATCGATTGACACTGAGCTATCACTCGAGTCATGTGATGACCTTCGAGGTGTTAAAAAGCCTAAAAGACAAGTCAAGATCAAGCCCTTCGTGTCAGAACGTTTGACGCCCACAAGATTGTACGTTTGTCACATCATCAGCTAATGTGATTCTGAGAGATGTTCAGAGGAATATGTATATATATATATATATATATATATATATATATATATATATATATATATATATATTTATATATCAGATCTGTCACTACCTTCCATGGGTCAATCTATATTATGATCCGCATGGATACTTTAGAAGAGGAGAGGATTCGTACTTTACGTTTGGGACTACAAGAACGCACTTACCGAGACTTTGTACAGATTTAAATGAAATACAAAGAACAGATGCATCCTCTACAACATAGACGTTTTAGTCACTGGTATACGTACGAATGCTATAAAAAGGTTCACAAATCACTTCTGTTAGATCGTCCTCCACAACGTATCGTGTGGTGTTACAAAAAGTGTCAATCATCTTACACTTTACTGAAAGAAAATCAAGGAGAAATGATTTCTCGCGAAGATGATGGGAACATGTATGACTCCAGTCAAACGCATATCGTCATCTTCGGTGACATGTTTGGAGAAGATAAAGAAGAAATTAAACTTTGGTTTACACGAAAAGGACATCATCGTAACGCCAGTATAATTTCCCTCACGCAAATTACTTCAACAAAATGAAACTCATTGCATCATCTGCCTCAATGCCCACAAGCAGTTTATCAAAACAATCGACAAAACCAATGGACGTGTACTGATCGAGTACCATCCACCTTCTCGTCGTCTAAAATTGGATTTCTTGGACAGGAAAACGCTATACATCACATTTTCAACCAGTTACCTTGGAACACAGCCCTCACTCTAACAAAGACATCATCAACAACAACCGATTCTTCGCGTATGTTAGATGCCCTATCGAATTGAACGAAAGATGTGTGTTTGCTCTGATGTCGTCGGGTACAACGTGGTAGGAAACAGAGCCACTCCGTTGTTGAGAGTCATTCCTTTCAAAATATATTCTGCCATAGCTTGTTACGATGAAGGAGGAAACATATATCACGTTCACCGAGAATGTGCGCATCCTCATTATCTTCCTGTCTGTAAATCGTATTTGGACAGTGTGAGTATTGGTATCAAAGGAGATCTCGGACGAAATATTCTTTCTCCATAATAGATGTCCCGTAAAACTGCATTTTCGAAAACGAGTCTCGACTAAATTATAACGGGTGTATCACGTGTACCGAGGAGTAGTTCGAAAACGACGGCATTGTTAGGGAGGTACGTTAAAATACACGATTAATAAGGTGGCACCGTCTTGAAACCTATGGTCACTTGGGGATTGAATATTTTAAAAGATGTTGTCTTGACGCATGACTTTCTCCATATCACTCAAGTCCCAAACAATCATTATTGAAGGCAGGGAAAAATGTGCTATCCAGACATGAACAGATCACCTTGGCCGCCGATACACACCTATACATTCACTTTGCAAACCTGTCCAAGCAATTGATTCGTCCACCACACCAGAGCAAGGACAAGGTAGAAAGAGACGTCGAAAACCACTCAAACCGCATAGACACGACAAGAAAAAGACTAAGAAAAGAAGAACTGTCATAGTTTTGCACGTTTTTGATTATTTAAAAATGTGATTCTCCGAGATTCTTCTGAATGTTCCAGGACAGAGCTCAATCTGTTTGTCATGTGCTCGACGATGCTGACGATGCAAATATCCCTGAGGGTAGAATTCCATCCCGTGTCGTCTCTGACAATTTCGGCTCCCAGCGAGTTCGAAATCAAACGGCGAACCGAAGATTACATTGATCGGAAAAAAAAGTTTTTGTACCTGAAAGTGAAAGTCATCAAAACCGACAACGCCAATACAGCAGCCGATGTTAGGGTTGCTCACGTCAAAATTTGTATGCATTCATTGTTCAGCAAAGTGGATATTTACTTGAACAATAAACATTTCAGCAGCAGCATGGACACTTACCCTTACCGCGCTTACTTTGAGAATCTCGTGACTTACGGCAAAGAAGCAAAGAACACACACGTAGCCAAGTTCAACAACACAGCTTTGATTGGTGATAATGATGCAGACAACAATGTAACATTCAACTACGGACAAAAACAAATTAAACAATGGCGAACTTTAGAAATGATGGCTCGTTTGCACTTGAGCGAGCGGTCGAAAGACAAGTATTTGTTGAATGGTGTGGAAGTATGTCTGAGGCTGAATAGAAGTAATAACGTGTTTCATTTGATGGCTAATCTTAAAGACTACAAAACCAACATCGGAGAAGCCAGACTGTACGTACGACGTGTGGAAGTCATCAATACTGCCTTCAACCCAATTATTGATTAAAACCATTTCCGGTTCCAACATTTCAATGTGTCCACAAAAGAAGCTACTCAACACCGCTAGACGTTGTGTACCAGACCTTTTGAACCTATCTTTGCCCAGAAAAATTTACTTCAGATCTTACATCACTCTGGGTGAAACCACAGGGCAATTAGGGACCAATAGTACCCATGGCAACTCGTACGACGAGTATGCAGGAGAATATTGTTTGTAGCAACTTGATTTCACTGCAGATCAAGGCAGCGACGAAGGACATATCTACCATACAAAATCAGGCCAATTCAGTGTAGTACTTCAGTTTGCAATCGCCCTCGAACACGCGGCTTTTGTATGCAGAATTTGATAATACCATTGAAATCAACAGTCTGAGGAAAGTGATCCTAGACTATTAAAAAACCTTGAACACGAGCGCATGCACATAGATGAGGATGATGTTTTCCATTTATACCAATAACTACAGCAGCCACAGACCCCACCTCCAAGTGAATGAGAAGAAAAGAAAGAAGGAAACACAGATGTCATGTGACGATGTCCAGAATAATAACAACACGTATTACCTTATTGTGCTCGCTACTTGACTAAAGGAATCACACTCCTGACCTGAGAACATTGTTATGGTTGCCAGATCGAACATCATAGTAAAAATAACCAAAGTTCGATGATGAGTCAAGAAGGAAAGTTGGAAAATTATCTGGAAGATGCATGGACACTCATTCCAAAAGAGACGATCTTGACAGAGTGGTATAAAGATTTGAGTGACCATTCACTACCTACATTGATTTCCTTGGGGACACACATCGAATATGTCTTGCAACAGAATACCTAGAATTCCATTTCACCGCCTTACTTGACAGACCTTTTTAAAGAAGATCAAGTGTGAAATGACACTTCACCCACATTTCGTACACAGTTCCCTGAATTCCAGTCATGTATGCTAAAGATGAAAATTCTGGTCAAAAGCCTAACGACGTTTGAGCTTATGTCATCAACACAGACGACAGTCATTGCCCAGGAACCCATTGGGTAGGCGTTTACTTCTCCAACGTTTACTGTGTGGAATATTTTGATTCCTACGGATTACCTCTTCTTGAAGACGATAACATAGACTTTATGAGACGAAATGTTGCATCCTCTCAATTCAATAATGTGCTATTAAAAGCATCAGATTATATGGTGTGTATATTGTATTCATTTTCTTCAAAATGAAGTCTTAAATTTCCATTAGAACTTTTACTGACTTGCGTTGGAGGTGATTGCTATAGAAACGATAAAAATATTGAAATGTAATTTAGTCATCATTATGCTTTTTTAAACTCAGAAACATAGTGTGCATCGATTGCAACATTACACCGTTCTAATTCATTGGAACTCAAGTCTTACTACCCAACGTTGTTACCCTTCTAAATACGTTCATGTTTAACTGTTTTGTGTTTGTCAGTTTCAAATGTTGTACATGAAGTGGAGGGACTCTCATATTCCTCACTTTTTGTTTATTTGTTGCATTGAGTTAGCGGGGTTTACTTTTTTATAATGTTGATGTTGAAAAATGGCTTTGTTTAGTTTGAATTTTTAATATAATCATTTTGGGTGCTCTTTAAATTTCTCTCTGTGGATCTTTTCTTTGAATTTCTAAGACAAATGTTTTCTTCCACATCTGCTTGCCGAATCTGAGAAATGTTTTCCTTCACGTCTGCAACTCAAGCTTATAAAGCGGTGCGTTCACCATTCTTGCTATTCATCCTCGACTCGGCAAAGAAAATAATGACCCAGAATATAATCGAAGCCTCGTTTAGATACTGTTATATTTGTAGAGGGTGGTCACTTCCTAGGCCGGGTAGAGGAGATAAACTTACATCTGAATAAGAGATTGAGCAAAGTAAGCCAAATCTATGTTGGCATAGGTAAAAGTGTTCCAACAAGAGTGCTGAAAGAAGAAATAAAGAGAGCAAAAAAGTGTATGAGAAAAAGAAAAGAGGATAAACCTATAGCAGCAACAGTGGGAGCTGCTAGAAGGCAAACAGGAGCAGTTTCAACAGTGGAGGGAGGAACAAGAATAACAGCAGCAGCGTGAAGAGGAGTAGGAGTCTCGTATACCAAGGAACGAGGTCTGGGAAAGTCAGGCTAATAAGCCTCACTTTAAGCTCTCCTTGTCTATTAAGTCTTATGGTGCATTCAGATGGAGTCAGAGATGTGCAGCCTGTGGAGCATGAGTCGATAGGTGTGGCCAACAACACGAGTTGTGGCTCAAAACAAAATAGCAATTTCCGGGGCTAAAACCAAAGCCCTTTTCAGGACCACCAAGATTTTGTCTGTGTTTTCTCTTTCATAAGTAAAACTTAAACACCCTCTACCCATTTCGTGAGGGATAATATTGCGAGCGAGTAATATTATGTTTGTGTATGTCTGAGCGTTCCAAGTCTTTACATGGGTGATAACATGATAGCCTGTTTGTGTGTCTGTGTGAAGATTCCTACCCTTTTCTCTCCTTTCAACCTTACTAATAGGGTTATATTGGTTACATTGTGGTAGGGCTTTAATTTGGTTTATAAGGGGATGTAGGGAAGTTATAGGAGCACAGGGGTGTATAGCGATTTTAGTTTTTTAAGGGGTTTATTTTATATTTCACCCCCTTAACTTACATCCTACCGATTGTGTGATTCAGTATAGGTGTTGGTTAGTAGGTGCAGATGATGGATAGTTGTGTGTTGGCCAGTAGGTGTACGTGCTGGTCTTTAGGTGTCAATATTTTTTAACATACCATCTTTTCCCCAGAGTGCCATATTCATGTTAATCATATGGACTAATAAATAATTCCTCTTGATTCCAGATGGCAGCATTATAGTACTCCTGCTATAGCCAACAAAGGTGATACACATCAACAAAAACCAATACAAATTTGAGAAATTCATTGAAATATTTAAACAAAACAATAAGGTATTAAAGAAAGGTCTACTAGTGTCCATCTGTCTATGTCAAACAGTTTCTGAGTAATTGTTATATTGAGGTTTTCAATATAAGCATTTCTACTTAAATAGTGGAAACATGGGAGGAAGCATTCAGAAATATACCTAAATAGAGTTCAAATATAATCAGGAGATCATCATGTGTATATAAACATGCTTACAAAATTCAATTTACCTAGACTGAGCAGATTCCGAAAAATTGTGCTAATATGATTTGCATTAAACTGGACGTATAAATTGCAAATTTAAAACAATTTTAAAAAATGCAACAATTGCTCAAATCAAATCAAAATTAATTCAGTGTTTTTACGTGTTTATATAAAACTGCTTATCCAATTCAACAGACATAGGTTAAGCAGGTTTTGTGTAACTATGGTCAACATATTACCTGCATATAAACTTCTTTATCAATTTCATTCATCTACCTCGAACGTTGCCTGTATAAAGGGGCTAAAGCGGATTCGGGACAAACGTTTGAATGTCTGGACAGACAGCATTAAACAATACACCCTTCTGTTATTATAGCTGAGGCACAAATGCTAGATCATGACTCTTGCACTCCAGGGTACAGCAAGCTTAACTTCATTGCACCCTTGCAAATAATATTTAGACAACAACAAGAGTAAACGTTTCATTGTATTTTGAGCCCATTTAATTACTTTTTATTTTCTAAACTCCTGTTTAGAATTATTCCTTATTATATACTCATTTTTGTCTTCTTCTCCATTAACTTTGCATTGTCAGAATCGTTCAGTATTTCTCCATACTACACTGGTTCATACTGCACGATACATATGTCTAAAAATAGTTTCGCGTGTTAGTAACTACTCTTTATTATAAAGAAACAATGTACAAAAAGGTTACTACATTTGCATGGGAAAATATGAACTCGTTTTTCCTTAGCTATATTGCACTTCAAATGTCGTGCAGTATAGCTCACAAAAACTATAATTACTATCTGTGATTAAATTTTAAAGAATGCCAATGAAATATATGCTCATTGGGATTGTATATGGAATCCTGCACCATAAAAATGACACCTTCTACAAAAATGACATCCAAACCTTTATGACTGATGTGTTTCCCCTTACATTCCTATAGTGCATAAATCTATATAGCTACCTATGAAGCTTGACCGAAACGTCATGGTGAGTCACTTATCAATGTCATTCTAGACATTGTCCACAGGCATTATATTGAATCAAAGTCCATACTAGTACTTAAGATATAACAAGGAAATTCAGTAAATGTTTCTCCTTGACCGACCAAGTATACAATGATACAATATGTGACCATGGTGACAGAGCTATATAATTACTGTGCAGACACCTCTCATGACTGTATCGCAAATGAAATTAGAGCAAAAGTGTAGATAAGGGGAATATGCTTAAACAGTGATCTTCACCTTGAAGATAAAACCTGTACTTATATACATGAGATGCCATCAAAGAGACAGATATAAGCAAACAATAGTTCATCCTTTGATTTCAAAAAAACTTTTAAAATAAAAAAACAGAAAGAAAAGAAACAATACAATATAGACATGTGACCTTGACCTTGAAGGTAAGACTCCAGCTGCGGAATGCAACACATCATTTAGTGACAATATACAATTATACCAAATCCTTTTAGAAGCTCAAATGGATGTGTGATGTAAAAAATAAAATACTGACCGTGACAGTAACCTTCAAGACAAGAACCCAAGTATGGTATGAGACACACCTTATAATTAAATATATATATATATATATATATATATATATATATATATATATATATATATATATATACATACATACATACATACATACATACATACATATACAAACTTTCATCCTTTAATCACACCTCGATCTCATGTTAAAGAGAGAAATGAGTGATGGAAACCTTAACAATATTGACCTGTGACCTTGACTTTAAATATATGACTCCTAATGTTAAATGCAGCACACCCTGTTCTGATATATATATATATATATATATATATATATATATATATATATATATATATATATATATATATATTGTTACGACTCTATGGTCTAAGAAAAATGTAACAGAAAGAAAGTGAAACCAACAAATCAAGTAAAAATCAACAAGCAATTTATTACTAGACAATTAAAATGAAAAATCAAAAAGTCACTTACAGTAATGTGGTTTGAAATCCTAATAATCCAATAAGAATGATTGTTCTAATCACAAGTCCTAAATATAGAATGTTCCGAATTCACGGCTGTGTCCTTGAATGTTATTATGTGCTAATGGTCTCCAAAGTCCTGATGTACTAGTAATCTTGATGTGCTGATGTCAAAATGAAGTATTCCAAAATCTCTGAATAAGTTCACATAAATTCCATAATCATCAATTAAAAATCCAAAATCCAAAAGTTTATGAGCACTGTTATAATCCAATGAATATTTAAAATAATTCCTCTCTTAGAATTTGGAATGAATTTTCACAACTGTAATAGCTCTTTACAAGACTGATGGTAATGTCAAAACTGAATAAATGTCCACCAAACATGGTATATATAAAGATTGGTCACATGACAGAATGTTCTAGAATGTGTGTCATCTTAATGGAATTTTTACTTGTAAACAAAAATCAACCTTGACCTTCAAATTGAGAAAACATATTGATCAAAACAACCTAATTCAAGGACACTAGTTAAACATGTTTTTCCTGATAAACAATAAGATTTAAGCAAATATTAAAGCGAAGAAACATTTATAATTTCCTAAAATATTTATAATATTATAGAAACATCATACATAACAATATATATATATATATATATATATATATATATATATATATATATATATATGTGTGTGTGTGTGTGTGTGTGTGTGTGTGTGTGTGTGTGTGTGTGTGTGTGTGTGTGAGTGTATAATCTAAAGTTTCGTCTCTTAATTTCAAATGAGTTTAAAATTATAGAGCGGAAGATAGAACTCCGTAATATAGTACGCAACACACATTCCAATGATGATGTATAAGTATACCAAAGTTCTTCCCTTAATCTCAATTGGCTCAAGTTGTGCAGTGGAAAGGAAAGTGTGACGGTAAACCTAAATTGTTGACCTGTGACCTTGGCCTTAAAGAATGGACCCCAACATGATACGCAACACACCTTCTCACGATTATATAAATAGACCAGCTTTCATTCCTTAATTTTAAATGGCTTGAATGTTATAGAACCTAAAAGAAGGTGCAACATAAACGATGCCAAAAGAGAGCATGATAAATCTGCAAACGAGATTATGACGAGATTATCGCGAACGGTACATTATTCGCCTGCCTCGCGTTTAATAGTCCTCTATGTAGGCAATAGTAGGGCATGGTTGTTCGAGGAGATTATTAACCGACATGACTCACTCACCTAGACCTTTGGTGAAGGTATGCGGTTTGAAACTAAATTTACTGAGCAGAACCATTAATTTCTTATTAGACTTAACATGGCCGTTACATCTAAAATTTAGGCGTCAGAATATGCAGGTGTCTTTATTACCGTAAGTGGAAGTCATCTACAAAGTTTGATCAAGGAAATTACTCAAAAATAAACGACATGCCCGAGAAACCTTTTTTCGTTAAGACACAATGATTATTTCTGCAAAATGACATTAGGTCTACACCATAGACATGGACCAAACTTTGTGTATTGCTTGCACATTGGGTAAGAAAGGAGCAAGTTGATTTGGGAGTCAAAAAGGTCCAATGTCAAGGCTACTGATCGAAATACGAAAACTCATTTTGGCGCAATAACCTTAGTTATACATCATAGACCTTCCCTCAGCGGACTTGGGGATCTTCAGTATGTCAGATGCGCTCTCATGCATTTCATAATGAATGAACACAGGAGCCGCCGTTGCTCAGTGCTTTTTATGCCGGACTTACGACCAAAAGGGTGCGGGTACGAATACTACAATAGGACCATCCCGGGTCGGCTACCATGGTGTGTACTTGGAAAACAAAACTGCTCCACTCAGCTATTTCACTGGGGGCCATGAAAAGGTCTATATTTGCTTTCAAGCTGAAAAATAGACATTAATGCGATAGCTGTCTTTGACATGGCACAAAATTAGATTTAGTCTTTCAGTATAACTAAAATCCAAGTTAAACAATGGCTACGGCTATGCCAAAAGTTTTAAGGAAACTAAGAAAATTGACCTATGCCTAGAAATATATTAATTAAAAATCATAATACTGTCTACCAAAATTGATTTTAATTATTACTGCAAATCAAAAGGTACAAATTGTGTGATACTGTATGTCCGGACATGTGTGTGTGTGTGTGTGTGTGTACACTCATTAGTGCGGGTTTGTAATGCCAGACAATTCTCTTCTTCACCTTTTATGAAAGAGAACTGAAGCCGTGTAATCTGATTGAATGTGGTCTGTAGATGTCCACACCTGGTTAGGGTTTTAATCCACTCACTCCCTAGGGTAGAGCTGGGGGCTGAGGGATATGGCCCTCTCGGTCATAGCTAAAAAGTATTGAGATCTCTACCTAATAACTTTAAACAGTGATCCCTCATTACAGAGACGCTCAAGTATATCTTTGCCCCTTTCAGAGCACCGATATAGTCATGGATTCTATTCAAATGAGCATTTCATTTATTATTACGTCTTGATATAGTTCACATTTTGTTTTAGTTCTTGGCTCATGTGAGTTATATTAGTGCGAATTTATATCATTAAGCCCTCTACTGTTGTGTTATGCTATGCACATCCTTGTTGTAACATCCATTAATATACCGCTCTCTCAATTATAATGTGGGTTACCTATATGGGTCCCATGCACAGCGTTATAAAGAGGGAATACTGTATAGATGCACATACTGGGCATGGAAAGAGAAATTCAGATATACAAACAACTTTGGCTCCTGGGTCTATTATTACTCACCCGGGATACAGAAAGACGGGGACGTGCAGATATGTTTACAAACACACTATTGTAGATCAAGCTAGCTCAAAATTAATGTAATTAAGTCATCTTGAATTATAGGACCATACCATGAATATACAAATCTTAATTAAACAGTTGCTGTACAAACATCGTGTATAAGGCAAGTTGAAAACTTCAGAACACATATTGTTGCTAACGACTTTGAGCCAGCTTTAATGGTAAACATACTACGATTTGCCTTCAATTATCAAAATAGAGCTCCAGTTTCATATACATAATATACTCCCATGAACAGCCATATTACATGTCAGCAGCAGCTGAATTTAGTAGTAAGGGTCAACTCAAAGTGTTACTGCTGAAAACGAAAGTTGACCAACAAAGTAAGCTGAACAGTAACAAGACAAAAGTGTTCTGCAACTCGAGGTTAAGTTGCTTTCTAGAGATTTGTTTTTTTATCACTATCGATAAACAAATATGTATAAATTATTAAAAATGTGCTTAATGTTTATCTGACAATATAATAATATGCGCATACTGGTCTTTATGATTTGAAACTATTTTTATGTCTTACACGAAATCATACGTCATTATCAGTCACCAATTTATATTTTAGTAGCAAACATTGATCTCAAATCAAAATAAACTTAACAAATCTGTCCTTTGTAATTACATCACTTTTATTATTTTCAGACTTCATTTGCAGCTTCATTCACTAATTTCAACTGACACAGTCTCTCAAGGTAAGACTATAATTCCATCATATGTTATTTAATCGGACTATAATTAAGATATTTTCAAAGCCAATATGTTCACTGAGGGTGCATTTCTGGAAGATTATCTTGAAATATATTTGTCGCTTGGAATCTGGATGACATATATAAACTTTGAAAGTCATCGATTCTGCAGCAAATCGACAAGATACTCATAGTATAACAAGGACAACAAAAGAGTGACGTGGAAACGAAACTGGTTTTTATTTGCACCTGTGATAAAGCTTTATCAAAGATCATTCCGTAATCTTGTCATACGCTCATCTAAAGTGCACAACGTTATTCTATAAAGTGGAAAATACATTACATTCTTGAAATCTCCATTTCATAGACCTCCATGTTACTCAGTAAAAACAGAACAAGTGTACTGAGTAAAATGCTTGTTCTCACTAAGCCTATATTGACATCTCTCACTTTAAAACTTTGTTAAAAAAACTCATTTATATTAATAAAATTGTACTGCTCAAATGTTCTGCTGACACTTTCTATTTCGAACAAAAGATCGCATAATCCCAGTAAAGTCCAAGGTGGACTGCCAACAAAGCTAAAACTATAAGCACATTTGCTGAAACAGGTTGTACGCCATTTTTATCGCCAGGGCCTCCTCCTGTGGCCGAAGGTGCCTGTGTGGCCGGTGGTGCCTGTGTGGCTAGCGGTGCTTGTGTAGTGAGTGGTGCTTGTGTGGCTTGCGATGCTTGTGTAGCCAGCGGTGCCTGTGTGACTGGCGGTGCCTGTGTGGCCACTGGTGCCTGTGTGGCCACTGGAGCCTGTGTGACTATCGGCGCCTGTGTGGCTGCTGAAACTGTAACATAAATAAATGGAACGGATGTCTTATCTATGAGTATTTTTTAGCAGATTAAGTTTGTTCATTTCTGTATTTTAGACATTCCACGCGTGTAATTTTTGCATTTTGTATAAGTTAGTCAGAAGAATAATGTTGGGCGAACTTTTAATTGCCTGGTTGTGTACGTCGTTCAAATATTTATTAGGTGTATGTTAATAAAACAAGAACAGGCATAAAAATACCTAATCAGTATAAAATAGAAATCTCAATAAACTAAGTCAATAACTTTTATTTTTTTTAATTTATAATATATTCATGTACAAAAAGGAGATGTAACCTACTTGCCCTAATATCCTGTTCCATGATACAAGAAAATGCAATTTGCAATAGTGGTAGACATGCATGTGTTTTAGAAGATTTACTGCAAAAGGAAAGTAATTAAAATCAACTGTTCGGGAGAAATATTTCACGATGCCGATTATAAATAATACAATTCTAAACTTATATATATAGTTATTTTTTGTTGAAATGGTATGATGAACTGTTAAAACTATATAATTGCAACTGAATATGAATTAATTTTAGCGAAATATATATCACAAACCAATACCTTCTACTTCTATATTTAATATTTGTATGACTTTTTTTAAAAAAAATAGGTCGATCAAAAAATTAGCAAGTGATTCAATGCGGTGAAACAAGAAGAAAACTTAATTCCTGTTTCATGTGTTTTCAATTTCATTAACAGACATTGATCAGGACAAGGATAGATCAGATAGTTTCGGTATGCGAGATACATGCAATTTAGACCATACATTCAATATTTTATAGGCAGAAGTAGGTTAATCTTTAAGACGCTTAATCACCAACTGCATTTTTAGGAACGCTAGAGGATGTGTGTTGATAACATAAAACTTAAACTGATTATCCCATATATGTATGTATGTATGTATGTATGTATGTATGTATGTATGTATGTATGTATGTATGTATGTATGTATGTATGTATGTATGTATGTATGTATGTATGTATGCATGCATGTATGTACGTACGTACGTATGTATGCATATATATGCATAACAGATTTATTGTTTGATGCATTTAACAATTTGCAGCTGAACCTAATTTTAAAATTATTACCACTTTGCACTTGTAATGTTTAAAATATCTACTAGATATTTTTCCAAGATCGTATTAGTGATTATTGTTTGAATTACTTTCTGACAGACAAGAAACTCCATTTCGACCCAAAGCAATATAAACTAACGAATATAAGTTACATATGGGTCACTCTGAAGCAATTAGTTGAAAATCTCATACACTTTGATTTTGATTGCAATTAAATGCCTTTTATGCTTACATAGGTAAACTTCTAAGATTAAAGCATATGATACCGGATCTGTTATACCAAACATGACGCTGCCTCTTGAGTCAGAAGCCAGATTATTGGGAACTTCTTTTATGCAAGTCAATGGAACATACTTAAATTACTAATACCTTTGTCCACAATCTCTTAACAGCCAGACTCATATATTTCCGAATGTGTGTTATATACCTTATGAATTAAGACAACTTTTAAAACGATATAAAGGTTTCTATTGTTTGAATATAGGTTAATGGTATATCAGAACAAAAGCACAAATCAAATGTTATTTTTGCCTACTTTTTTATTCAACAACACCAGTCACGTGTTACGGACGTATATCAGCATCACGAGCGCTTAGACCAGGGGAATATTACACCGAGCGATTTGAGAAGAGAACATACCTTGCTGTACGATAGCGAAAATTTAACAAAAACGTTTAAGGTAAGGATATTCCTGAAAGGGAGTGATCCTTGTTATAGATTTCTTGAAAACGGTAACAGGATAGTGCGTCCAGAGGTATTGGCCAGTGCAATAATATTGGCACGATAACACGGTTGTGCGCTGGATTCCATTGATGAGTGTGGCAGTATTACTGCTACGGTAAGATGATAGTGCGCCAGATAACATTGGTCATTGTTATAGTGTTGGCGCAACGGTATGCTGAGTAATTGTGTGGCTTGTGTACGTCAGGTTAATAACCTGCGGCGTTAAGCAACGCTTGGCAGTCTTTGACTTTGTATACTTGTGTGGGCTACCCTCTGTCTGGACAGATTGATTAGGGCTTCTATAGGAAACATGGCAACGTTTCTATCTGCATTCAATACATGTATTAAAAGTAATATATGAATTTCTTGTTATTTATTGTGCACATAACAGTGGGTCCAGAAACGGATAGAGTGTAATCCGTTACATATTATAGAATCCAGATAATCTTTTGGTCACTCTAACGATAGACCGTTGCAACCCCAATATATATATATATATATATATATGTGTGTGTGTGTGTGTGTGTGTGTGTGTGTGTGTGTGTGTGTGTGTGTGTGCGTGCATGTGTGATGTGTGTGTAGAAATTAGGTTTAATATTTACACAGACATACCGATGACCACGAATGTGAGCTCTGCTAAGCCAAGGGGGAATATTACTTTCATCTGAAAGAAATACAATCGTGTAAAATATCGAAGCTGTATAAAAAAACATTCTGTTTTTGATTGTTACATAAAATAACACATTTTCTGCACTCTCCGGTCATAATATCCATTTACCAGTAAAATATTTTGCCATGTTCTCAATGTGCGTATAAAAATCAATGGTGTACATAAATCCTCATTTAACTTATGTGTTAATTTTGCTTGTTCACTAGAAGTTTTTCAAGCCCAGCTTACAATTAGCCAAACTTTTCTACCCCGAAAAAACAAATACAAATAGAAAAAGTAAAAAGCGCCTATGAAGGTGTTTCTTTCTTCTTTTTTCTTGTTTAGCATCATAATCATTATTAACTTTATTCATCCACACTCAGGAATTCAATAATATCGATGCAGCCATTTCATGAACTGATGCAGTCATTGCAATGGAAAGTAAACAGAGAGTCCACTAAATTTCTCCATGTTTAATATAACGCTTTGAGATGTTCTGACGGACTTTAATACACAACAAATGAACACAGGAGATATTTACTGCAGTAGTGTTGTCTGCTGTTTTATGGCAAAGCATAAACATCTATCGAAGAAAACTAAGTTTTTTGAATAGAATGTCGTCTGAATGTCTTTTCAAAGATATCACTATCCATCAAAATCGTTAAACGGCAATGTATTGATGAACTTTCTTGAGCCCTCCCCCCCCCCCTCATACACGCACAAGACACATTTTAGAAGACCCATATTTCTTGCCTTAATATCTTATATAATAGATATCAAAGTAATATCTGCACAAGTAGATAAAACAAAGGTGCAGTGAAAAAGGAACAAATCCAGTACAAATGTTACGTGATGAAACAAACAATATAGACGCGTGTACGTGCAAAACAATTAGACTTTATTTAATGCCTTGTAAAGATCCTATTTGTTATGTTAACTTTACAATGTGTATGTATACTGTAATACTCTTTTGTGATAGATGTAAGTAATTCAATAATACTCTGCGAGACACAATTGTATTGTCTAGAGAACAAAATAGTTTTAAATTCCGATTTCAAATGAACTGTCTACATTTCAACAACAATGTATAGACAACATTAATAGAAAATACTACTAAAGTAGTTTCTTCAGGTAAACTATCTTACCTTCAGTTTTTGTATCTGACTTTTACTGTGCGTTTCGTGATTGCTGAACTAGAAAAAATAAAACAAGCAGAATAAATATATGATATCTACGTTTTTGAGTAGATATAAGGAATTGCTTCACTGGTGAAGTGGAAACACGGTATTGTCACGAGTGTCTAACACTCTTGAAAATACAACGATTTTACTTCACGACTGTAATATGTCCTTATATCTACACAAAAACGTATATATTATGTTTATTATATATTTTTATAAGCAAAAAACATCCACTTTCAATGATTTTTGCCAATGTGGTTAACATAATTGACGAATAAGATGTATTACTGCATCAATATTGCGAAACTTTACATTAATTTTGAACAGTGGATCTTCTGTATATAATGCTTTAAAGTGTGTTTTCAGTCTAATTAACAACTGTTTCCATGCAAAAACTATTTTGTTTTTATGAACACATTACTTGCGCTGACTGATATTGCTGGGGTAGGAATAGCATTATCACACATCTGTCGGATCTAACAGCCTTTTGGGTGTAACATCTCTAAACAAAAGATTTTAATTAGTTTGTGTTTACCTATTCGAATGTGTCTTATTTATTTTCTTTATGTCTGCACTCAAACGTGAAGCGTGTGACCTTGGCAAACTTGTAGTCCAGTTCAGTAACTGACGCTGCACTTACATGTTGATAAACACTTAATTTCGGTTTGTAATCAACACTCACCCATCCCCGATTTCTTCATCGTTTTCAAATATGAGTATGAATGCAACTAGAGGTAAAATCGCTAATTAAAAAATGTTTAGTCTATATTTAGTCCAGAGTTTTGCTCTAAAAAATTTTACAATTTGTATTAGAGTTTAACCGTATGGGTGACACTGAATATCCGATAAAACAGGTCATCTATGTTCAGTCAGTGACAATTTGTAAGATTCGTGTTAAAAACTATTTTAAAATATGGCAATTAGACCATAGGTAAGGGCATATATAGTTCCTAAATCGAAGAAAAGGTAGTTCCAGAGATGATATAAGCACAATGCCAATATCACTTTATCGCCACATTGGCAATATCACTTTTCTCACACTGATACATTTCAACATTTCCACATGAAACATATAATAAACTCAAATACTTTCACCAGGCATAAGTGATCTTATATCATACACGCAAAGTGGAAATGTACAGAAAAGAAATGTTCGTCTTTGTTACAGAAATCATTATTTTTGTAAATAACAGTAATTTACGAATTTAAAAATACTGAGACAATTTTGTTATTAAAATAATGCAAAGAGAGAGCAGGTATCATTCCACGAACTCGGCACAAACCGTAACATGTCTGCATAAAGCAATTACATTTCCACGCAAGAACTGTTGTTATTCTATGGTATTTCTTTCAACATTAAACATTTTCCGGTTGCATAAATAGAACAAGAAAGGTATAGAGCTGCAAGAGAATTAGATGTGAATATAAGTCACATGAGACAACTTAGGTTAAAAACATTTAAACTGAAGAGATAAATAATTATCTTCATGAAAACTTGATTATGATGAAAAAATTGGTTGCGGTTCAGTTCCGTCACAATTAAATGAAAACAGTCTTTTTCTTATAATAGCATAGCTTTTATAACAAAAGTAATACAATGTACCAAGCAATGGAGATTTTCGCAAAAGATACATCTTTTTCGTCGAATGCACAATTATTTTCAGTGAGTATAAAATGTTTGGTACTACATTCACTGTACGAATGTAAATTTTGAATCAGAACAATGATCAATTATATTTCTGAAATAAAAATCTGTACATTGTTGACTTTCACAATAGGCAAGCTCAAACTAATAATAATTATCATATGATAGGATTGCTAACATTACATTTGGATTAATTCATCTAAGAATAGAAGGAATAAATCGTAAGAAAGTGTTCAGATAGAAAACTTTTAATTTTTTTCCACCAACATCATAAGAAAATTAATTGCCGATGAACGGTCGTAAAATTTTGCGAAACTGTCTTGTCGCTCAGAGCTACTCACAAGAATTAAAGTTAAAGAATATGCAGATTCAAGTAAGTAAAACAAGTAAAAAAGTACGTAAATACCTTTTCCGCAGCACGTTGGGCCAACCAGCGATTAATTCAACATACAGCGCGTCTTATATAGGTGCAGATCACCAAGGCTACCATTATCAATAATGAAATGATTGGATCTAACGTCTTCCACTCATATTGTATTTTTAGTTAGAGCAAAATGTCGAGTTGATATATACATTGATTGCCTATGAGGAAAAAAACATATTCATAGTATCAATAGGTTCGTGTTTGTAATTTTGTTATGGTAACTCGCTGTTTTCTACCTTCAAAGATAAAACATATATAACATTTTTATTAGGGTGAGCTTGGCTTTATATGTAAGATAAATGTATTTCTGAGTGCAATTGATGTGCATATATTATTCACCCATAGGGCAACTTTAGGTTGGTATCCAGAACCCTTCAAAACTATTTTAAAGCCAACCACTGATCAAACGCTTAGTGCTATGACCATTGTTATGCTCCAAGGTTTTTGCTGTCAATGAAATGCAAGTATTTTAGATTGATATTACCAAAAAAGTACTGGGAAAGGCATTGTATCATATTTCAAATCTGGCTATACTGAATGGAAGTGAGGAATTCGATTGAACAATATCTGAAATTGGCTAATATTTATACCGTTGTTTTCATGGCACATACAAACTTTGAGCAAATGCATGATTTTAATGATCTGTATTGATATCAGTGATCAAAGAAGATTGTGGCTTAAGTCTAAACAGGATGATTATAGCCTTTTTCAGGATGATGACTGATCTATTCTTAAAGTTTGTGTAACATGCATGATGCAATCCGAAAAAAATACAACCATCCATCCGTCCTCTCATCGATCCTTTACATAATATATATATATATATATATATATATATACATTTTACTTTAATAATATTATATTTAACAAATATAGGCTTCCCAAAATGTATGAATTAAACAATTATATCATAACATACTGGAAGTGTGAGTAGATAGCATGTGGACTAAACGACAAATGTCTTTGTTCTCTCATATTTGATCTATCTTCAAGAACTTAAACTTAATATAACATGATTTGCTCTCCGTGATGATTCTCCCCTAGGTAGTGTTTGCATTTCTATCTCTGTACAAAGTGACTTCGTATAAACAATATCAACGCTCACTCGTGGTTTTATAGGAATGCTTGTAACCTCAAAGTTTCAGGATGCTGAATTTGATTTTTACCTTGAAATATGAAACGAATAAATGAATATGTAGAGGATAATACAAATTGACATAGCGATCGTGTTCAATAATTCACAAGTGCCCACGATTACGAAATTCACGAGTGAACGCTGCAAATTAATTCCATGATTTAAGTCACGAGTAAAGTTTTAAACATAAACGCTATGCTATATGTAACATGTATTATTCTACTGATTACACACATCATTAACTCGTACATCTCTGTTTTATAGTTGTTGTGTAGACCTATCAACGTTGAGAAAATGAAACCCTTGCACCAACCGTAAACGTAACAACTATGAGCGAGCCAACATATTGCACTCGATCAATCGTCAAAGAATAAGACAGCAATTTTGTGTGTGCATATTTCTTACAGAATGTTACAATAAAAATGTAAACTAAAAGGCTCCGAAACATGCAAAATGCAATGACAAATGACGATCATCAGTCTTAGAATTTTCACCACAGTGCCATTCAAGATCAGCATTCTATTTTTTAATCCTTCAGGATGGGCCCCGGGATCACTCTTTGCAGACACAAATTATGTTCCTACTTGAGAAGAGAGGTAACAGAGAAAGTAAAGAACGCTCACAACACTCACTTACACACACACACACACACACACACACACACACACACACACACACACACACACACACACACATATATATATATATATATATATATATATATATATATATATATATATATATATATATATATATATATATATATATATATCTATATATATATGCTATTTAAATGATATAGAAGATGGCTTTATACTCCATGATATAGAGGACGTTGACATCGGAGGACGAGTGTCATTTACATTAAAGTGTTATTTGACAAAGATTTAAGAAGTAAGAAGATAGATAAGTGTTTTGGGAAAAGGCCTAATATATTTAAATCTATTGAACTCGTAATTCCAGAACATATTACTAGTATACGCTTCAGTGGTGTTGATATATCAGAAGCTTTTGTAATGGGAACTAATGTTCCAGATCTAAACAAGTGATGCTTTATGAAGATGATGATGACGACGATGATGATCAGGCTTTCTATTACTAGTTAATATTATTAGCACTGCTTTTATTATATGCTTAAATAGGTATTATTTATATTGAGAAGAAAAATAGCTAAATTATTGGTTTACGGATGAATTTTTCTCCCGAATGTTATTCGACAGAAGAATGTGTGCGTGCAGGTGCGTGTAGCGGTAAAGAATATTTTTGTATGTGTAAGTGTTAATGAAGGTATTGCTTGTGTATGATTGTCATTATTTTGATATAGTTATGATTTTTACTTTTGAAGATGTCTGTACTTTCGACGTATAACGTTGTAACCATGTTCATGTATTGTACAATCTGCCACGTATGAATCAAGTTTGTATCCTCACAAAATCCAGTTGGGCTAATCGAAGTAAATACAGTTTTGTCTATCTATCTATCTATCTATCTATCTATCTATCTATCTGTCTGTCTGTTTGTCTGTCTGTCTATTTATCTATCTATCTATCTATCTATCTATCTATCTATCTATCTATCTATCTATCTATCTATCTATCTATGTGTATATGTATATATGTGTGAGTTTGTGTGTGTGTCTCTGTGTGTGTATATCCAGCGTCATGACAAAAGTTTTCCTTCCATATAACACAAAATCATGTCGCACCAGAAATGAATGTCAGTAATTTTATGCAAAATAAATAAATAAATAATACAAAATAAAAAAATGAAAAAAATTAAATTGAATAAATGAGTTTACTTACTTGCTCATTGGTAGTATGTCCTTATTCCAGATGTTAAAGCGACGTGAAAACCAACATAAAACAAAATCTGTGTTAAATGCCCCTTAAAACAAGTAAATGTACGTATTATGTTTCAAATAAACTTTGTATGTAGTAGAGATGTATTGAGAACCAATTTACAGTGAGCACTATCATGGAGTCTCATGCGGATCTTAAAGACTCATCGGAATGGCGTCCTCAAACAACTAACTCCAGTTTGAAGAGTGCTTTGCGAGAACAGGCCACAGATGATTATCCAATATCTGGGTATATTTATCAATGCTGAAAGTACCATACGTTTTCACCAAAGGTCCAATTTCATATTACGTCGATGAGCCACTCACCACTATATAATTTTGCCCTTGTGGGTTAAATTCGTCGCGTTTTCTCCAAACACTTATTACTACATTATCATGAATAACCACCACCTCTTAATCATCAGTAAACATCATTATATCCAATTATATCCAATCGATTCTGCAAGGCTCATCCCAATTTTCTTCTACACGAATTAATTCGCCGAATTCCGGTCACTTTAGAGCCAGTGAAATTCATTCGAACACGATTAAAATATCGTTCAAAATATAAACGTCTTTGGACAGATTTTGTGCATACTGCTATCATGACTGACTGATTTAATTCACTCGTCTTTGGACAGATTTTGTGCAAACTGCTATCATGACTGACTGATTTAATTCACTTGTTACATCCACTAAATTCTGTCTCGTGTTTCTTTCTACGAGCCGCTATATAACCCCATCACCGTCAACAACAAACTTTCGTTTCCGGCCACGTATAATAAGATTTTCTGCAGAACCATTTTTTTTTTTAAAAAATATTACCACATTAGATTGAGCTTTACCCAAAATTATATCGATACTTCCAGTACTCATGCCTTCCTCTCACAGTGCAGTATGATGCTCGTTTCCTCAGGTGCCATTTCTTTAAATTTGTTGGGCTGTTTTCTTTGTAGCATACCAGTTTACTTACATTTATTAAAATACTGGTTTTCTACTTCCGAATAACTTTACCGGTGTTAATACTATTAACTACCCCACAAATATTTCCTGAACTAAACGAGAATGCTCCGCGATACTTTTAATTGCATAACATATACCATCTTGCGCGTACCGTTATCTCTCTCTCTCTCTCTCTCTCTCTATATATATATATATATATATATATATATATATATATATATATATATATATATATATATATATATTCAGCATCATGAGATGCATAAACATTTATAATACCATACCATCTGTTTTAAATTTCCTAATAATTTTGATCGACTTAAAAAAATATATTAACCTGTCATCATTTATAGCATTAAGATTAAAACATAAATGTAGGGATCAAAGAGACGGAGTGGCAAACGATGGAGCGGATAGCGGATAGCTTGGTCGTTGAAAGCATACGACACAATTTAACAAAATGCCTTTTAATCTGCTATACCAAATGTCCCTGTCGCACATATATTGATCTCTGTATATGTTTAACCTAATAGATCTTATCTTGTGCAGTTTTTTTTTTGGTAATAACATAAATTTAAACTAAACGTAAATCATATACAGATACAGAGCAATGGTTTAAAGGTAGTCTTTACTGGTTTATTGTTAATGCCAACAGACATTTTCAATTGTCAAGGTCAAAGTTATAGCCAATAATTTCAAAACTGTTGGATTGAAAGTGCACATTTTCATTGCTATCATTCTTCATACCAGTGTATTTGTAACATTGATTGCATTGAAAGTGCACATTTTCATCGCTATCATTCTTCTAAATATGGTATATACCAGTATTTGTAACATTGATTGCATTGAAAGTGCACATTTTCATCGCTATCATTCTTCTAAATATGGTATATACCAGTATTTGTAACATTGATTGCAATAATTATTGGTAAGATCGAGACTTATTTAGTCCAGTACTACCAAACCATGACACCCTGTTATATCGGTGGCAATAATTAAAAATACAAAAATGTCTTGATGATATAAATTCGGAAGAAATATTAGGAAAAAGCATATTTTTGAGGAAAAAAATGTATTTAACGAAAAGATCTTAATTTGTGCATCGAGTAATTTCCGACAGCAAGGGTAAATTAAGAATGATATCGACTAACCTGTTTAGTGAACACTAATCATATCTTGAATAGTGATACGTGTAACTGATTCAGAAATTCAGAAACCTGGGTATATATATATATATATATATATATATATATATATATATATATATATATATATATAAATATATATATATATATATATATATATATCACAGAGTGAAGGAGTGAACACAAGGAAAGGAGCCGAAATAAATAGAGGCTAAGGTTGCGCGAAAACGTTTAGGAGTGTACGTTATGCTATAAACATGTGGCTAGGTGTTTTTTGCATTTTCACTATAAGTTCTCATATATGCCTCTCACAGCTCAGTATGATGCTCTATTCGTCAGGTCCAATTTCTTCACATTTTTTTAGCCGTTTTCTTTATACCATGTTGTACACGTATCCATTTACACCACCCGACTGAGTCTACCAAAAGCATATGCTGGAGTTTTACTATGTGATTTTGTAAATAAAACTTAGAGTTTAGATTGGCACATGCTGACATTAATAAATCATACATAAAGTTTTGCTGAAAGTGTGCAATCTTCATATTCGGATGTGCAAAGCACCTACTTATTGTAAAGACAGCTTTGATTATGCATCATGGTAGAGAAATATCACTACGCAAATAAATGCAGAATCTCCGTCCGTTCATATTAAATAATTATTTATTAAATGAAATACTTCTTTATATTCCATACACACAAACGTACACAGATGGCTTCGAGCTGATCTGCATAAAGTTTAACTTTCGCCATCATTGTGTACATTCTGTGGTAACGAAACTGTTCACGGTTGCTTCTTGTTCTAATCATTCACATCGAAGTAAAGAGTTTAGAACCCACGTTTCTGTTCTAAATCCTACAATAAAATATATTGTGTGGAGTATTGATAGTCTAATTAAAATGTCCAATTTTGTTCACTTCCTGAAAATATTTTTTTATTGGACAAATATACGATATTTAAGCTACAAGGTGCAAATTGTTTAATAAAACGGTATAAACACATTGAAGCAATATTGCAGTCAAAGGAGAGACGTTCAATACTTTCGTTCACACTCTTACAGAAAGAAGATTTGTAGTTCTCTAATATGTTAAATCTTTAAAAAAAACTTGATTAGTTTATTAGTAACAAGTATTCTATGAATTGACTTAAAATTAAAAGAGATAATCTTGGTATCCTTAGTACAAATATTTGCCCGACGTAAATCTCAGACCACTTCTTACTACTTATATTGTTATTTATCACTTGCACCCAAGTTTTCTGCTTAGTAGTATGTTGCCTTTTTACCTTTTCTAAAAGATCTTTGTAAAAAAATGTCAGTGAATTTTGTTTTTGTAAGTTAATTATTTTGTCCTCCTGCTTATCAAAATTATTGTCTACTAAACGATTTTTGATAGCATCTATCCATTATTTGGGGATTTTGGATATAAGGGATAAGTATTTCACGACATTTTTGCATCTAGTTTTTCGTTTTATCATTGCATAAGATATTACATTACCGTGATCATCTACAAAAACATTAAGAATGACAATGCCGATAGATCATTCTAAGGGAAGACAAAGTTTTAAATATTCGGGAATAAATGCTCATTTGGACTTTGCGGCTTCTCTTTCCAATAAGATACTGCCAAAATGACATCCCTCCAAAAACTATTTCAAAGAGCTTACGAAATTCTTCTAATTTCCTTCTCCCTAAATTCCAAATATCCTTTCGATTTCTGAATATAATTGTATTGACTACATTCTGCCACGCTCCATACAAATTTTCCAACAGTCTGTTAACCCATCTTATCTTAACGTACCCAATGAATAAATAAATGTGAATCATATTTATTCTTTCCTCATTCTCAGGAAATACTTGGATACCACTTTTAGTTCAGTCTATTTTACCACCCCATATAAATTGAACATGGAACGATTCAATTCTTTTTCAACTTTTTTCTGCTGGATTTGGAAGTGCTGAAAAAGTTGTATGAATATGCGTAGAACTAGAGTTTTTACAACAATTTTTTTTACCAACTACTGAAAGATGTATTTGACTCCAGCTTGCCAGTATTCTTTTTGGAGTCGTTAGTTTCTTCCTATAATTGATTTCCACCATTTGTTGTAAATTTAGAGACAAATAGATGCCAAGGAGTGTAAAGTTTGGAGAAGACCAAATTAGGTTCAAATCGGGACATATTCTTTTATTGGAAACGTTATTGTTTCCAATCCAAATAGCCTCTGCTTTTCTTATGTTACATGTAAAACCAGATAATAGCACAACAAGAAAAAATCTAAGATCTTTATAGTTGCTTTAAGAGAAAGTTGAAACCCATCAAAAAGAATAAAATCATCATCGCCATTCTGACTCAATTTACTCACTGACCTGAATGACCTTTACACCCACATCTCAACACCAATGATAGCTAATCTCGATCATTGTAAGTTATAACTTACAAACGGGAAGCAAAAATAGATCTCATATAAACCCTATAAACGTCACTAACACTTTGCAAACTTTAAAATCTTTAAGACCCCATCATATACCTGCATGTCTAATCAGAAGTTCATTACTAAGATTAATGTGCCTTTTTCTCTTTAACCTTTTGCCGCGGCCTTGTACTCCTTTACCAACTTATTAGTGTAGTATATGACACAAGACCCTCTCTGCTAGGTATCTGAACTAATGGATAATTAGTGCTAAAATAGATAAAGTGTTTATACAGCATATACCTAGTCATGGACTGATTTTCCATAACGCACTTCCCAGTTTGGTAAGCCTTACCTAGAGGCTGAGCATATAGCTTGGGGAGTACAGTGCCGGGGGTGACGGTATAGGTAGGTGGCACACTTCCAACTTCAAAGTAATTTATGTCTTGTCCAGAACGGTTATTAAATTTGTATGTTTTTTGTTTTAATAAGCATGATAATGAACTTAGTGACTTAAAACAACTAAATATGAAATATAGAATTACAAGATCTCAAAGTAGATGAAAGAACATAAAAGGTTTTACACTCATTATAAACAAGTTTGTCAACTCAGTCTTATATGTTCCATCTTCATACCTTTCCCTTTTGAAAATTACATTTGTTATTAAGTCGAGTAATTTGAAGACAGGAACTGAATGATTAATTGGATGTTTGGTGCAAATTGAATACAGAGAAGTCTCCTTATATCCTTGAGCGAAGAAAGATGTATACCCACTACGAACTGCCCATTTAAAATTAGCTCTAAAATTGATGGATTTAAATTGTTCATTGCTCCATTGAACGGACTAGTGATACTAAAATGTCTAGCATATGGTTAGGTAATCAAAGAAGCCAAATTTACCCAATTACCCTTACTGATGGTTGGTTCGTTTATATTGGGGTTGCTTTGGTTTCTTGGTTGTAACGTCAATTATAACACATTAGTGGGTATGTCATACCAGGAACATGAGAGTTAAGTGGCTTTCTTATGGACACACTGAAGCAGTCGGACTAGGGCTGTCCTGGGCTGTTTTTGAACCCGCGACCCTTGAACTAAGAGTCTGACGCCCTAGCAACTGAGCTACCGCAGCTCCCCGTTTGTTCGGGTCCTATATATTCTTGCCACTTAAAGTGGTACTTCGTCATTTTATGGCATCCTGATGCTCCAGCGTAGTCTATAGGCTTATGTTGTACAATACATAATCTTTTGCCTTTTTCAATCATTTAATCATTTTCAAGAAGTATTGTAATTCTTGGTCGTAAATATGTTATATATTTGACAATCGTTTTATGCTCAAGTACTAACATATCCTTCGAAGTTGTCAGATTAGACATAACACATCCATACTTTGAATGTACAAGCACAAATTTACAGTTTGATGCATGAGTTACATCCTCAGTCAATATTCATGATACAACCTCTCAAGGTCCCACTACTATGCCATTATTTTCTTGTATATCATGTCTTCGGAACCATAATTAAAGAAGTTTTCAAATGTATGCTTTGAACGTTGGTGCATTATTATGCATATCTTGACAATATCTCATGCAGAGTCATGAAATTAACCCATATACTTTTTCAGGTTCCTTACCAATAAATGCATTTTTCAGGGGTCGATGGGTGATAAAACTCAATTTTAAGAGTCTTTTATGTGTACAATATTGTATTATTTTGACATTATATGTTATGGTGTCAGAGAAGTATAAGTTCCTTAACTTTACACTAATAATATAGTGTACTTTTATTCCAAATACTGCTTAATATACTTTGGTGTTTTTGATTTATAACCCCTAAATGACATAAAGTTCAGGCTGACTTTTGTCATACGGAAACGTTTGATGTTCCATCATTCTAATTTGAAATGGGAAAAGGGTAGGTAATGCACGCAGCTTACTGACTTCTCTTGGCGTCACGTGTATGCTGATTGTCACACAGTGGCGTGCATTCTGAGCATGTGGAAATAAAAATGATGCCATTTTGCAATGAATTTCCTATGACTTTTCTCCGTTAATGCTCCCGTTTGTTTGTATATATAGTTTTTCGTTTATTTAAAATTCCTGTTGCTAGTTTAAAATTAGGTATACACTATAGAGTCGTTGCAGATTTTGTTTAGATATTTGGTATTTTATTTTCAAATGTTAAACCCTGTTCCAATTTTACCATCATTCACATTTCCAGCTGACGAAAGTTTTAAAATTTAAACACTATAGTAACTCATGATATTTATCAGCATTATCATAAGGGGATGCTTCAAGAGCGTGGTTTCCGCTCAAGATACACACGCTATCAATTCTCGTTGTCAATGACAATAATATATTATATTTTATTTTGTTAAGTGTCTACGTCATTTTCTATGAATATTCCGATGAGTGTTAAATCTTAAAAACATAAAATTGTCTCGTCATGTCCTACCCTTGACTTCGTAGCGTTACAAAGCTTCTCAAAAGTACAGTTGGATTATCATCATTCATTACATTTCTCAACAGCTCTTTCATTAATTAGAAATGTCTACTTCTTACTTTTAATTTATTCGATATTAGTAGAGGCGGCTACGGCAAAATGAAACAAAGACATGTGACGACTCTATGGCCTAAAAATATGTAACAGAAAGAAAGTAAAACCACCAAATCAAGTAAAATCAACAAGCAATTTATTTCTAGACAATTAAAGTGAAAATTCAAAAGACACTTATAATTTTTGAGTTAAATTCCGAATAGTTCTAAATGTCCTAATAACAAGTACAAAAATATATAATGTTCTGAATGAATGCCAATAGCCTTAAATGTCCTGATGTACCACAAGTCTTGAATGTCCTGACGTACCACAAGTCTTGAATGTCCTAATGTACGACAATGATGTAATCCGGAATATTTTGAATGAACTCACATAAATCCCTAAAAGTCCTAAAATCTATGAGCAGTTTAGTATTTCCAATGAATATTTTAAATAAATATTTCCTCTCTCTGAATTATATCTGGTTTTCACAACTGTAACATCTAATTATTAAAATAGCTTCTTTACAGACTGATGTTTAGGACAAGACTTTTAGAACCCGAAAGATCTCTTGTTTACAAAGCTCATATATATATATATATATATATATATATATATATATATATATATATATATATATATATATATATAGTTATATAGGTGTAGCTGACAATTCTCACATCATGATATGAGTAATTTGTATAGAAAATAACTTTGCGTACATGATTTTGGTCACAACAAGACATATAAATAACAGTCCAGCTGCTAACAAAACCGACCTTGAACTCAAATGCTATGTAAACATGTTGTTTACAAAATGACCATACTCTGACTAAAGTATAACTTAAAGTCATGGACACATATGATGAAGTCAATATACATAACAGATCTAACTCATACTTTTTTGTTTCTTTTCTTAAGGAGATTAGATTGCAATTAGTGTTAAGATAAGGAAACAAAAATCAGTATTAAAAGTCTATATTGTTTGCTCTGTGTATTATTTTGTTAATTTACAAAATAGCAATTTTAGCATACTTGCCCTGATATGCTGCTTGAAGCGAGTACAACCTGCATTATTAAACGATTTGCATAACTTTTATATAAAGTGAATACGAGTTTAAGGTTTTACACATCATATCTTTCAGGGATTTTCAATTATGAAAGATGTACTTACCTGGCGTTTCTAATTGTTACCCAATTGTGCATTGCATGATGTTTGTGACATTTTTCTCATAAAGGTAAACTATATGTATGTTTGTATATGTGTGTATATACGTATGCATGTATATGTGTGTGTGCTTTTACGTTGGTGTGTTTTGTGTGTGTATGTGTGTTTTGAATATAACAAACATCCAACTCATATGTTGCATTAATTTTTATAACATTACTACATATCGTATATTCATGACCCTTCAAACATATAAGTTGGTGAAAATTAATAAGGTTAGGAACAAGATGTAAACAGAAAAGAACTAATGTCCTCTTTAATACAATTTAATCTCAAAGATTCAAACTCATCCAGTACATTTGATAAAAGCTATAGTATGTTTTATAAATTAAGATTTAAACTTTTTATAGTTAGTTGCATATGAATTAAATAATAAAGAACCTGGTTTGTGAAATATTGCCACAATGAATATGCACACAGGCGATACATGATGCTAAGATTTTTCCCTTTTTTTTTTGATCAGATATATTGGTGGATGAACTTTCTGAGTTATGTATGATGTTTATATAATATTATAGATATTTTAGGAAATTATAAATGTTTCTTGACTTTAATATTTGCTTAAATCTTAATGTTGTTATCAGAAAAAAACATGTTTAACTAGTGTCCTTGAATTAGGTTGTTTACTTCAGATTTGAGCTAAAGGATAGTTTTGATCAACAAAATGTTTTCTCAATTTGAGGTCAAGGTTGATTTTGTTGACAGATAAAACTGGAAAATCCTTAGAGTTATGTGTAAAAAGACATGTCCACACAAGTAAAATTCCATTAAGCTGACACATATTCTAGAACATTCTGTCATGTGACCAATCTTTATATATACCATGTTTAGTGGACAGTTTTTCAGTTTCTACATTACTATCAGTCTTGTAAAGAGCTATTACAGCTGTGTAAAGTAATTCAAAATTCTGAGAGAGGAATTATTTTAAATATTCATTGGATTATAACAGTGCTCATAAACTTTTGGAGTTCGGATTTTTAATTGATGATTTTGGAATTTATGTGAACTTATTCAGAGATATTATGGAGTACTTCATTTTGGCATCAGCACATTAAAGGCTACTAGTACATCAGGACTTTGAAGACCTTTGGTACATCATAACATTCAAGGATACAGCCGTGAATTCGGAACATTCTATATTTAAGACTTGTGATTAGAACACTATTTCTTATTGGATTATTTAAATTTTAATACACATTACTGTAAGTGTCTTTTTTTGATTTTTCACTTTAATTATCTAGAAATAATTTGCTTGTTGATTTTTACTTGATTTGTTGGTTTCACTTTCGTTCTGTTCCATTTTTCTAGACCATAGAGTCGTAACAGAAATTGGTGGCTCGTTCTGGGATAGAATTTCTTTAAAGCATATTAGAGATATTAAAGCTATCTTTGAAATTCATATTGATTTTGTCTTGGAATTTTTTTTTGTTTTTAGCAAAGATTTTAAATAGAATTTTTTTTGTGTGAAACCAACAAGCATTCACAATCGCATCTAATGTTCAGAATTTCATTTCAAAACCTACCCAGGAGGGGTTAGAGTGTATGAGAAAGGATGAGTTGCTCGAACTTGCCAGAAAATATAGTCTGTCTGAGGTGAACGCATCATTGACAAAACAGGAGATAAAGATTATTTTAATTCAATATTTAGTAGGAAAGAGAATTTTGGATAGTAGTGCTTCAAGTTTGAAGAGAAAGCCTGTATCTGGTTCTGACAGGAAATTAAGGGAATAAGAGTTAAAGAACCAGATGGATTTAAAATTGGCAAAGCTTCAGATTCAGAGAGAGAGAGAGAGAGAAAAAAAAAAGAGAGGGAAATGGAGAGAGAGAAAGAAGAGAGGCAAATGAAGATGGAGAGAGAGAGAGAAACAGGAGAGGCAAAATGCAGATGGAGAGAGAGAAACAGGAAAGGCAGATACAGATGGAGAGAGAGAAAGAGGAGAGGCAGACACAGATGGAGAGAGAGAAAGAGGAGAGGCAAATACAGATGCAGATGCACTCTCACTTGCATATAAATATTATATTGCTTGATGTAATTAAGTTCAGTAGCATAAAACATTTTCTTATGTAATTTTGGTTATTATAGTATCAGATGTATGTTCAAAAGAAAGCTTTATTGCATAAATCTTTCTTTTTCGTTATGAGGGGAGGTGTTATGTATGATGTTTATATAATATTATAGATATTTTAGGAAATTATAAATGTTTCTTGACTTTAATATTTGCTTAAATCTTAATGTTGTTATCAGAAAAAACATGTTTAACTAGTGTCCTTGAATTAGGTTGTTTACTTCAGATTTGAGCTAAAGGATAGTTTTGATCAACAAAATGTTTTCTCAATTTGAGGTCAAGGTTGATTTTGTTGACAGATAAAACTGGAAAATCCTTAGAGTTATGTGTAAAAAGACATGTCCACACAAGTAAAATTCCATTAAGCTGACACATATTCTAGAACATTCTGTCATGTGACCAATCTTTATATATACCATGTTTAGTGGACAGTTTTTCAGTTTCGACATTACTATCAGTCTTGTAAAGAGCTATTACAGTTGTGTAAAGTAATTCCAAATTCTAAGAGAGGAATTATTTTAAATATTCATTGGATTATAACAGTGCTCATAAACTTTTGGAGTTCGGATTTTTAATTGATGATTTTGGAATATATGTGAACTTATTCAGAGATATTATGGAGTACTTTATTCTGGCATCAGCACATTAAAGACTACTAGTACATCAGGACTTTGAAGACCTTTGGTACATCATAACATTCAAGGATACAGCCGTGAATTCGGAACATTCTATATTTAAGACTTGTGATTAGAACACTAATTCTTATTGGATTATTTGGATTTTAATACACATTACTGTAAGTGTCTTTTTGATTTTTCATTTTCATTATCTAGAAATAAATTGCTTGTTGATTTTTACTTGATTTGTTGGTTTCACTTTCTTTCTGTTACATTTTCTAGACCATAGAGTCGTAACATCTGTCATATGTGAAACTCCAGTGAATCTTCCAATCATCTGAGTTATTTATTCTGCGAACGTATTTAATGCACCTATTGAATTCAGACTATTGATAAGTACGACTTTAATAACCATAAAAAGCTGTCAATTAAAATTTAGTAAAACAAATGTTGCTTGTTATAATATGATCTCGACATTTGTTGTCGCGATAGCAGTGTCTATTCATTAATTGATAGTCACTATCATGTAACTTATGTGAATACTTATTGAGTCTTCTTTAAGAGAATTGTTTAAAGATACTATCGCATGTAGTAATGGCTCATACATTGGTACATGAACAGCATATTTTATGGAACTTAAGAAGCCCTAAAAGAATGTTGGCGTACAAAGAGTGAGGTTTGGTCAAATTGATTAGGAAATCTAGTAATAAAAAGTACCGGGTGCATCCTTATTATTTTCACAGCTTCTAAAAGTTTGAATGCAGTATTGCTGCCATTGTTTATTCAAAATTATTAAAGTTTTCTTTAGACGTCTCTAATTTCTCGTTTTGAAAATTGCAGTCATAAGGAGCAATATTCAGCCTACAGTTCCCATATTATATAAATGACCACTATTACTTTCTCCTTTATGTGATGCTTGCCAAAAATAGGTAGCTCTGCTTCAGTTCTTTCTCTGAAGAGAAGGGTAATAACGGAGGCAGATTTGCTATGATTTATAGAAATGAAAGGACCCCATCTATAACCTTCCACACAAAAATATACTAAATGTATCCAATAGTATTTCGAAAGAAGTTGTTTCATTTCTTACTTCAGAAAAATTCCGTTGTATTGATTGGGGGAGCGGTACTGTGTTCAACCAATCTGAGCGACCTAGATGGCGATCATATCCAGCACTATATGAAATGTGATAAAGATAGGTTTACAACGTATTACACTTTTCAGAGGAAAGGGATTATTATTTGCATCTTGGCCATAATACTGGCAGCATTGGGTGTATCATTTTATACAAACCAGATTGCATTATTGTTCAAGATGAGATCGTTCAATATGCACGATTGGTTTTGCACACATTGAATAGACGTTGAAAACAATCTAAATTTGTTTGCATCTTATTGACACCTTTGAAAGAAAATCAATTCTATTTCAAAATTAAGGTGGGAAAATGGTTACATACGCTTTACATAAAGTTTAGAACTTGTTGAAGTAATTGTTAGAAAAGGTTGAAACAAGTGAACGATTGACAAAAGAGGAATGCAGTCCAATTAAAGTGGGATCACACAATATGTGGACATGGTATTCTGACATGGGTGCTGAACTTTAAGGTAGGGTATATTCAATGAAAGCGAGACAGACAGATATACAAGAGTGTAGGACTAAGATGACACTTCTATACGGGAATAATTTACGCTCTAAAAACAAAAAATGTAACATTAAGTACGTATATCCAAATTATCATCAGTCGATTCATCTTTATTCACAAACTCAAACACATTGCATAGAATGGGTGGTGCAGAGCTTAATTGTGAAGGTTGTTGGAAGAGGCATACAAACGGACACCACCAAATTAAACACAATGAAAAAAGCGTTAGAATTCATAATGATGTTATTGTACTTCAGTAATATACCACTACTCCAAGACAGGCATGCAGGCATGTGCTGTGTCCTTTGTAAAATTCATCAATGCTATTGGCGATATACATGTATATATACACTGTACAAATAAACAGCGCACTCAAAAATAATCACTGATGAGTTGGCGACATATAAGATACAGAGAGTGAAAACAGTGTTGTCATTTGTGTTAGCTATAAAATATCTGATCCATATTGAGTACTGGCTTACCTTTGATTGCGTCTGTCTGACGCAAAGTGTCATCCTTCCTCCAGTCAATTTTTAATCTGGTTACTAATGTTAAACACCAATGTGTGAAAATATTGATATTCTAACAGTAGATGAGATTGAAAATGATAGATTTGTTATCTGATTTACATATTGTTATTTTTGAAGGAAATTGGTCTACAAATGACACACGTGATATTCCAGGTTTTGTACATTTAACCTCTTGCACAAGGAAGACACATGCTAAAACAGTAAAAGTTTTATATATGCTAAATATTGTATGCCAATATATTGAACATCTGTCTTTTACCCATTCGGACACCATATCGATTACACTTGTCCATTCACATAGTCAAATATATGTATTTGCATCAATCTCCATCTCACCAAGATAGAATACGACTCTATTTATATTCAGCTGCTAACAAAGATAGAATTATATAATCATTTTGGTGATTTTACTGCTTATGTTCACTTGGTCTCAGTCCTTACACTAATATAAGTGATGAAATTTATTAAAACGATAACGCAGTGCCGAGAAATAAAACAGATACAAAGAAACCTACTAAAAGTAGTAATGTTTTTGATCAATTTGTGTAGACTATTATGTCGTGCAACTATGATTGATATACTTGATAAACATAAATGTATTTCCTACAATGGCTGTAATGATGTAGACTATATTGTTGTATCAGATCTTGTAAAGCCGCATTTCTTCCTTCAATGTCTGCGATCTTACAGCCCATTCAGAGCATTGTTTCATAAGACAAACATCAAGTTGTTACATTTGTGGAACTGAGTCATCATATATTTGCCTTAGAGCATTTTGTAGCAACAAGGGGTTACTATATCAGTGTATATATAATTGTATTCATAAAGCTAGAATAGTCTACTTTAAAATCAAACTTAGCACAGGATTCAACAATTCCTTAAAATTGCTTGAAAAAATTGCTTGATACCTTGATGGTGTCTGTACTTCTATTGGCTGTGAAATATCGGGAGTATTTATCTCATAGAGAGAATCTAGTCCTTTTAAAATGTACATGTAAACTTTGTTCAAGAAGGTTATGGCACTCATTTAAAAAAAAATGATGCATGCAGAGTTCAACTTCGTCGACTGGTGCTAAAAACGAAGATCATGACCACATGAATAAAAGTCCTCCTGCGTATACTTAGCCAGAACAATTCCCTTTTACACAAACTGTACAAAAACAGGGAAGCGCAAAATATTTCAAATACAGACGTAAAAGTGAAGATCTGGCCTTAAAACTTATTATTACATTATTAATCTTTGATTCATTCTAAGGTTCTGCTAACCATATGATCAAGATAGAGGCAGAAATTTAAGTATAACAGGACAACGTCATGTTAACTCTATCCAGCTACTCTGAGACAAAATGAATCAACAACCTTGTGACGCCACAGCAGCATATCTCGCCAGCTATATGGTTGACATCTTCGCGCTTTCAAATAATCTTCATTCTTCAAATTGCTTCTTTATTTTTGTATCTACAGCATTTTTAAATAAGTATATTTACTTAAAATGGCAATAATTAAAACAAATATTTTTTCATTATGAAATTTATGTTTTGACAAATATATATCCGTTAATTTTTATTACATGACATCGGGAGAAAGATAAATTTTTCCTACAAAATATCCTGCAATTGTCTGTGACATATGTAAAAAATGAATAAGTTAATTTGCACATGCAAAAATACTATAAATTCTGTGTTTTGCAAACATGTTATCCATTGATTGGTTGGCGTGAGTAGACTTATGACGTACGATTTTGAATCGAATTTCATAAACCACGTTATCACATTGAACATACAGTTCACTTGTCTCGTCAAACGTTCTGCTCAGCCGATGGTATACTGTACTTTTAATATTTATAGTTGCTGTGAATTACATGAAAGTTGTGCTGAATCTTTGCACCGTGGTTTTTGTTTTAAAGCAAATACGAGTCCGATAATTTAAGACTGACCATTCAACTAGCTCTTTAATTTGGACTTGTAATACTAGTATACGAACTCACTCTCTCTCTCTCTCTCTCTCTCTCTCTCTCTCTCTCTCTCTCTCTCTCTCTTGTGGCGATGGGGCCGATTTCAAAATTCAAAAAGGTTATGACGTCATGGTGTTTATGACTAAATCAGTTTAGTGATGCGTCAATTCAAAGGCTAGTTTGACGTCACGATAGATACAATATAAAAATTTCCAAAAGAATGATCGAGACTGGTAAAAATGGTCCTACACTTAAGTGAATATGAGAAACTTAACCAATATATTTATCCAGCACACTGCGGAATTATTTAGATAACTTACAGTCGCAGCCTTAGCAGCCATATTGTGTTCTTGAAATGGTCAATCAAGGGTGAATATGGCTACCTTCTAATAACAGAGTCTTGTCTGTTGATTCACCAGTCGTAACACGTGTGTCTGCTAATGATCAGACTACAAACTAAAATGGTCTCTTGCGTTTAGCTTAAAATGTCATATCTAAAAGAAGCTTAATTTTGTTTGCAGGGTGATTGTATGTGTGTCGGTTTTTGTGTCCTTGATACTTATGAAAATTATTGAACAAAGTATATTTTTAATGCTTTTAAGTGTAAAATATCTTCTTGTACCACCTGAATTATTTTTCAGTTGGCGTGTGGAGGAGAATAAAAACAAACATTCCACTTCCTACCTTCCCCCGAGAATGAATAATATCCCATATTGAATATACTACCAGTTATTTCTACATAGAAATCACTTCACCAAATCACCCCCCCCCCAGCAAATAATAATAATAATAATAATAATAATAATAATAATAATAATAATAATAATAAATAAAAATGGTGGGAATAAATAAAAACTCTAGGTTATAATTCCAAAGCCAATTGGAACAACGATATTGTTCTGAATATTGATGGCAAAAGATGATATGATGCGCAAAGAATCTCAGCTCTTTCAATGATTATCTTGTTTTTTAACTCTGTCGCATCAGTGCTTGTTTAAAAACTTCCTCCCAGACAGTCATTTCGGTTTATTTTTAGCTACAATCAGTGGGTGAAGAGTTTATTTATAATAATTTAGCAATTTGTATGCAGTACAAGGACATGATTAGATAATATACCTGCCAGATTCTTAAAGGATGCGTCCTATATCCTGAAGACTACTGTTGCTCGTATAGTGAATCGTTTCATTCGATGTAATGCTTTGCCTGATGAACTGAAGGCAACAACGGTAAAGCTCTAGTTTAAGAAAACATAAAACATTGACTTCTGAAGGTAACATATACACTTGCTAGATTTATTAAAGGTATTTGACCCAATGAATCATTGATTTAAATAAACTGAATGGTTTGAATTATACTTAATGATCATATGTAACATTATTAATGTAACTATAAATTGTCCCAACCAATGGTTGTTGGGTACCTTTGGATTGTACACTGGGGCATCTTCTTCTTCTTTGTTACATGAATGCAATAGTTATAAATATAATTTCGGACTGTAAATTGATTTCTTATGCCAATGACGCGCAATGCTCTCTTCACACCAAGATTCTAATTTCATGTCTCAAAAACTGGAACAAGAACCTCAATCATCTAATCAATGGTTTCTGGATACTAAATTATCCCTTTGACTTTACGAAACACAGATTTCAGTATTGAAAGTAATAATCATGTCATTAAGTCGCAAATATCAGTAAATAAAATAATTAGCTCTTTTTGGATGAACACTGTATTTGGCGAGATTATAGCAAATGATACTGTGAAGAAAAATAACAAATGATAATTATCCGTGGTCTGCATTGATTCAATGCCATTTGGATTATTCTTGCTCTGTTGGTTTTCACTAATCGGCCAGTATTGGCAAAACAAACTTAAGATTGCTCAATATAAAAAAAGTATTATATGTATATATATATATATATATATATATATATATATATATATATATAATGTGAACCCAGATCTACATTCGCCAATGTGTTGTTTCAAGCGTTGAGATGGTAAAATTTAGAAAACAGCGTCACACAACTTATGCTAAATCATATTTACAACACTATCAACAACAGTGGGCCAGTGTATTTATCTAGTATTTTTCTGAGAGTATCAGACTATCACCATTATAATAATCGAGGCAGTAATCATAACTGTGCAGTACCAATAGTAAATAGTGTATCTTTTTCAGCATGTCATAATAATGTAATAAACGATTGGAATGCTTTAACACAGAATTTAAAACGTATTGCAAACATAAACAGATTTTAAACTTCTATAAAGTCTCTCTTAACAGAACAAGCTGAAATTACTGAAGAGAGGAAAGTTCTTTAGTTCAGGTAATTATCTTTTTAAGAATACATGCTACCATTTTGTCAGAAAATAATGAGTTTGTAACTCTATTTTTATCCAATGTTCACTGTAATCCGCATTTAATTCCAGTATCTTCCACTTTATAGTTCTCTTCAGCAGGTTGAATTGTGTAATATATTTTATTTGATTGTCATTGAAATAGGTATAAGAGATTGCATGGTTTGTAATCTTTTAACTATAACTTCGTTCTCACCTGTATTTTTTGATAATTTACCTATTTGCTAATATGTTGATATTAACAAGTATGCCCACTAAATCTTGAACCACATCTAGGAACCTAAAATGCAGCAAGCCAAATAATTCTTTGCCCAAAATTACGAACTTAGAGCTACAAAAATATGTACCAATTATCTTTTTTTCATTTCATTCAGCTGAGTCACAACAGCAAGGCTGATAATCGCAAAACCGGATACAAAAGAATAATCATTCAACCCTTCATTGTCTCAGGACATTGTTGTCGATACCGACTACACGTTTTATTTGATCTAGTCTGAGGACAATTGTGTCGATACTGACAGTTTGAGTTGGTCTAGTCTGAGGACATTTTTGTCGATACCGACTGTACATTTTATTTGAACTAATCTGAGGACAACTTTGTCAATACCGACTGTTCGTTTGATTTGAACTAGTTTTGTCGATACTGACTGGATGTTTGATTTGTACTAGTTTGAAGAGTGAAATAAAGTAAAAGCTTGTAATATTTCAATGTTATTTCTCGCATGTTTACAAATGTGACATATATAATTAATTGTTCACCTATCTATTAATTTTATTCTCTTTCATTGGTCAGCGCCTGTTTGTGTAGAAGAAAGTATTCATTTTACATTTTAAAATCCTATGTTTGTAGACATTCTCATGAAAAAACTTGAAATATCATGGAAATAAATGTCATTATGCTAATCCAAAAGTAAAAACAGGTAGCGTAGATGGAGCTTATCCATCGTCAAAGTTAACTGAGCTGAATGATAAAAACTGAGTCAATCATTTCTTGCAATAAGCGAATTTGATCTCAGTTAAATCTGAATTTGTGTAAATGTTTCTAACATTTTGCCATATTTCAGAATCTTCATCTTAATGTATTAGTTTCTCCTTTAAATGTCTTTGTTGTGAGAAGTCAGAAAACTTTGCGTAGTTTGTGTTATTATACTAACAAAAAGATGAAACTGGTGTCAATGTAGCTAATGTACTTATGAGGTTTACATCATAGGGTTCTCTACATCTGCAAATATACCTCTAGTCGACAGCAAAATATTTAAAAACATACCCCCTAAAAATAATTAGATCAAATTCAAAAATAAAATTGTTCCTGTCACTCACCTGAGCAACTGAGCAATCGGATTCATATACACCTTTGTCGTGTATAATTCGGGATTGTACCTTACTTTAAATTGTATATTTTGTTCATCCCAAATTCGGCTCATAAACATATTTCTCCTTATAATTTTGTATTCTGTCAAAATGCAAGCATTCACGCTTGAACAAGTGTCATGTGTGAATTATCTCATTTATGAGATTTATGCACATTTAGTATACAAATAATTGATTCTTGTTGAGAAAAAACCCACACAATTATTTCCACATTCAATTTTGTAGAAAGTTACTGGTCAGAGCTCGTGACATATATATGCGGTATAGATTCGCTCCTCTTCAGACTTCAAAACTGTGGCAAAATCTGATTAAATTTAAAAACTGATCATTCTTATTGGTGGACGCTGAGTCAAGGACTTGATTTAAATGCATAATAGTTGAGAATCTTATGATATAAACTTAAAGCAGTCGTAATGAAAATCATTTCACACGAATTATAAAGATCTACCAAAGATTGCTACTTCATACCTTATGGGACTATTCATCATTTCACACGAATTATAAAAATCTACCAAAGATTGCTACTTCATACCTTATGGGACTATTCATCATTTCACACGAATTAAAAAGATCTACCAAAGATTGCTACTTCATACCTTATGGGACTATTCATCAAACTCAGTCCTTATACAAAATACATGTAGTGGTGTACAATACACATTATATGCGATGTGTTGACCAAACTGAATTATCTTGCCAATAACAAACACACATAGTTCTTACGATAGTATTGTTTATATTTAGAAGCTGACCAAACTTACAGTTAAAATACCTCAAACGAATGTTTCTTTCAAGCATTTTAGAAATGCCATGAAATAATTCAGTTCACTTACATGTTAGATATTTTCAATTTTGTTGTTTGTTTTTTCTTCAAAAGGTCCCTCAGTCGTTTTCTGGTAATTTTATCTTATTTATCAAGTGTTTGTTCTAACAGGTAACAATGAAAATCAGACGATAACGTGCTGTGTTCTCGCAACGGTCTGTAATTAATTTACCGGTGAGACAGGCCAGGAGGTCATGAATTTTGGTCTGATGTGATTTCCGTACATCTAACTTAAAGTGTACTTTTGTTATAATACAGGTCGAAAACGATATTAAGGCACACATTTATAAAGATAGAGGCGTTACAATAAAAAAACAAGGGGTCACGCAGATTGGTTCACATGAATACCCAATAATAATAATAATCATAATAATAACAGCAACAACAACAACTTTATTTTTCCGAGGATAATACATTTGGTTATGAATCAATCAAGGAATCGTACATGTTGTCCTTAATAATAGAATATTAAAACTATAAATGCAACGTATATGTACAAATATAACCCTTACACTGTATGACACGCTCACATGTAATCATAAAATATACATACACCCATATATAAACACATTAGATTAAAACATACGTAAGATATATATTTAAGTTTGGGAGATGGGAAGGTGGTGGGGGTAACCAAGTTAGGTATCTCAATTTCATGGCATAGTCAGACATTTGACATTTGTGAAGGGTGTTGTTAAAATAATAGAGTGTTTATGTTTGTTTAATATCACTGGGGATGATATTCCACAATCCTTCTGAGGAATATTTAAAATATGTTTTGTACAGAATTGTTTTGAATTTAGGCAAGTGAAGATTGGAGTACAACAAAGACCGCAGTTTGTGTCAAACGATATTGGAAGCTGGACTTATGAGATTATTGACACATTCTGGAGACATGTTATGAAACAATGTATATGTCAAAATAGCTTTAAAGTACTTTACGTTATAATTAAAATGTAGTCAATCTGAAGTAAGGAATAAATGTTAGGATGGATAGTCTTTTCTTGTAATAATTCTAGCGGCTCGTTTTTGAAGAAATGTGTTAAAATATGCATTTTGTCGTCACTCCAAGTTCCATGTACTTTCATTTTACTCTTTCCCAAATATTATTTTACTACATAACACTGTAAGGACTATTACAAATGTTAATACGGTGACTGTGCAACCGTAACTTAAAGTGCACTGATCCAAATTAAAGTTCCCGGATATGCCAATATATCGTTGTTTCTTTATGGTTCTTTATGGATATACCATCGTCGCTTATGTTCTACAAACAGAAAAAAAAGGATTTTTAAAAGTGTATATTAATCGTCGCAAACAAACATACTAGTAATTTACTTTTTCGTGACCAGACATCTGGACCTAAAGCACCATCGATTCATCGTCAAAACCACAAACGGACTTACATTCCCAGCCTAGGTGGCTGGTTATAGACCAAGAGATGTGTATTTTCGAATATAAAAAAGCCAAACTACTGGTAAAGATGGAAAACAAAATATAAAACCAGACCAACTTCGATGATCCATTATTGCGAAATCCCCACTCTGTTTATTACACATAACCCAATGGGAAACGGTATAAATCTAAAACCCATTACTCCAGTACCCTTACCCGACATCAGGTACACCAGTACCCTTACTTCGATATTCGCTACACCAGTACCCAACCCGGATATCCATTATACCAGTATCCATACCCCGACATCCGCTATAACAGTACCCCTCCCCCGACATCCGTTACGTACTCCTATCCCGACATCCTCTACACCAGTACTCCTATCCTACCCAACACTAACAGTTATATAATATGTAACTTCCTGCTATGACTTGATCTAAAAAGTTTGCATTAAAAATATTTAAAAAGATATAATAGTTAATTAAAACGTTTCTATTCTTGACCTTTGCATATCTCCCATGGACCCAAGGGGAGGAAGCCAAAATTAAATACCTCTTGCAAATTGAAAAATAAAATACCAGTAGTTTAGGAGAATATAAAGTAAAGGACACATGGATGGAAAAACGGACAGACGGACTAACAGACGAAGAGTAAAATAATATCCAGGACGCTTAAGCATCGGGATAAAACTACGAAGTAATTCAAGCTCACTGTGATGTCAGGAAAAATGTAGCTTTATATTCTGATAAAATCCCAACCTGCAAGGTCACGTCGATGTTTGGAAGAAATGTAGTTTAAAAATTCTGATCAAATATTTAACCGTAAGGCCACATTGATTTAAATTCCTTAACTGTCTTAAACAGAACAATAAACGCATGCCCTACAATTATAGAATCTGACATATTCAACAATTGTAAATACAACATCTTTTGAAGCTGGGATGGGGTGTTGAATCGGTTTTACTTTGATTTCTGTATCAAAGTTGCCTTTTTTATTTATTATCAGAAGCTCACGACACTTTAACACTTTCGCTGCTAAGTACGCGATTGTAACACAAAATGGACTTCCTAATGCACACGAGTCGCGATATCACAGGTCATGGGAAAATATTTAACATGTTTCTACAAGCGATTAGACACCCTGGTGGGCTTTGCCCCTTGATTAAATTCTGTTGACGTTGCCCTAGTGTAGGACATCCCCATCACAGGTAATTCACTTGGAACAAATGTCACGATTTAGCTGCGCAATACCGCGATAACAAGTGCAAACATACGATGGATACAATGTTTCTATCAAAGAAGGTGAAAGAAGCACACCCATAACAAAAAGAAAAAAAAAATTAGAGTTAGTCTCTTTCAAATACATCTCTTGGATATAAAACGCCAAAAATACATTTTTAAACAAAATATTAACTTATTTAGTTACTTATTTAGTCAGTTAATTACCTGCATTAAACTTGGTAGGATTCAAATGACTTATATGACTGAGACACTAACAATCAGATGGTATCAGAAGTCAGTAAATCATGCAATTACATTTTCAGGATAAAAGATTCTTATCTTTTTCATGTGTGGTGCTTTACATGGTTAGCTAGCTAGCCAGCTAGATGGATGTGTAGGTAACTAAGTGCATACAGAGATAAATGTTTTCACCACCTTTTCTTGGTTGGATATCTTATCTAATCCTGGCTGAATGGAGGGTATTATTTGTTAGGATAATCTAGGCAAGTATGTAAATATTTTGATGGTAAGCTTTGAGAGGATTTCAATTTGACAAGACACGAAATTCAAACAAAAATAAATAAATAAGCCTCTTTAAATCGCTACCAAATTTGAAAATTATTGCAATAAAACAATTATGATATCTCTTTTTTAGGTCCTTTTGATTAAAACTCAAAATAATCTTGTACCCATTTATGCGGATTCGCTACCTTAGAGACGTTCGTCAATGAACAGTAAGTGTTCAAATACATGCATTGTTTTATTAAAATAGAACAAATGTTATTTTCTTTTTTCTTTTTGTTTTAAAGTGCTGGTGATATTGTGATACCCTCCCGTTGCCACATCTTGCTTGTTGTAAAGTTTTACATAACTTTGCAATTATGTTTCCCCTATAATGATCATATGCCAGAGGAGTGTTATTATCGGTTCCCGTGCGAGAGAGAAAGTCTAATGTACACATTTTTAAATTACAATAACATTTAAAGATTTTTCTAACCAAGTTTCATATATACAGCCATAGCAGGAAGACGCAACATATATATGACGGATTTTGCATTATGACTCCTAGATCAATGTCTGAGGAGTGGGAACTAAGGAGGGTGGTGGGGGTCGGGGGAGGTATATGCAGTGAAAAGCGTGTGGATTTCCAATGGCAAACCCATTAGACTTTATTTTGTTATGTGGGTTCTTTGTTCTTTTAATTAGAATGCAAATTGTCATCAAAGGAAGGCTCAAATGACAAGTATATTTATCCTAAAGTACATTATCATATTTTAAGCATATTGATAATGCATTCTTTACAAAGATATGTGCGTATAAAAGTGTTTGTTTATGTAGGTATAAGTAGATGGTGTATTTTTTATTCTTTCTGATCAAACAATGTTTTCAGTCTCTTTATGATGTGTAAATAAATGTCGAGTTAATCAAAGTGTTTGCTGGGATTATATTAAATCTCAAGTGACTTTTTATTTCACGTTAACTGACACCTTGCAAATTACATGAAGCGAGAGATAGTTCAGTTTGACTTGTGAACCATGGGTCGCGGGTTCGATATCCTAGGGTTCGAAGCCAGCCCAGGCCGGCTGCCTTGGTGTGTCCTGGCGGAAGACACATAACTCCCGTTTCCTCTGTATAATAGAGCCACTAATATGTTGAAACCGCCGTTAAAAACGAGACAACAGACAACACCAACGTTCTTTAGAGTTATTATGAAGACGGCACAGACAGGTTCTTTTTGTAAATAATCTAATCCTGGATAACCTTTGCTGAATTTTCGAGATTAGGTGAGCAAGTGCGCCGATTTTCAGTTAACCTCAGTTTGGCGAAACATAGGAATATCTTACAAAAGCATATCTCTCTATACCTCCCTCTCCCTTTCTCTCTCTCTCTCTCTCTCTCTCTCTCTCTCACTCTCACTCTCTATCTCTCTCTCTCTCTCTCTCTCTCTCTCTATATATATATATATATATATATATATATATATATATATATATACAGTATAAACAATATCATCTCTAATTTATCGTTGATATATTTATATATTTGCAATCTTTTTGTATTTGAATATTCTTGTAGTTGTTTCATTTATGTTCAAGGTTTTGTATTAAATAACTCACCTAGTGGGCATTAGGACTTAGATGAAATGGTCAACTCGTATCTCAGTAATCTTTTTTCAATATATATATATATATATATATATATATATATATATATATATATATATATATATATCTGTATAATTGCTGAAATGCTCAGAGGTGTGAGAAATCATATTGTGCGGAATATATCCATATGTAGAAACAACAACAATGTCATTTCAACCTTACATGATGATGAATTACGCCTATCCTTTTGAAGATAATCACTGAGGAAATTTCTGACGTGCACTTTTAATGCTTACTGTTTTTCCTAATGTTGTTCAACATATTCTTGATACCAAGTAAAATAAAATCGTCCTAAAGGGAAGAATCAATCGTATGTGAGTAATGGAGCTGAATAATGAGTTTATGTAAACACAGATAGCTGAATATTAGCTTGTTTACCTTAATTTCATAGCGAGATTGTTTTGCCGTTTTGTTGGAAGTGAGCAACAACACAAGAACTGAATGAAAAGCTGACGGATTCCAAGATAAAATTTATAAAAAAACAATTTTGACATTTCAATTTTCCTATCGTTACAAACTAGGATGCAATTTTCTTCCTTGCAACTATAAAGGCACCACACTAATCTTAGACACTCTATCCAGTCCCATCCCTGATGGCCCATTAGCACCTTAGACTATGTATGAACATTAATGTGCCAAGCATGCAATAATCCGCTGGGGGGAGGCAATGTCTGCTCCGGACACCAATATGACCTGCTTTGGTTTGTTGTTACTGTTGGTGTCCTTTAAATGTTTAAGCAGAAATGTGTTTCCAACTGTCCACCACCACCACCCATCCCCACGTCCCTGTTCTGGATTTGTGACTGTATACAATGCAATTTAAGTGCGCAATAGGATGCCATCGAGATCAAACAACAGGCAGACACACTTTATCAACGGTATTCTGTAAACAGCAAATAAAGATGTAGGCTCAGTAACAAAACCGCATCGTCCACTAGTTGATACAAATTACTGGTATTATCTTGAATGAAATAGGTGCTTACATCTTGTTCTTGATGGATATGTTGATAAAGTTAACAAGAAAAACGACTTAGATAAGATAATGTTATTCATTATCCAGAACTACACATACGCTCATAAATAAAGATACAAAGTTATAAAAAGAAAACAAAAAACAAGGTAGCTTTTATTATGCTTTAAACATAAAATTAGCCAGCTGGCCATGAACTTGAAAAACATCTCCCATGTAACCAAGATTCAGAGGCAAATATATAAATTGATTTACAGACACATACAAGCAGATTGATAATGAGACCTTTTTCCATCTTACACAATTCGAATTTTCCATTTATCACTTCACAATGATCAAATGACAAAACTATTGCACACTCTAGTGTCGAGTTTATTTTTGCCGCAATAATAAATTATCATATCGTACCCCACCTGAAGACCACTTTTTAAACTACTGCATGAAACACAAAAACACAACTGAGTCAGTGAAACACTTTCTAAATTCATGAAATTGAAAACATTAAAACACACCCGTAGATCCGAAATTGTTTACACTATTCGATAAGAATAAACAAACAAAAAGGCCATAGCTGAAACATTTACCAAAGTTCCGAAACTTCCCTTCTGAGATAAATGCTACAATTGTTGTATGCAAAATCACATTAAGATAAAGGGGGTAATTCTTAGTGTGCTGATTATGCTTGTACGATTCCGTGTTGGCAATGTCTTAACCATTTTCCCCATACATATTTTGAAAATTTAAAACAAAGCAATGAGAAAGTTGAAAAGTAAAAAAAAAAAAAAAAAAAAAAAAAAAAAAAAAAAAAAAAAACAATAATAAAGGATCTCATTACCTGTACCTTGTTGAATAAATTTGCGTAAAGACCTTGCACGTTTACAATTGTATTTAGTTAAAAGTATGTTTGTATGTGTATGGATGCAGATAACCGCATACTGTTTTGTAAATGACGGTGGCTATAATAGTGTATAAAGCAATTTGAATCATTATATAGCCCCAGGCATATGTATTCCCTAGTTTTTTATTAGTTAGGCATGACATTGGATTGTGTTGATTGATTAAGAGTCGAGGCCAATTGGCATTCATGGAAACAATTCTTCTAATTCACCGTAGGAAAGGACAATAGGTCTTGTCCCTGGGAATGTTTCGCATACCTCCCTCCCCCCGAAAAAAAATAAAAAATAAAAAATGGCGTACCCTGGAACTGACAGGCAGAAGTGGGTTGTCTTTTTTTCTGAAACTTATAACATTTTTCTATAAATAAATCAGTAATGACCTAATACGTAAATAATAAAAGGCAAGAATAGCTCATTTGAACGCCTTTTAAATAGTGTAGAATCCATATATAAGAATGGTCTTACTGCATTGGATCCACAAATCAATCAACAGCATGTACACCAATTTGGGCAAAATTGCAATTGTATCAGCTGCCATCATAACGACATTCTATATAGTCAAGAGTGTGAAAGAGATAAATACTTTCATTAGCAACATGCAGCATGACTTACAGTACATTACAGACTTTATGTAAGACGTCAACAGATGTGAAACATTGCAGCAAAGACAACAAAAATAAAACGGCACTGAAAACGTACGAGGCACCTTGTCCTTGCACTAGCTGATACGGAAACAGTTTTGGCGAATAACAAACCGTGCGCAGATAAATAATGACTTTTTGTAATTAACCGGAACAATTATTTAGAATATTTGCATGTATTTGTTACGAGCTCGGCAAATGTTTTCCGAAAGTCTGCGCTTAGTTGAATCAATACCCTTGACGAATGTTGAGCTTATAAGAACATTAACCTGTTTTACTTGGACACATTATCTAAGCCAGGGTAAAGTTTGGATGATTAATGATGCTATAATAAACAAATGTATCGATTTATAAATCAAACGCTGCATGGGTAAAAAATGGACTTTTTTGTGTTACATTTCTTGGTAACTATTTGTAAGGATGAAGTTTGTAAAATACACTTACTTTATTGTTCGGAAACGACTGCCAATTGGCGGCATTTAAGTAATTTCCTCGTTGTAAAAATAAAATTAGGGAGCTTTCTGTTACAATAAATATACTTAATGTTTTGCTCCTCTACACTCTCAGAAATTCAAATTTCAAGCTACCATTGCAAAGAGCTTGACGTATCGGATGTTGAACTTGAAGGGATTTTATGTTTTTATGTCATTTTCACTAATGCATTTCAAACACTGAAGCTAACCTGAATACACATGGTTGTAATTGGCATTTTAATGTCATCAAACTTGTAATATCTATATAAAATTAGTTTATACGGAGCTGCACCTAGCTCCTTTCGTCCATAACGATGAAGTCTATAAGAATATCTTGAAAAATGCATTAAAAAGCGGATGCACATATAACGCTAATTTCATTCACCGCGCCTTTTCCGTCGTAGGAAAGAAATATACTGGAAAGCACGGGAAAGATAAAAAAATGTTCTGATTGTAGTAAACGTATTTACGGGCATGATCAAAAAAGAAAAAGGTCTTCCTCATTTGTTTTAACTCCAAACTTTAACATATTCAACATAATTGGTTTACGAGATATCGTAAAGTGCTGCACCGTAGCTAGTTTGCATTAATCGTAACACACTTTTATAACAACGGGCGACTTCACGCGATTCAACACAATCTGTCAATGTTAGCACTCATTCATGGACATATAGAAGAACACGCGCAACGGAATGGATTCTAACGGATTCACTGTGATTTAAAAATTTCATATATTGTAGCAGTAGTAGTATTAGTAGTGTTACGACTCTATGGTCTAAGAACAATGTAACAGAAAGAAAGTGAAACCAACAAATCAAGTAAAAAATCAACAAGCAATTTATTACTAGATAACTAAAATGAAAAATCAAAAAGTCACTTACAGTAATGTGGTTTGAAATCCTAATAATCCAATAAGAATGATTGTTCTAATCACAAGTCCTAAATATAGAATGTTCCGAATTCACGGCTGTGTCCTTGAATGTTATGATGTGCTAATGGTCTCCAAAGTCCTGATGTACTAGAAATCTTGATGTGCTGATGTCAAAATGAAGTATTCCAAAATCTCTGAATAAGTTCACATAAATTCCAAAATCATTAATTAAAAATCCAAAATCCAAAAGTTTATGAGCACTGTTATAATCCAATGAATATTTAAAATAATTCCTCTCTTAGAATTTGTAATGAATTTTCACAACTGTAATAGCTCTTTACAAGACTGATGGTAATGTCAAAACTGAATAAATGTCCACCAAACATGGCATATATAAAGATTGGTCACATCACAGAATGTTCTAGAATGTGTGTCATCTTAATGGAATTTTACTTGTAAACAAAATTCAACCTTGACCTTCAAATTGAGAAAACATATTGATCAAAACAACCTAATTCAAGGACACTAGTTAAACATGTTTTTCCTGATAACACTAAGACCCAAGCAAATACCAAAGTGAAGAAACATTTACAATTTCCTAAAATATTTATAATATTATATAAACATCATACATAACAGTAGTTATAGTATTAGTAGTTATAGTAGTAGTAGTTGTAATAATAATAATAATAATAATAATAATAATAATAATAATAATAATAATAATAATATCCTTTATACTTTTTGTACCTTTCAGTCTCTAGTGTATCGTTTTGATATAAACGTAAAGTTCATCAGCACGAAAGATAAGAACAGAACATCTTATTAAACTTTATTGAATTATTATATGTTTCACGGGTGTAAATTAGAATTACGGAAATCAGAAAAAAAACTGCTAAAACTTAACTTAGCATTGTCACAGAGGGAACCAAATCCACAATAGCCTTTTTTAGCCAAGCAAAACTAACAAAATAAAAGGCTTCATAAACTGTTCAAGAAGATAATCAAGATCAGTTTGATTCATTGGAGTGTTTGGAGGGAGATATTATGAACAAATGTGAAAGAGTTTTATGTCATGACACACGAATGGCTACGGCCTGTAAAGTGGTTTGGAGATTAATTAATTTGGCCGTGAGGATTGTAATTTATAATGATGAACATTCTTCCAGCAACCTTATCAGTATTTCTTGAAAAGCTACTGAACGTGGTACCATTTTTAAGATTAGCTCTATCATTTACTTTTAAAAGGGTTCCTGAAGAGAAACAGCTGCTGGATCATGTTATTTAAGTAAAAGACTTATTTCACCAATATTTGTCTTTAATCCTTAGACATTGTCTTGTATTATGGTGTCAGATATATTATAAAAGTGATTGAAGTAAGGGACTTCTGAGAGCATTCCCTGGTGCGATGTTATGGGGCGCTGATATTATCATAGATACTTTGGCAAATCTAGTAAAGTCTTTACTCCTCTCCTTGTTAGGTGTAGAGCATGCATTACCACTGGCGCCAGTCGTCTGATTCTCTTTTAGTGGAGCGGATCTAACCAGTTCCTTGAGAGGAGAATGGAACATCGTAAGTAATAGACTGATTCTACGTCCACTGGGGTCAGTGGTTTGCTGTTCTTTTCGTGGGCTGGATTGTGGTGGTTTTTTGTTTATAACATTAGATATGCTAATTGCTACATTGTCACACGGATTATGTGAGTTATCTACTTCGCTGTCAGCTCGGGTAGCTGCTAGCACAGGTTTAGTGGTATCAAGAATGTGAATTTGGTTTGATCTTCTGGTCATGCAGTGTCTTTCTGGATACAAACATCATTCGCAGAAGGTTTCTTCTCCACTTTGGCTGCGCTGACGTAGGATTTGTTAGCTGTATTAAGTGGAGCTGTGACTTTCACAAATGCTGCTGGATGTGCACCCTATATACAGCTAGAAATGAAATCGTACTCATTTAGGCGTAGGCGATAACTAGAGGAATGTTCGTTCTAATTCAGAACCAGGTCCTTGACCTTGCCTTATTAAGGCATAACAGGCGTAAGCAAGTAGGCAAGAGTCTGTGGGATGGAACAATTGGTAGGATCCAAGGGGTCAAAGTCCCCGGAAGCTCCTGCATTTTAAGCGCTTCCAGGACCTAGTCTTAAACATCTAACTGTAAAGAAACTTTCTCTAGGAAAGTTCCCGTTGTTTCCCCCCGATCCGCCCATGTAGTTAGTGCTATTATAAAAAAAGCAGTCATAAAAGTAATATATTATATATATATTTAAAGCTATTTTCAAGATGAATATATAATTTTGATCTATTACAGGATTCAAGACTTTAATTCCAAATTTGAAAAACAAATATCTTTCAAGCGTTATCGTACTACTTGTAGGAATATATCATCATTACCTACACCTTGTTTGAACCATAGAGTCCGAAACCAGTGTTTCAACAAGTTCTTTAATTCTTACTACCAATGAAATTGTATTTGGGTTCACTACAGATTCGGCATCCAATATATACAGCTGAAGAGAAATGTTCTATACTCTGTTGCATGCCAGACTCAGATCTGACATTCAGGGAACAGTCGTCATCAAATAGGAGATCACAACGATCACTTCCTGTAACTTCGTCTTTGCCTGTAGTCTCCTCGGATTGAACAAGCTTGCCGTCAGTGACTTGTCTGGTGTTGATCCCAGTGTTTTAATCACGGAAGGCATCAGGAAGCATGGCAGATAACATCATGCTGAAGAGTGTTGGGATAAACACACAGCCTTGCTTGACTCCATTGGTGACTGGGAATAGTTCAGATGACTCACCATCGCCCACGACACCAGCGAGCATGCAATAATAGAATAACCAAACTATGACGTTGACTTTCTCTAGGCAACCAACTTTTACCATGATCGTTGAAAGGCCATACGACTAACTGTGTCAAAGGCTTTTGTGAGGTCGACGAATGTCGTGCACACGTTGGAGTTCTGTTCATTACATTTTTCTTGGAGTTGACGAGTTGCAAACACCATATCTGTGGTCCCTAGTCCTTTCCTGAAGCCACACTGACTCCCAGCCAGGAGCTCTTTTTCGAAAGTGATGCACAAGGGATTTCATCAAAGTTCTGGCTAGGAGTTTGCCGGCTACGGACAGTAAGGAGATAACCCAATGGTTATCGCAAGATTGTCTGTTGCCTTTCATCTCGTACAAGTGGAGGATGGATTCATCCTTGTACTCATGGGGTATAGTTCCACGTTGACTGGAAGAGTTCAGTCAGTTTCTGTGCCATGTGAGACTCCAGCTTTATAGATGTCTACTGGTATAGTATTTGCTCCAGGTGCTTTGCCATTTGATAGCAGGTTAATTGCTTTCTCAGTTTCAGTCGGTGCTGGAAGATAAACAAGTAATATGTTGATTTCCGCTTGGGGCAGTCGATCCATTGCCTTCTCACTGATATATAACTGTTGATTAAGGATATTGTTGAAGTGTTCTGCCCATCTTTGAAGTATATTGCTTTGTCCGTGGCCAGTGTGGTGCTGTCAGCAGTCAGAATTGAATATGTTCCTCATGACTGTGACCCGTAAAGTGTCTTCAAAGCATCATCTAAGTTCTTCATGCTATGCCATTCTGCGTACGACTGACTCTCGTCTGCCTTTTTACTTAGCCATAAGTCTTGCAACTCTTGCAAGTCCGCTAGATGTTTTTGAAAGCTGCCTTCTTAGATGATGAAGTGCTGTCTTCTAAATAGGCCTTCTATAACTGATCTTTCACATTCAGAAGTGTCTCTATGGCAGTATTGTTCTAATCAAACCCAACCTGATGTTTACTTATGGTGAGATAGAGGGTTTTCCATGCAGTTGACTACACAGAGTCTCTGAAGGATCCCCAGTGTTTCTGGACATTCTCAGAGTTCATATCGATTGTTTTTGGCTGCACAGTTCTTCGACAAATGCCTGTTTCACATTCTCCTGTTTCATTATGGAGACATTAAGCGTTTTGGGCATTTGTTTTGCCTTGTGATCATGTGCTGAACTGAATCTGGATATTGGGTTTGGAGACTATGAGCCCGTGGTCAATCCAGCATTCTGCACTTCTCATGGCCTTCGTCACTCGGACATCCTGCCTGTCACTTCTCCTGACGATGACGTAGTCAATAAGATGACAGTGCTTGGAGCGTCTGTGCACCCAAGACTTCTTGTTTCGGTTTGGCAAGCGGAAGACTGTGTTGACGATTAGGAGGTCGCGTTCAGTGCATGTTCTCATTAGTAGGAGTCCGTTGTTGTTGCATTTGCCAAAGCCATTTTTGACAATTACGCCTGGCCCTGTCTGGTGATTTGTGCCAACTCTAGCATTGAAGTCACCAAGGATGATGAGCTTGTCTGCCTTCGGTACTTCTGCGATAAGAGAATTGTTACATTTTCGACCGCTAAGTTGGGATCCCCGTCAGAAGCGGTATGCTGACCAGGGTTAAGGTTAAGCAGGTCATCTTTAGGGCACCTTTTCGAGTCCTTTCCGCATGCTATTGAAGTGAGCAGCGCAATCCTAAAAAGGGCTGTTCAGTCACAGAGGGGACTGCCACGTCCCACTGTTGATATGGTCCCGTGAAATGCGACCCTATACCCTAAGCAGCCTGCAGGTCTACACGTACAGATACGGTGTATCCACACGTGCTTCCTTTCCGCTCGCTCATCGCCAAAGGACTTGAAGGTGTCTGGTGGAGGGAGGGAAATAGTGTCATGACTTGTGCGCGAGTTGGATTTAAGTGAAGGAAAGTTGCGCAGAGTCGTTCTCACTCTCTCGTCCAGAATTGTCTGAATCTAGTGGCACGACATTGTCGAGACGTCTGGTTACTAGTCCAGGATTAGTGGATGGCCATCACTTCATATTGTTCCTGAGCTGATGCCCTGCTTTTTCCACACAGCTCTTGCATTCAGCCTTCATATCCGAGGGATGAGCATATCTGCTTTCCAAAAGGAGCCAGGTTTAGCAGTCCACCCTGGTTCAACAGTCACAGGTGGTACCGTCTACTGTTACTTAGAGTAGCAGGCAGAGCCTGATCTGACATTGATTTATACTTCTATCACATTTAAGAAACTATTCCTATTTTGAAAAGGAAAATATTTTAGGGCATTAGATACAAGATACAAGCTGTAGAGAACGATTGAAAATGTCAATGACTAGTAAAAGAGAACTAGAATAAGTACATACTGCAGTATATCCAATAGTGACAAAAATTCCGTTATCATAAATAGAAGTTAGTTTTATTTGGATGGACTATGCTGCATTTTATTTCATGGTAAAGATTACCTTAAAACTACGATATGATCAGTATGTTTAATCTCCACAATACATGAAGGCAAGATATATATATATATATATATATATATATATATATATATATATATATATATATATATATATATATATATATTAACAACTTTTGTTTATACCTACCTCGATTAAAATAAAATTTAAAAAATACGGATGAAAAACTCTTGTTTTATGTGGTTTTTGTTGATTTATTTCTTCTCTGTGGGTGTGCAAAGCATTTGCAACAGAAACTTATCTACTAAACGATTCAGAAGCGTCTTTCTTGCGATTTGTTTATATCTTGTTGCTTGGTGTGACATATAATGGCACAAAATAAACACATAATTTAAAAAAATGCATTTCTTCCAACGAAATTAATTTGCTGCAAGAAGAACAATAAATGATGATGGCATGATTTCCTTGCATCTAAGAGTCCGAATCAATGGCGTCTTCCAGAGAAACTTGCAAAAAAATAATACATTTATGACGCTGTTCCCTGTTGGAAAGTACAAATAAATGTTTTGATTTTAACGGTTATTTTTAACATGTGTTTCTGAGTGGAAATCTTCCATCACATTTTGCAGCTTCATACATTTTATCGCAAGCTCTTCCTTTGATTACCAGACAGGTACTTGTCAACAGGTCAGTACTCTGCCAAAGCTTTGTGTTGGCTGCATTAATTGTGTGAAAGGGAAACAAATGTATACAACATGCGAGTAACGGAGGAGAAAAGGAAATTGGAAGTCTTTCTGTCGATGGATGGGATTTAGAAAACCCGCAGACGGTGAACGAATTTCAAGGATGCTTATTTCACGTATGCCGCATCTGTTATCCTCAACGAGACCTATACAATCCTTTCTCAGGTTCCACTATGGAAGAGTTGTAAGAGCAAACATACCAACGGCGCCTGAAGTTAGAAAGTCAAGGATACCAAGTGGTAGAAATGTGGGAGCACGAGTACGATCGACGTTTCAAAACCGATTCAGAATTTAGAAAGTTACGACGTGGTAGACATCGAATCTTTGGACCCACGATACTGTGTGTTTGGAGGACGAACCAATGCGACACGCTTGCTATATGACATAGACGAATCTTCAGGAGAGGAAATCAAAGACATCGATGTGTGATTATTGTATCCTTGGATGTGCAACTATGCTCAATTCCCTACAGGGCACCCTGAAATGACGACAGAACACATCCACGTGGAACACATTCGTCAATACGAAAGATTGATCAAATGCAAAGTCTTATCGCCAACAAACTTGTACCATCCTGTCTTACCCCATTATCGCCAAGGAGAACTGATGTTTTCTGTATGCCGTATGTGTGCGAAACATGTAATCAAGGCCAACCTTGCAGTCACAAAGAGGAAGAACGCACTTTGACAGTAACGTGGGTGAGCGTCAAATTGTTTCGGGCTCTGGATCGGGGATACCGTCTGTTAAAAATATACAATATTTGGCACTTTCCTACAACCGAACAATACCAAATAGACGACGCCTCGAATCCAGGAATTTTCTCAGGCTACGTCAACGAATTTCTCAAACTGAAACTAGAAACAAGTGACTGTACTTTGACACCGACAGATGTATGTGCATTCATCGTCGAGATAGCCACCAACACCCAACCATCGAAGGGGATCATTTAGGGGCATGGACGGACGAGCACCCACAAGATACTACTGTCAGTTTTGCTAGCAGGGCCCCAAAATTACGGATACTAATAGGGATAACTCCATGCGGAATGCAAAGTCAAAGCATTGACACTGAACTATCGAGCGAGTCAACGAGTTAACTTTGATATCTTAAAAGAAGTTTCACAGTCCGGACAAGATCAAGACTTTCAAGTGCAAACATTAGAGTCCCATACAATTGTACGTTTGCCAAACCACCAAATCGTCAGTCGCCCTTTAGAAAAAAAATCTATCACATTGTGTACCAGACACAAGTGCGACTTCCAGACCACAACACTTTACCGTACGGACAGGCTGAGCTCCAATATAAAAAAGGGACAAGACCAATATTTAATTGTAAATACAAACACTGACAGAGAAAGAAGATGAATATTTCCAATCAACCGAGTGAAGAACTCATTGTGAACTTCAAGTTAAATGTGGAGGCCAGTACATTGGCACCAATAGGGAAAAACTCGACACAGCCACCAAGTGAGGAACCCCAGGTGGACTCCAAGTTCGATCATGAACTCGTGTGCGCGCTGTCCCTTGCGATGAGACGGATGCAGTACCCTGCGACATCAGCGATGCAGCACGACCTTGTGGCTCCTCTGGGACCATCAAACGCGATGCTGTTCGTGTGCCTTACCGCTCCACTAATGAAAGGAAATGCAGCACAATGTGCCCTTTTTGCTTTACTGGTCAATGTGATGCTAAGCGTGTACTTACCTACGGGTCTCATATATACACTGGCAAACCACACTGTATACCACTACTAGTACAGCGAGATGTATCCATCAAGGAATAATACACGTTACCTATGGCTTTGCTAGCTATTGTGACTTTGAAAGTCGATTCCAGACGTTCAAAGATAAATGGCTTAAAGATCTGCAAGGACCTACTCCCAAAGCTTTAGCCAGAGTCAGATTTGTCTACTTGGGAGAAGGAGACAAAGTCCATTGTTTGAGCTGTTGTGCGACACTACACGAATGAGAGTCTAAAGACTCAGATTACTTGGAACATGCCAGATGGTCTCCGCGCTGTCACTACCTTGCGTTGGCCGGCCAAAGAAGTAATATGTCAGATACTTTAGAAGAGAACATTCGTAGTTTGCCTCTTGCGCTACGAGAACCCATTTAGAAAGAGCTTGTCCTGATTTAAGTCACACGCAAAGAACAATTACATCCTTTACGACATAGACGTTTTAACCACTAGTATCTGAATACTAGACAAAATCTGATTAATGTGAAGATATTCAAATGGTCAGACATTCAAAGACTACCTGCCTACCTTAAGATTTGGGATACCAAGACTTATGCCTACAATGTCACAGTGATACACACAATTCAATGGAATGAAGTAAAGGAAAAGGTTAAAACGAAAAGGAATATAAACGACTTTTAAAAGAAGTGTCACCTCAAGACGAAACTCTTTCACGACGTGTGGCGTGTGGTGAGGTAATCACTAAACATCTTGGATATCCTTTACCACCAGATTCCATTCGGCAATTGTGTAACTATTGCATCAAAAAGAAAGACGACGTTGCTGCCAAATACTCATATAAAAGTGAAGCATGCAACGACTGTTGTCTTTAGTATTGCAAAGAATTCCGTTAAAGGAAGTCAATGACAATATTCGGAGCTTAGGGGTTTACCACACACTTTTACAAGAACTATTTCCACATTCTACGATTCCATTGAGCGTTGGAGGTCGTGTCGTGTGTGTTAGTGACTACTTTTCTCGGATTTCGTTTCCCATGAAATTCTTATGGAATATTAATAAACAGTACATGCAACAAAGACATAACCATTCAAACTTTATCGGTGGACGAAAGACAAATTGTGTTAAACGTTTTGAGAATAGTTATGAAAACAAGAAGTGTACCTCCGTGTGAAGAAGATATTTGTCAAACTTTATCCACACTTCATACTAAGCAAGAAGTGTGTATAGCTTGGCGTCAATGCTTGGATACAAGAAGTGGCTTACTATGCCAAAGACATTGCGTGACACTAATCATCTAAGAAATGAAAAAGCGAACTTTGTTTTCATGTTTTAGGTCTTGACATGTAATATGTTTTGTTGTAGTGACACATTTTGAAAAAAAACAAAAACATTAAATGAATAAAATGTCTTGTGTCTTTCATGATCCTCTCAGAATTCTCAATACCATAGTCATGGCTGGATCTTCGTCCTCCTCCTCTTCCACCTTTTCTGTTCTCAAAGTGATTGACGAAAAGTTAGATTGTATCTTCGCCATCCTTTTAACATGCTGATTGCTGGACCAAGTGGTTCAGACAAAACCTAATTTTTCAAACGTTTGATCGAACACATATCTCATTTGTTTGATCGTCCACCTCAACGTATTGTGTGGTGTTACAAAGAGCGGCAATCGTCTTATACATTACTCCAAGAAAGTCAAGGAGAACCCATTTCGTTTGTAGAAGGCATTCCTCGTGAAGACGATGGTATCGTGTCTGACTTGAGTCAAACACATCTGGTCATCTTCAATGACATGTTAGAAAAAGACAAAGACGAAATTAAGCTTTGGTTTACAAGAAAAGGACATCTTCGTAATGCCAGTATTATTTACATTACTCAAAATTTGTTTCAACAAAGTACAGAACATCATACCATCAGTTTCAATACCCATTATGTGGTATTGTTTAAAAGTCCAAGAGGAAAATCTCAAGTGCAAGTGTTAGCTAAACAGTTAGGAACCCCTTGGCTAAATTATGCATACGACAATGCCACTCAAATATGCGTATTTACTCATCGATTTTAAGCCCATCACCCCCGATTATTTCAGATATCATACCAGTTTGTTTCACCTTTGGTGTCAAGAAGGCGGTCCTGTCATTTACACTTCCAATTTGGCATCTCTCTGAAACAAAAAGCTATAAAAACATTCACCAAGTCTGTTCTTTTCAACAATATTCAAGATGACTTCCTTTTAAACTCATCCTCCCACCAAATTGATTCGTGCATTGTGTAGCATCAGTCGCGAAAACAAAATGCACATATCTGTGCACATTTGTTAGAAGCTAGTCTCAAATAAGTCTTACGATGGTTTACTTTTACAGCACGTCACTTATTTCAAGGCATCATTCACATACCCCATCAAACTAAACGCTTTTTTGAAAAACATTAAAGTGCGTTGTCACAACTGGTAGATCCAAGAATCGATACACAAACCAAAAAACAAATCATTTTGAAATCTGATGGAAGTGGCTCCTTTGGATATATCATTATTCGTTCTCTTTTGAAACGGTATCCTAATGCCCAAGCCAAAACTAAGAAGAAAATACCAAATCCTCCAAAATACGGTCATATACAATCACACGCAAGAAAAAGAAAAGCCCAAAGAAGAAAAGCTCCTCCAAGAAAAAAAACATATCCACCTGCCAGAAAAAGAGGTACTACTGCTAAGACGCGCACTTACTCCAGAAGCCACGATGCGCAGTGGCGGTGTCTCCTCCTTCCACTTCTTCTTTTTCTTCGCCCTTCGTGATGATGCCTGCCAAAACTGACTTAAGACCCGTGTTTCCTAATTTGATGCTGAAATGGAAACCTATTTCGAAAAGCACTTCTACTTCGGTGGTGCCTACTTCTTCTGCTTTAGCCACTGTTGCTGTCGCTAAAAAACGTGGCCTCACCTAAAACCAAAATCCAAGACAGAACAGGAGTTTTACAACGTTTACTGGATTTAACCAAACAAGAACTGACACAATTTAGTCCATTGAAAACACCTCATCGTCTAGTGATGCTTGTCATGAAGTTGATACACCGTGATGACCATCAGTGGAGATTTATTTCCAGTTTAAAATAGAAGAGTGTGATCAGATGGACCTCAGAGTTTATATTAGCTCCTGACACAAAAGATGGACCCACAAAGTGCACACCACTCTAGTCGTCCCAAAAGAGACAAAACAAAAAGGGACTCCCACTTCGTTTAGGTAAACATTAGGATGTGTTGTCAGTCCTGACTCAATCCAATCTTCCCATGCGAAAACAGCTCATTAAAACATCCCCTAAATAAATCATCCTATACCGTGTGTGAATGTTGTTTGAATGTGTTGAAAGGATCGGTACCTTTGTTCCAGATTCAGAAATAGAAATTAGTAAAATATCGGAACGTCCATCGCCAAATGATGAAACAGAAAATACCCCTCAGTCAAAAGAAAAAAATGCTAGTGCAATGAGGAGGATTTTTGTGCATACTGATAATACCGTTGTTAAAACTGGCGTCTCCTTTGTTAGGACCGATTGCTGGACCCCTTTTAGCAGGAGTCTTGAGATAAGGAGGGAAAGAAAAAGAAGATAAAAAGGACACGCTTCTCTGAAAAGAAAGCACACTTGTACCTTTGGATCTTATGGAAGGACAAAAACTGACTTTAGTTCCCTACAAACGATGGATGGAACTCCATGGCTGGTACAAACAACGGATACCTCATTTACCTTCCAATCCTAATCTCACCGATATATCTGGGTTACAACAAGAATTAAAATCGTTAATGGATCAAAGTGATTTGTCACAAGCAGAAAAATCGCAACAATACGGCCAAGTGTTCCAACTGTTATGTATAATGTTTATATAATATTATAGATATTTTAGGAAATTATAAATGTTTCTTGACTTTAATATTTGCTTAAATCTTAATGTTGTTTATCAGAAAAAAAACGTGTTTAACTAGTCTCCTTGAATTAGGTTGTTTACTTCAAATTTAAGTTCAAGCATAGTTTTGATAAAAATAATGTTTTCTCAATTTGAGGTCAAGGTTGATTTTGTTTACAGAAAAAAACTGGAAATACCTTAGGAGTTACCTGTCAATGGACATACATACATTTATTATTCTAGAATGTTCTGTCATGTGACCAATCTTTATATATACCATGTTTAGTGGACAGTTTTTCAGTTTCGACATTACTATCAGTCTTGTAAAGAGCTATTACAGTTGTGGAAAGTCATTCCAAATTCTAAGAGAGGAATTATTTAAATATTCATTGGATTATAACAGTGCTCATAGACTTTTTGATTTTGGATTTTTTATTGATGATTTTGGAATTTATGTGAACTTATTCAGAGATATTTTGGAGTACTTCATTTTAACATCAGCACATTAAAGACTACTAGTACATCAGGACTTTGAAGACCATTGGCACATCATAACATTCAAGGATACAGCTGTGAATTCGGAACATTCTGTATTTAGGACTTGTGATTAGGTCACTAAATCTTATTCGATTATCTGGATTTTAATACACATTACTGTAAGTGTCTTTTTGATTTTTCATTTTATTTATCTAGAAATAAATTGCTTGTTGATTTTTACTTGAGTTGATGGTTTCACTTTCTTTCTGTTACATTTTTCCTGACCACAGAGTCGTAACACAACTTCTTCAACTCTTTCACCAGAAAGTTGCAGATAAAACAGCCAAACCGACTCTGAGAGATTTCAAGACGATGATGAAAAGCGAACATAAAGTCACCAAGATAGACGCCCCCACGGGGATGACAGAGAAAGAATAAGAAGTTTCAAATTCCACCAGTTAATAAATTACGAAAGTTAACAACACCGGGCTGGATCAAAAAGATGATGTCCACACCTTAGCCATCAGAAGAGAAAAGTAATGACAGAAGTCAAACCAGAACCGATTACCCCTGTTCAGACTTTCTCCTTTACACATGTTGCTCGTCGGACACACAAAACATTCCAATCCAAAAAATAACACAGGAAAAAAAGTGCATTGGAAGTTGGTTGACTTATTGAGGAGAGGCAATGTCAACCCCATCATGGAAACATTTTTAGCTAGCATTTGCTACAATCCTGCACATGCTGCTGGTTACAAAGGATTTCAAACATTGTATCGGGCAGCTAAGCCAAACTGAAACGTGTATGTTTGCCAGAAGTACAACAATGGTTACAAAAACAACCAACATACACGTTACACAAACTCATTCGACGACAATTTTCCAGAAATCAAACCAAAGTGGTTGGCATCGATCATCAATGGCAAGTAGATTTAACCGATGTCTCTCTTTGGCAGCGTACAATAGTGGTTACAAACATTTTTTTGTGTCATTGTTGACGTGTTTTCAAAATCATCTTGAGTGGTTCCCTTTACTTGTAAACAAGTTCCGAGTTGATACCCGCTTTAAAAATTGTTTTGAAACAAAGTGGTCATCACCCTTTATGATGGAAAACAGACAAAGGCACGGAATTTCTAAACCAAGCTTTTCAAAAAGAATAAAAACAACGACACATTCATGTTTTTACCACTGAAAATCCTGAAACCAAAGCCCGTGTCGTGGAACGTTTTCAAAGAACTTTGAAAGAACGCATGTGGAAATATTGTACACATCAACAGACTCTTAAGTATATCGACGTGTTACCACATCTGGTCAAATCTTACAATCAATCATACCATCGTAGCATCGAATGAGCCCTGAAGAAGTCACTCCTGAAAACGAAGTGATGGTGTTTGATCGATTGTTTTGAACGCCCAAGATTTGACAAAAGAAAGGAGTGGTATTAAAGACTGGAGATTGGGTTCGCATTGGAAAAACCAAACGCACATTTGACAAAGAGTATTTACCTAACTGGACCACAGAATTGTTTCGTGTCACCGGACAAGTCCGTGGACGGGATTCTCCTATCTATAGGTTGGAAGACATGCACGGAGAAGTGTTAAAAGGAACATTTAACCTGCCTGAGTTACAACGAGTGACAAAAAAAGAAGACGACGTGTGTCGAAAGCATTCTCGATCAAAGAACATGTTAAGTGGTTAAATGTCGACTTGAAGAAGTGAAAGTGCATTGGAAAGGATATCCACATAGTTTTGATTCTTGGATTGCCGATTCCTAAGTCATCGACAATAAAAAGAAGAAACCATCATGCCGTTAAACACAGCGGCTAACTCTCCTTCACTTAGTTCCTATCTTCAAGAATTACAAAAAAAAACTTTGTGGGTGTGGTGTGGAGAACGTGTGCCTAAAAAAAAAATCGTCTTTTTCTGCCAACTCTTTGTAGTGTATTGTGTCATCGGAGCAGCCATTGCCAGTTTTGAGTTTGCAACAAGGAGACAAACAATTGGGGACTATTTTACTGAGCACTGGTATTGGCGATCTTCTGCCCAGCCCTTCCTTGAAATAAATGACGGGCAGTAACAACAACGGTAGCCTTGCAGTCAACGCCAGTCACCATTCTTCCAGTCACAACAACAGCAACCCTCTTTTGGAACATTTAGAAAATAATTCCCCTTTGACATCGGATGACTCATTGGACACCAGATCCATCGAACTATGAATAACCAATTTTATTTGACCTTACCGGGTGACAGTTTAATGGATATGTTTCCAACAACACCTGATGTTGTTTCACTACCAAATTACCTCAAGCCATACAATTAGATCACGAAGCTCATTGAGAAGTAGCTTTGGTAGCAATCATTCATCCTACGCAAGCCATCAATATCAAGGAAGGTCAAGACACTTTCATCATGGATATTCTGAGCGAACAAGTTCAAGAACACTTGGACAAAAATTATCCTGGCATTTACGAATCCAAAAAATCATTACAAACCAATCTTCCTTCCTTGACTAGCTATACCATGAGAATTCCTGTTGGGTATTATTTTAATGCTTAACATCTGGTGGAAACCATTGCGGCTATTTCATCGATCAGTTTGGCAGAGCCTTAGGGAAAGCTCGTAAAAGCGTAACGATCGAGTACCATATAATTGTTTATCGTCTTAAAATGAATTTTTCGGACGGCCAAATAATGTTCATTACTTTTTGTCCTGGTTTGTTTTATATGTTGGGTTGATACACTACTCTGGCTCCTATGAAAGACATCAACAACAAAGATAAATTTTAAATATTTTCGCTACCCTGTTGAATTGAACGAAGGACTCAATTTATTGTTTGCGTCCTTCGATGTGGTCGAGTACAACGTGGTGGGAAATACAGCCGCTACGTTACTGAGAGTCGTTCCTTTAAATGCGGATTATGCCATCACTGCGTACTAGGAAGGTGGAAACACGTATCACGTTCACCGTGAATTTGTACATCCCTCATCATCTTCCTGTCAGTAAATCGTATTTTGACAGTGTCAAAATTAGTATAAAAGTAGATCTGGGACAAAATATTCTATTCTCCAAAGGAAACGTCACGGTGAAACTACATATTTGAAAGCGATTCTCCAGTGTTTAACAATGTTTGTTTGTATTTGTGTTAGAAACGCTTCTTTTTAGTATTAAATATGCTTATTTCCGAAAACAACATGGTGTTGTCTTGTTTATTTATTTAAAAACAATAATGGTATGCACATGTTCTTTCACACCTCTCTATCAATCTTATGAACCTACTCTTTCATATTTCTCTCTATCGATTCCGTGCTTGAATCATATAAAGCGGTGCGTTCCCCAGTTTGGTCACACTCGATGACTCGTCAACAGCTTAAAAATGTCTTCAAAGATTGGTAGACTCAATGAAGCTATGGTGTACATGCACCAGGTTAGGCATAACATGATGCAGAAGAACCAAGAGAAAGAAGACGATGATCATTCTAAAAATAGCACAGGACTTAGTCGAAGATGTCCTACTGGAGGAAATCGTTAAGGAAAAAGAAGACAAAAACGTCAGCAGTGACTTCAACAACAAGAGCAACAAAAACAGCAGCAGCGCTAGGGATATGCAGGATAAATGGAGTGTAAGATGGACTGTGAGGAGTTCTCCCTCTCCCTCAAAAGTAAACGGCCCTGTGCTGCGGTGAAGCCAGTGGTGAGACGTGGCCGTCCTGCCGGACAGTAAAATCCTCACCAAAAACCCCAATGGTCCTATTCAGGGCCACCCACATCTCTAGAAAAGAGATATACATTGAATTGCCAAAACGTTTGAGTTTGTATGTTTAGTGTATGTTTGTGGCTCTCTTCTTTTAAAAAAAAACACATAAAAAGAAAATTAAAAAAATCCCGCTTCCCTTAGAAAAAATTATAGTTTTATTTTAGGTCCGCGTGAATTATGTTTGTGTTTTCTGTGTGAGGGTTATATATTTGGTGTGAGGAAAGTTTCTCTTCACGTCCTTGCTTCAAGCATATAAAGCGACACGTTTGCTAGTCAAGCCACCCATGGTTGACTCGTCAACCTCTATCACAATGAGTGGCCGTAGGACCAAGAAGCTGAGGAAAATACCTGGAGCATGTTCGTCGCCTGATGAACGAAGTGGTCTTCATCACATTGGGGGATGAGGTAAAACAGGAATAGAAAAATAAAGAAGAGGAGAAGTTGAAAATGGAACAACCTCCAATAACACGCCCGATATGCGCTGCCAAGCCGATGGCAAGGACTAAGCCACAGCCGCAGCCGCAGCCATAGTAGTGACAGCAACTCCCACAGCAGCAATTACACCAGATGTTTACTGTCCCCCAGAAAGAGAACTGGGATCTGGAGTTACCGCACCAGCAGCACCAGAGACAGCAGCAGGAGCATCCGCAAGGGCGTATGGTATATACGAGGAGGCAAACATTTACCATCCATTCCAACTGAGGATTGGGGTAGTGAAGCTACTCAACCCACGTCCTCATTGCCCATCTCCATCAATCTGTGTGGTGGAGATGGATGGAGTGGAAGATGTGTTGCCTGTGGAACTAGAGCCCGGAGGTGCGGACATCTCCAAAGGTACTCGAAACCAAACACCCACATCTCGAAGAAAAGAAATGCTACACAATCATTGTCAAAAATTTGTGTTTGTATGTTTAGTGTATGCCTTTTTTTTTTTTTTTTGTCCCAACGAAAAAAACTTTTTCCCTTATAAAAATATGTGTTTGTATAGTGTGTGACTGTATTGAGTGTATCTATAAAAATCCTTTACTCTTATGTTAAAAATTTCAAAGGTGTTTCTTTTAGGTCCGCGCAATTTCTGTTTATGTGTGAGAGAAGTGTATTTTTGTGTGTGAGGGATGTTTTCCTTCATGTCCATGCTTCAAATATATAAAGCGTCACGTTTGTCAGCTGTACCATTCATCGTCGACTCGACCAAGAATAAAAAATGGCAGTGGAGGATTTACAGGAAGCCTGGGATTGGATAGTGGGGGTAGAGTACCTGTTAGGAAATGTAGAGGCTTACTGGCGTTACCCGACCACCCTACACCATGTTAGCAGGGAAGTGACAGTCCTGAAAACAGCCAGGTGTTTTTGTCCATGAAGTGATGGAGGAGGAATTGCTGAAAATGAAAGCAGCCTCAGTACTTCCACTCTGTCGAGTGGGGAAGTTGAAGGAAGCCTTGGATTGGATGGAAGAGGTGAAGTGCATCATAGAAAAGGTACATGAAGACTTTTGGTTATATCCACCCTTCATTAGTGTGAGAAGAGATGAGACTTCCCTGAATACAGCTAAGGGACATGTAAGAAAAGTGCTGAAGGAAGAAGTAATGAAAATTAAGGCCACCTAGGCCAAGGAGAGAAAATAAGGAAGAGAAGAAGATCAAAGGAACTTCCAGCGCCTCAATTCCCTCTGGATCATGGGCCAGGAAAAGTTCAGGAAGATTGGTCATCGATATTGGATCCTGATGAGGAAAAATAAAACACTAAGTTCTTCCTGAATAGATGGTGGAAGAAATGACGGTCCGGAAGGAAGATTTAGAAGTAGAAAACAAACGGTCCTTTTAAGAGCCAATCACATCTATAAGAAAAGAGATATTAATCCATAATTGCCATTGGTATTTACATGTTTTGTGTTTGTTTTATTTATTTTTATTTTGTGGGGGGGGGGGGTCTGTGCATGTTTATACATACATAGATTCCCGTTTGTACCTATAAATACTTTTAGCCCTATACATATTTTTGATCATATAAACCCTTTTGACCTTTAAACTCTTTTGACCCTATACACACTTTTGACCCTATACACTCTTTTGACCCCCAAGTGACTCTTAACGTTAATTTCCCGTATGAGCCCCAAGTGGCTATTTTGACCCCATGAGCGCTCATATAACTACAGGAGTATTACCAGACAAAAATAACCCTTGTGAAAATTTTTCTTTTTAACAAATGTGAGATGGGCTTATCATCAAGATTTGGTTTATCATCGGATAAGCACGGTATACATGTTCAATATACTTTTACATGTTGTATAAAAGAGCACTTTGGTGGGAGTCGTAGATCAATCTAGTTATAACCAATATGATGCACGTGACAGAAAGTAAAATCAAGCATGGAATTGAATACAGTAATCCCAAGAACAGTGCAATTAACAGAGAATTACAAATAATATTTCTCACAATAAGTCTAACATTATATATGCTACATCAATACACATACATGCACGAGCACACACACAGACAAACACACACATTGTTGATTATTCCTCTCATATTCCCGAGTCAACAGGATGGGTCACAAACAAAATATGACCAACTTGTACAATTAACATTACAAGAACAAAAGATCTGTTTAAAAGTTTCCATATATAGAAAGGTCAGATTTAGTCTATCCTGAAACATAAGGTGTAAACTCAGAAATGTGATTTCAACAGATGACTTGAACGGTTATGACGTCATGAACTTTATGACATAATAAAATCAAGTCAGTTTAACCAACTATACTACTTTGACGTCATGGGAGTCGGGTTAATAATTATACTAGTAATAAAAGAAAAACCCAAAATGACTGCTCTAGAGTGAAAACCACGGCCCTACACAAAAGGGAATATAAGAAATCTTCATCATTTATGTTATCTAGTACACTGCAAAATGTTTTCCATGTACAAACAACATCCTTGTAACCTGTTGTCAGTTTTCCTTTTTATTTTTTTAATGTTTTTTTTTTCTTCTTATTTGCTGATCTAACAGTATCTCGCTCTAAATCTTGAATCACAGCTAGGAACTCATTGCAATTAGGCCCATAAATGTTTTATGGGTAATCCAATGTTTAATGAACATGTCTAATTTCATGTCTTATTTTCTAGTGTAAAGAGTACCTCTTTTTATTATGTGTTAGGATGCATTATATATATATGGTGTTTTCTGCATGTTTTATGGCTTCTATCGAAATTTATTTGCATTAAATGTTCACTCTACCAAGTAAATAGTACTAGTCGCAAATTCAACAAGCCAAATCATTTTCTGCTTACAAACACTAGATCTAAGACAAGAACTATATTGTTTCATTCAACGGTACACTTTTCAGGGTCACAGTAATATAGCTAATTATAAAACAGGATTACGAAAAAATAATGATGTAACAATCCCAGTGATTGTATGAGGACATTATTTTAAATATTAACTGGATGTATAATATAGACTATCCGTTAGTTTGAACCGTGAAATGAAGATAAATTTTATAATTTCGCCCAATTTCTCTAGCATGTGTAGTCTTCTGACATTGATAAATAATTGCAATTCAATTTATTCTTTTCCTTGCTAGTAATAGAGCTTTCGCGTAGAGCTCAACATATATGCTTGGCGAAATACATGCTCCTATGCAATCCGTTATTTAACATACGGGCTGACAATTTTATCTAAGTTAAATGTGAGCTCATGTGCATTGTTCTAACAGTTTATCATTGTCCAAATCTTTGTCTCTTTCCATGCATTATTTTTATCTTGTAAAAGTTCAAATTCTTAGCAAATATACAAAATGTGCGTAATTTGTATTATTACGTGAATGAAAATTTGAAACTGTTGTCGCTATGTCTATTGTGTTTATCAGGTTTATATCAGAACAGACACTCCTTCGCTAATTATACATAGTCGACAGCAAAAATATTTAAAATATAACCACCTCCCGCCTCAAAATATTACTTTTTTACCTGTCACTTACCAGACCGATACGACTAATCCATTTTTTTTCCTTGTGTGATTACAGCCATGTACCCTACTTTTTCCATTCGGGAGACAAAATTTGTAGAAACTCCGGCCATGGAAATGATCATTTTGGACATCGAAAGATCGGTTGATGAATATATTTCTCCTAATAATTTGGCATTTCTATCACAACGCAAGATTTCACATTTTGAACAAGAATAATTATTTAAATTATCTAATGTATCATGTAAATTGTATATGGATGGAAAGAACTGATTCATGCAAAGAAAACTCCACACAATTATTTCCTCATTGATTTTTGTAGAATCTTTAGTGTATGAACTGGATCCATATGCTTGTTTTCTAAATTCGCTCCTCTAGAGACTACAGCCCTGTAGATTCGAAGTTTCAGAAGCAAATTCTGACGGAAAGTTTAAATCTGAATCATTCTTATTTATGGACAGTAAGTCAAGACCTTGGTTTGCTTGCATATGGTAATTGAGAATCATGTGCTATAAACAAAAAAATCATTCGTGATCACAATCCTTTTACTGGAATTAGAAAGATCTAGCATAAATGGCGACTTTATCTTTGACCGGATAATTATCAAAACTTAGTCCATTTGCAAAATAGATGTGATAAGTTATTACCAATGGGTAGTATGAAGACTGTGCACCACAAATTGCAAGTACGTTGATCCAAATTTAATTCCCTAATGTGCTAAAATATCGTTTTATGTTTATGGATATACCTGGCCGGTTATTTTCTACAAAATACTTGCTTGCATAAAGGCGTGTAATAATCATCACAAACAATGATGCCAATAATCTAGTTTTCCATGACCTGCCATCAGGACCTAAAAAATCAATAATTGAATGGCTCCATCGTCAAACCACAAACGGACGCACATTCCCAGCCTAAGATGCTGGATACAGACACAGCCATGTGCATTTCTGAATTTAAAAGAAGAGTCAAACTACTAAAGGAAAAACAATGGCTGACAAAATATAATATAAGTGCAGCTTCGATGATTAGTTACCACAGTTTCCTAGGTTTATATTATACATGGCCTAACGCGATACGGCATAATGTTAAAATCCGATAAACTGGCACCCCTCTCTTGACACTAACCAAGGAGTCCTGTCCTGAAATATCTAATATTTGGTGTGTCTCCCTGACATGAATTAAGATATATAATTTGCTTTTAGAATATTCAACAAATGTAATTGTAGCTGAAATGCGTGTACTGTTGACATTTGCCTATCTCATAGGGACCCAAGGCGGGGTCGGGGGGGGGGGGACCAAATGTAAATCATATTTGGAAATGGAAAAGTAAAATACCAACGTTTCAGGAAAACGTAAAGTAAAGAATACATTAATGAACAATCGGTGACATTTAGAGGAAATGTAGCTTTAATATTCTGAAAAATCTCAAACAGCATGGCCACGTTGATGTTTGCAGGAAATGTAGATTTTATATTGTGACACAACGTTTCACCGCAAGGCCACCCTGAATGAACGTTATTAAGCCATCTTAAACAAATATGAACCATAAACGCATGCATTATTATTTTATAAATTGATATGTACGCAAAAATAAGAAATGCAGCATCTCTTGAACCTGTGGAGAGACTAAAGAAAAAAGTCCTTCTTTTGATTTATATTGCAAAGTTTCTTTTTCTATTTGCTATCAGCAGCACATGCCAATTGTCTCTCCTAAGTAAGCGTTTTTAAATAAACATGAGCCCGCACTAAGGAATGCACAAGAGCGCTCAAGGTTTGAAGGATTGAACGATATCGCAGGTCAAATGGATATATTTAATACACAAATTCCAGTAACATTTGAACCTCCATTCAGCTGTGGAAGTGTTGTCTTAGTGTCGACGCTTGCATCACATATGTTTCACTAGGAATGAAAGTCACGATTTAACTGCTCAAAAATGCAGTGCTATGTACAAACATATGATGGATATACTGTCCTCAATCAAAGAAGGCGAGAGTAGCTCATCCCTAATAAAACGAAAAGTAAATCATTTAGAATAAGTCTGTTTAAAACACACCCTTTGGAAATAAAACGCATGCACAATATTTGTTTCTTTGTTTATTTATTCTACTTAGTTAGTTGTTTGCTTGCTAGCTAGTGAGTTATCTGCAATGAACTTGGTAGGATTAAAATGCTTTCCATGACTGAGATATCTACCGTCAGGTGAAACCAGACGACAGTCAATCATGAATTACTTCCTAAGGAACAAAGGTTAAAAATGTTAAAAATTTAAATATTTCTGATAATGACATAGATAGACAGCGAGATACATTCCATTGAATTTGACTAACTCAGTCGACTCTCACAATTTTCAGTCCAACAGCAACAACAACAAAAAAATCACTAAATGGGTTGAAAAGAAGAAAGAAAAATATATTCCACAGGACTACCTTCTAGGTTGCATCGTCAGTGGAATTTCCTAATTATTTTAAGGTCACGAAAGGTTCATCCATAATTTTTCTCTTTGTTTCTATATGCTTTAAACTAGCATATGCTGTGCTCAATGCATATCATTCTCTAATGATCCATACTTCAGTTTGTACTAAAATGTTTAGACAGATGTTTTATTTGTCTTAGCAGTAGTATGTCTGAAAATTGCCCATCGATCCTAACATGTACTTAGATAGATAGATGGATAAATTGATGTGATTGAATCCGTATACCTCAATGGCCACGCATAGATGTGGTCAGCACAATGATCAGTTAAGTGCAATCTACTCTAAACCACTTGAGACCATGTTTGATATCAGTAACAACACGTACATATAATATTTATAGTAAATATAGGGTAATACCCTGTCTTGTTTGGATATGTTGTCTAATCCTGGTTAAATAAAGGATATTATGTTTTAGGATAATCTAGACAATTGTGTCAATATTTTGATACACGGTAAACATCGAATGAATTTGAATTTGGCAAAACAAACTATTTAAAAAATAATGCTCCTCCATAAAACCTAAATGCGGTGCTTTAAAACAAACTCAATTATATAATTATGATATTTAGTTTTACATCCTTCAGATTAAAATCGAAATATATTTCACGCTTGGATCACCGTCGGGAGGATGGGATTGAGTAAATCAGTACCGGGCTTGAGGGAGTGGTATGGAGAAGTAGTTGGGCAGTGGGTGTAATTTACTGTGAAAAGCTGGTGAATTTGCAATGGCAACCCATTGCAGTTATTCTGTTTTCTTTTCCAGACGGAATCCAACATGTTAGGAAAAGTATTCTCAGTTACCACTTATGTTTATTCTGAAGTCCATTTATCACTTTTTTAACATATTGCTGCAATAGTGTACATTTTACAAGTTATAAGATGCTTATTCTTTATATAGCTATGCGTATATATATTGGTATTTGCATTAGTAAGTGTAAGTACAATGTGTATATAAATTGTTATTTGTATTAGTAGGTGTAGTTAGACTCTTTATTTATGATTCGTTCAAATCAAATAATGTCTCCAGTTTGCCTTAAATGTGTATATCAGTGTCAGATTAATCAAAGTGTTTGCTAGCACAATTTTACATCTCAAGTGTATTATTTTGTTCTTGATTGGCTTTGTTTTTAGATTTTCCATTAACCCTGTAAATTACAAGGAGCCTAGGTAAATCAGTTGGTAAATCTGTGGACTCGTAATCCAATGGTCGAGTGCTTGATATTCTCTCAGGCCACCGCTCGAAGTATTCTTATGAACGCAATTAGCTCCCATTTCCTCAGCATGATATGGACACTGAGAATGCCGTAAACCCAGGACCAGGGTTCAATTCTCAGTAGGGAACGAATTACAAATTCTGTGACCCGTTTGATAATATTCTTTCTCGATATATACTTTCACTTCATATTAACACGAATCCTCCTGTAGGAATATGGTATAACACTTTTTGTTCTGTCTGTCTGTCTGTCTCTCTCTCTCCCTCTCTCTCTCTCTCTCTCTCTCTCTCTCTCTCTCTATATATATATATATATATATATATATATATATATATATATATATATATATATAACATTTTTGTATTTGATATATTGTTATAAGTTTTACATACACGAATGACATTAAAAAAGTTCTGAATATTTTGTTATAATTTTTTTGCTTCTTGGAACCTGTCAAAAATTTAACACTAATCAATAGACAAATAAACGTTCTTTAAATGATCTGAATCTACGCCTGCAGCACGCCGGATTCTTGCAGATATATGCATGTAGTGTGACGTAACATGTCGGAGAAGGAGAACAATTCTCCTGCTGAGTAAAGAGCTTACTGTAAAATCCGGGCGCCGTTAGAGTACTGATAGCAAGGCCGACTACGACATTCGCTGATAACTGTGTCACTCTTCCGGTGCTCGTGAGACCGCATAGATCTAGCATCATCCATCTTATTGAAAGTACTGAATCACACTGGCAATGACTTAGATGAATTGGTCAACTTGTGTCTGATCACATCTTGTTTCAATACTGAAAAAACAAATATGTTTAAACCAGGATATAATTTTTCAGCATGTCGTTGTATGGAGTAAGTACAAAACCGATATTTTGTCAAATATGACTTCCCACTTGCTGTAAAGTATTAACTGTACAAGAAAGGCACATTTTGATAAATAGAAAACATGTGTGATCATTTCTTCATCAGTTTGAAATAATCGGTGTCATGTTAGATACCATAGTATGCTGAATATATCCACATGTCGTATGGTTAAGCTTTGGTGTTTTAAGGCACAGCATCACGTGTAGATAATGTGCTTTGCCCAAGGATACACCACTCTAGCCGACCCTGGCTGATCAGATGGTAGGATTCGAACCCGCACCCTTTCGGTCCCGAGTCTGGAACAATAACCATTGAGCCACCACTATATGTCGTACAAGTAATCCATTCAAGATGGTTCATTGACGATATATGTCCGTCCTTTTGAAGACCATTACCGAAGACATTGCTAATTTACGCCTTTTTCACGATGCTACACATACTTCTGTTACTATTTAAAATATAATGTCATAAAGTGCATAACCATTTTTGTTTGAGTAACGAAGCTTAAACATGACTGTAGGTGAATACCGATTGCTGAATTTTAATAAATATTTATAAATTTCAGAGCAAGTGATATGGTTCTGATGTTTTAGTTGTAAGCGAGAAAATACAAAAACACCCAACGAAAAGCTGACGGAATGCATAAAACAATTGATCAAATAACAATGTGGGCAATTGCGTTTTCCTATGCTTACAAATCGTGGTGAGCCTTATATTCCCTTATAGTCCCTTTAACCGTAGAAACGCCACACTAGTCATGGAAACCCTATCCAATCCCATCCCTGATAGGCCTTTGTTTATAAATCGCGGTGAGCCGTATCTTCCCTTTAATAGCAGAAACGCCATGCTAATCATGGGCACCCTTTCCAATTACAGTGAGCTTTTCTTTCCTTTAACTGTATAAACGCCATTCCTGATATGCCCAGCTTCAGTTTTCTTTTGCTATCTTTTTTTTTCAATTTTCAATTAGAAGCTTGTATATCCCACCCCAGCCTTAAACCTTGTCCATGACCTGGTATTCGGGACAGTATACAGTTTTAATTACGTAGTATACTCGACTGAGATAAAACAAGAAGCCGTCGAGCTTTATCAAGTATTATTTCTAAACAATTAATGAATATCTAGGCTCAGTAACATCCAGGACGAAGAGACAGCATTTGCCCATACTCTAACGAATGAAATAGGTCTGGAAGTCGTTTTTGTTGGATTTTCTGGGATTAAGATAAAAAGGAAAAGATTAAATCTATACTGGTTGATATAGCTAACGTTCTTATCCACGAATACACTGACACCATTGTCGGGTAATTTGCACTTAGAATTATTCAATGCTTTATTTGATGGACAAGTTTTGCTTTAAAACAAGAATGCTAGTTATATTTCTATACATGGCTACATATCTTTCTGCATTCTCTTTAGTGACAATATGACCATTGTGCATTCAGGTTTATACAAAAAATTTCTAGAAAACAAAAAAATGAAACGCTTATTTTTATATATCTTGGTAAAAATCCATTGATAAATTATTTCTTCCTTACATGTATATAATAACAAGTTTATGCTTGTCCATAAGAAAATATATTTTTAAAACACAAACATAAATGATACCATAAGAGTTTCGCTGAATCGGATGGGAAAGTAATAAATGCCATATCAAGGATACTATCATCATTCGACGTCTTTCCTGAATCTTTCCATCAAGTTTTGTAATAATGTCAAATTTTTCTCATATTTCCAATCGATACAGAATTATTCAGTATATTCTTCTGTAATTCTCACACCTCGAGCAAATACTGTAGAGTAAAATGAAAACTTGTGTGGGGTTATAATTTCGTTGATTTACAGCCGATGCTCAATTCCGTTGCGCTACATCTCGTGGATCTGAACATGATCAAATGTTTTAAATCAATCCTAATATTTTTAGGATATTCAAAAATCCAGGAAATATTCGAATTTGTTATATTGTATTTTTTATTCTAAATTATGCTTTCCAACAAACACATGCTTAGATATGACACCCCTGTCATATATCAAAGTTATTGAAACATAAACCGGTTTTATTTGGATAAAATGCCTAAATATAATATTTATAGTAAATACTCATCGACCTTTTTGTTCACCAATCGTTGCGTTGGGAAACCTGATGAGACTATAATATACTACAGTATTGAAATATACAAGCTAGAAGAAAATTTGAAAAATAAATCTTATTTTAGGTCAAGAAATGTCTTTGTTCTTGCTGCACTCGACGGAGAACCATAAATTTGAGGCGCTTTTTTGCTCAGATGAATATATATGATACTTCAACTACTTGTTCTGAAAGCCTTTAATCGAAGATATAAATCAAGTTACAATAAAGTCACACTAATCTTTTAAAAATTGGCAAAAGTCGCTATCAAAACTGGAGGGAGAAAGAGGGAGAGACGGGTATTGTCTATACTTTCAATCCGCGGTGGGCGGATCCAGTGGGAGGGTGGCCGGCTACGTCCACCGCCCCCCCCCCCAAAAAAACAAAATAAATAAAGAAAATGTGTCTGAAACAGCTGGAACATTAAATAGAGAGGGTTTTATTTACAGTTAGATGGTTACAATTATGCCCTGGAAACGCTTATAAATGAAGAGATTTCGGGAGCTTCGACCCTGGGCCAGCACCAGGGTTCCATCCCACAGACCCCTTGCCTACTTGTTTGCCCCCCCCCACCCCATTGCTAAATCCGCCATATATGATGCCGGTTTATAAAAATAACGAGAAAACCTGGCACAAAATTAAGAAAAATAAGACGAAGCACGCACATATCTTTAACCTTGTGAAATGGACCCATGCTTTTCCTACTTTGTACTCCGGAATAACATATAATGACACGTGTCAACATAAATAAAACAAACACATCTTATATAGCAAAATATTGTGCATGTAAGCGTAAATATAAGTCTATAAAAGGTGGAACAACACTACATTTCAACCACGGTAGCTAATTGGTTAGGGTACCGGAGTTGAGACAAGAAAGATGAGCCTTCGAAGCCTACCATCGGATCAGCCTGGATCGGGCTACAGTTGGAAAAACACTTTATTATAATCGCGTATACATTAAATAACCTTTATGAGTTGATGTGACGCAAAACACCAACCAAACAAAATTATATTTCTCCGAAACATTTCGTACTGGACCGAAACAAAGACGAAAATATCATAAATAAAGTGGGGGGGGGGGGGGGGAGGAGGTCACTAGTGACTGTTCCTGTAGTTCGCACCCAATGTATCAAAGCTCTTGCCAGGCACCGTTGTCAAGACACTGGTTGTGCACAAAAATTGAACTGGTGCTCATATTTCAAAAATATTGATCATCTGGAATCATTCAGATTTTGGGATTTTGTGTAGTTTAGAGTTCAGTATTCGTGCCCAGATATTCGTGACGACGATGCCAGATCTAATTTTTGTTCAGGGGATAATATTAGTGGAAAAACGGATAAGTGGAAATTATTAAAGAGACATGGACGAAAGTGGACAAGATATGAATGGTAAAATTGAAACACAAATTAATAGTAATCAGCAAATACCATTGTAAGCACTGGATATATATATTTAGTTCAAAAGATCTTATCTTGACCAAACCACCATTAAGCCACGACATAGGCATTGATACAAAAGTTCCTGCTCTAGGCTCATAACCAGGAAGGCCCAGGTTCGATTGACACTATCTGATCAGCTCGGATTGGCTATCGTGTATGTCCATGTGCAAAGCATTTTACTCTGCTTGAAAAAGCACGATATAGACTTCACAGTGTTGCTGTTCCGTAAAAACACCAAACCGAACTTCTCTTGACTGACTGTATCCATCACCATAATAGGTCACATATATGTAACTATGCCTCGCAAAGTTAGTACTTTTTATTTTGGGAGAATTAAGATATATTTATTTATATATGCGTTGTTCGTAATTTAAGTATGTGTCAGTGAGTACATATACAAGTATTTATTTGTGTAGGTTTGAAAATTTAAAGTTTTATCGTGTTGAAAAGCTGTATCATTAAATGTAAAATTGATGATAATATTTGTCTATATTCAGTACACAATTAGTGAATGTTTTCTGAAAATTGGCTCAATATTGGCTCATTCCTATGTCTGACGTTGACCTTATAAAGACACTAGTCTGTCTTGCCCGAATAATTTGGGTGCATTGTTTAAACCAGGACGACGTTCGGATGATTGATGATGCCATAGTAAACAAATGCATCAATTTACAAATAAAACACCGCGTGGGGAAAATTAAATTGAATTTTATTTTGACATTCTTCAGTAACTACTTGTAAGGAGGAAGTTTGAAACATACACTTGGTTTTTGTTCTGACACGTCTCCAATTGGCGGCATTTATGCAATTGCAACGATGTTTTGTAGAATAACAATAAGGTGCTTTCTGTTTCAAGGAATATGCATATCGTTTTGTTCGTCTGTACTCTCAACAACTCGAATTATAAGATATCACCGCAAACAGTTTGATGTATCAGAAGTTGAGTTTGAAATATATTGGTGTTGTACGTCATATTCTCTCATACAGTTTATAGCATTAAAAGAGACCTGAAGCAGCGTGGTCGTAATTTGCATATTTACATCACTAATCATGTGTCAGTCTTTTGTTCCAAGCCTGGAATTAGGTCAAAGCACTTTGGTCCTCTGCGTGATACGTACGATAAACACTTCTTTGAATTTTTTTTTACACAACTTTGTTGGGCTGACGGCAGCATAACATATATATGTAGTTTACCCGCTTTAGACCGTTTTTTAATTGTGTCTTGTTTCTTTCTGCTATTGTTTATCCTTTGCTTGTTTATTTTCCCGTGATTGAAACATGTAGGAGTCAAGAATTTGTCTAATCTTTTGTGTTTAGAGTTTGTTTTGTGGATATAAATTGTTTTTTTCCCTGACGAAGAGCTTGTTTAGCTCGAAACGTTTCGAAACTGTTTTGTATTTGCGTCGTTATCAATTTGTGTCATTATCTATCTATCTATCTATCTATCTCTCTCTCTCTCTCTCTCTCTCTCTCTATATATATATATATATATATATATATATATATATATATAGATATATATATATATATATATATATGCACACACACACAGGCCCTGTATCCTACGCTGCACACAGTGCTTTTCCTTCATAATTATATAGAGACTATAAGAAAATTCTGAAATGCATTAAAAACATAGGCATTTATTGTAGAAGGTACACAATGTTAGAAAGGACGGAAAGATTAAATTAAGTGTTGATAGCTGTAAATATATAAATATGAAGATGAGCGAGAGAGAGAGAGAGAGAGAAAGAGAGAGAGAGAGAGAGAGAGGCGTTTTTCGCCTTTCCAGACATGACCCAAAAAGTATTTGTCATTTTGTTTTACACCAAACTTTCGCAAATTGAATTAAATTGGGCCCCTACAAATTGTAAAGTTCTGCACCATTGCTGTTTTTAATTACTCGCTAAAGAACCCCATTAATAGGGCACATCTTCAATGAATTCAGAAGATCATTGTTTCGGATTTACTGTAAGTGTCTGACAAATTGTTACATTTGTGAATAACAGTGCATCCGTTTGAATCCAATTCCTCTGCACAAGCTCTTCATTAAGTCCGGGAAAGTGTACTAATCGTCACGTCTGATCAAATAGTCACTACATTTTTATCTTTAAACTGATATTTTACGTCACGTTTGGATTTCGAAGTTGAAGTCAGTGTTTGTGCAGATTTTTGGTTGAAGACTGGAATTTATTTCCTCAAATTCAACATTCCATTCTCACTTCTTTTTTGTGGCCCTACGTCACACCAATAGAGAAAACTATTTGAAAATATTCTAAAGGAAATGAATTAAAATGACCTCGGCAAGAGATACCCCCACCAATACCACGACGGTTTCTTCCCCCAACTCCTCGAAGGCCCGCTTCACGTCCTTGACCTCCTCATTTGTTTTCGGGGGCGTTAACAGTCTTGATGACGGATGCAAACTTTGTTTCAACCTCGAAGTCCGTCTCGAGCTGCTTGGCGACGAGTTTGTCACGCAACGGGCTGCGTGCGGCCATGTGTTCTTTCTTCAGGAGTATCTTGCCATCAATGCTTGTCATTTTTGTGAACGGCGTTGTGGCAAGTTGCTGGCAGGTTGCGGTAAGTCGCTGGAAAGTTGCTGGCAAGTTCTACTTACATGCCCAAGGGCAATCCAGGCCAGCCTGAAACTTTGAAGCGCCGGTGCTAGTCAGGAGAACGCTGGTGAAGAGGCAGAACTCGTGCGATTCCATATTGGCGGCACACCACATGGCATGGAGATTGCGCAGGCCGTGGGCGCCGATCCCGCAGAAGAGAACGATCATGTTGTTCTTGTCGCAATTAAGGTTGACTGGCCCTGGGGCGTCGTTGACTCTAGAAAAAAACGTTACCAGGTCTTCTACGGCGTCAACATCGTCTTTTGTAGGCTGCCCACGGTTGCGTCGCTAATCTGTCGCATCACATCATAACATGCTTGGTCGTCCGCGCTGGGGGGAACCACATACAGCCGGTACCACTTCATCCAGCGCGTCAGGAGGTTCAGCCTAAGGTACCCTCCAAAATGCTCGGAACCGTTGGCGGCAGCCGCGTGGTGGTCCTGGCCAACGGCTGTCAAACCCTGAGGGACGACAAAGTTTACATTTATGGATGCCGCTAAGGTAAAACAAAAGCAGTGGCGACACGGCAGCCTACCTCGGAAAGCATTCAGGGCTGCCCTGGAGCAAGTATCCTAGGAAAAGCACCTGCCGCGCTACAACTACTGCGCGACTAGGACCCGGCTAGACATCCGACTAGACGCCGCCATCAACGCAATGCCAGGTGCGGCGCCAATCAACTGCGTCAAAGTCGCGTGCTATCGGAACGACCTGTCGTATTCGCGTAGTAATGAAATGCGCGACGGGCGGGATGAAGGCTAAACTCGCGGTTGGCGGCGCACAACCATCTGAAGGTAGGGCGAATGGCCTGGAGCGATGGAGGCCCTCCTTATATCCGTCTATTTCAGCCCCAGGGGTTACTGAAAGGTGCGGCGGCGGGTAAAAAGCTGGCAGCGGCAGCCAGGGTTCCAATAGATACTGCCAAGGAATGGCTGACAAAACAGGCCGCGTAGCAGATCCTACCGCACGACAAGATTGGACGGCGCGTATGCAAGTACGCGCTGACCGTGGTGGACGTCACCAGCCGCTACAAGGCGGCTGAGCCCTTATCGAGCAAGAAGGCTGCAGAGATTGCCGCTGCGCTGAAGCAGATCTACAAGCGGAGACCGCTGAAGTGGACCAAGTTGCTGCAGGTCGACCCCAGATTGGAGTTAAGCGGCGAGGTGATGCGGCTGCTGGAGACACACAACGTCGCATTCGCCGGGGTGAAGCCGACCTTCAGCGGGCGCAGGCCATTGTGGAGCGATTTAACCGCACTCTGTCTGAGCGGCTCTTTGGCCATCAGCATGCCCAGAACAAGGAGTGGGGTGGCGAGGAGCGTAGCGTTGTGTCGTTCAGACTGCTGCCCGCCGTGGTTGCGGCCTTAAACGAGGAAATGACCCGGATGCGGCCACAGCAGGCTGTGGTGCTGTACTTTAGGCGGTCGCCCGGGCCAAGGCTCGATATGCGGGCTGTTGTGCGCTACTTGTACGCGCCAGGGGAGCCTGAGGGCGGGCGCAGACGCACTACTGACCCAGTTGGGTCTTTAGACGCCTAAACCCTGGCCGAGGAGGTGGACCTCCCTAGTCAGCCTTGCATTTACTATTTGGCGGATCGTGGGTCACCACGCCGGGCTTTCGTTCACTAGGAACTGCAGGACGTGCCGGATGGCACGATGGGTCTGCCAAAGGGAGTTATAGGCCCTCAGACATTAGATATTTCGATGGGTCCAACACGGACTGGCCTGTGTAGAATGGACGGTTGAACTTGAGCTGAGATTTGGTCAAGAGAAACGCTACGAGGCTGGCATCAGATATGTTACGGATCTGGAAGGCTGGGTCGGCTATCAAGCACGCAGATTGCCCTCCTGACCCTCTCGCCGGACCAGATTCAAGCGGATACGCTTCCTCAGGTTTTCCATGGTTTTGTCGAAGATTTAGTTATTCAGCAGCTTGAAGTGGTCGTTGTCGGCCTCGTTTGTGGCCTAGGATCTCAGGTCCGTGTTCTTTTGGGTCTTTGGTCAAACTCTAGCGCTCTATAGACCTTGATAACTCTCATGCCAAGGCACTAGTAGACTTGGAGGGCTCTGTAGATTGGGCACTCGTAAAATCGGTGAATGCCCGCACAGTTTTTAAACCTGGCCGTATTAGCACTCAGAGAGCCAGTCCTCTGACTTTACCATGGCCTCCGGTGCCAGCGGAAAGTCGCCGTGGGCGTCGTGGTGGTCCTCGGGATATTCGAGGTCACCTTCGAGGAGGTATCCGTTGGGTCCATCTAGTGGCAGGTCAGCTAACTTGCTCTTGACCTCTTCTGGGTCGGCCCAGTGGTGGCCGCCATTTGGTTATATGTTTCGAGGTAGACTTGAAGATTATCTTGGAGGGGTCAGAATCCGGGCACATGTGGTTGTTGGCTTGGCATAGCGCTTAGAGACCATCGAAAAACCGCCACGAAGGCCTCGCTCGACAAAGAATTGCAAGTCGATATCTGTTAGCTACTCCAGCGAAGCGTCTGTGGTTTTAAGCAGGACATCCGCATTCATGCCTGGAGTGGAAAAGTAGTCGGGCCGGTCGATATCTTAATGCTTTATCTACGTCTCAGGAAAGTTTTCAAAGGCGTCGGCCAGGAGGAGCGCGTTTGTTTACAGGTAGAGGTTGTGGTAGTTGACCATAGGCGCTGTCGGAGATGTGGAACCGGCAGAGGCTGCTGTAGAAGGCATCGTATGGTGATAGCTGCTACTCGTGAAATCGGTCCCAGGAGTCCATGTACTCACAGGGGTAAACACCCTTTTGGGTCAGGAGAAGGACATCGTGTTTGGTATACCTACAGGTTATCCGGAATTTTTCCTTGGGGAAGTTTTAGACAGCTTTTCCCAGGGAGGTGTTAAGCAAATGTAGGTTGTCGAAAAGAAGGTCATATATTTTTCCATGTTGTTGGTTATGACGATAATGTCGGCCTTAGAGGTTGTGTTGTGCCAATAACGCCCATCAAAAGGTGACCGTCGTATCCTCGCATGTTGTGGAAGATCATGGTAACTTTGGTCTTATCCGTGGAGATTCGCAGCTGGAGGTTACTTCTGCTGAGGGCAGCCCTGCGATATTTGCGCGTTAGGTGGCAGTGGTCTTGGAGACGCTTTTGGCAGATGTGGCAGGAACGGGATTAAACGCCTTGGTGTGTGCGTGCGTGATTTCCTTGAGTCTCGGGTTGGCAAACATTTCGCAGATGCCTATGTGCTCGTCTTCTAGACTCACGATCATATTGGCTATGGAGTTTTGCCCACGGTATATTATTTGAGAGTTGGACCTTCCATCACAACGGACCACCACGAAGCTGCAGCCACATAGAGTCTGGCTCGTGGTCTTGTAGGTGTCGCGTACTAAACTCTTCTTTAACGGTACGTTGAGGGCTTCGAAGTCGGCGTAGATGACATATGGCACCTTCATCTGTTTGAACAGTTATTGAAAGTACAGCTTGTTCTTTCCGGGGGTAGGAAGGGTTGTTCGCTGCGGCTTATCGCCAACACCGCGGCAGTCGCAGGTGTCGTCCTCGAGCAGGTCCTCCCGGAAGACGGCGTGGAGGCAGCGGCAGCAGACGTACTGATATGCTCGTGTTTGCTATTCCAAAACATCATTCAGACAAGGTCTTTAATCCATACATAGTGCTGCTTTTTATTGTCAGCAATTAGCAGAAGGTTTATGGTCTTTTCCAGCACTTTTTTCGTTATGCGAAGGGGCTTCAATGCTTGTCCCCAACTAAAGACGTTAATGGGGATTGTTGTGTTCAGGCTATACACCTTTGATATGTCTGAGACCTTCATTGGAAACTTGAGCTTATCAAATCAGATCTCGCCCTGATACCGAGTATACTTATTAACGCGCGCAGTGTTGACGTCGGCTGGATGGAGGGCTGAAAGCAATGCATATTTAGAACAGCGGTTGTCTTCATGTTGCACCTTTATGATAGCCCGCTTGGGAACCTCGGGCTGCGTTGGTATATGGCTGTTGCCGCGAAATGGTCGGTACTGGGAGATCAGCAGTTCCATTCACTAAGACCTCACCATCTGTCAGCCTGATCCCTTGCCAGTAAACTTTCTGAGCCTTGCCTCGATATCGGCGACGGCTGTGGTGATCAGGCTGTCGAGGTCGTCAGCTCTGCCACGGTTCGGTTGCTAAGCGAGTTCACCGTGTTGGTAACGGTGATGTCCATGTCGCTCATGGATTTTTCAAGCAGCAACTTAAGGATCAGGTTGAACTTGACTCTCTCAATAACGCCAACGCTTGTAGCAGCTACCATGGGTCAGCTTCCGGGGGCTACGTAGTCAACTACCATGGTATGGACAGTGGCCTTATCAGCTGGTCGCTCGCTCTCAACAAGAGGGGGCGACGTGGTTTGAAATGAGGCTTTACGCATGGCGGGGGCCGGCGGGGCATCCCGGGTTGGCTCTTTGGCAGTTCTGGTCCTGGTCCGTCCCTTGGCAGACTCCGTCTGTTTGGCTGGCTCTGCGGGGTGCTGCAGGGGCTGGTGGTGTGGTAGCCACTGGGGCAGGCTCGGAGGCTTAGCGCTTGGCTCGACGCTTGGCGGGCATCGACAGCTTGACTGGTTCCGCTGGTTTACGGAGCTGGCGTTAGCTACTGGCTTGACGCCAAGGTTGGATGGGGCCAATGCCGCCTCGGGGGTGGTGTTGGCGGACCGGTCCTAATACTGGAGGCTGCTTCCCTCTTTACGGCTGCCTGTACTAACGCAACCATTTCATCATACTGCTTAAGCGTGGTTTGACCCTCTCAGAGCATATAGCTGATTCGATCGATGCTTGACATTTTGCTACCTTACCTCAAGCGTGTGTGTGTGGTGGTACACTGTATAACCTAGTGCACAGCTTTTGTCTAAATGAACGATTTTGCTCAATGTTGTCACGCACTAAAGTGCGTTTCAGGTCAGCAGGATGGCTGTGGTGGCGTGCATTATCTCACGTGTGTATGTGAAGTGGTGCACGGTATAACCTAGCACACAACTTTTGTCTAAATGAGATATTTCACTGGGTGTTGTCACGCACCACAGTCAGGTCAGCAGGTTGGTTATGTAGGCTTGCGATGGCTCCAAAGTTTCCCCATGGATGATTTTAGGGTTTTTAGTATCATGGTACGCCGTATTATCCCCTTGAGCTCAGCTATCACCTTTCTGTATCGCTTTCTCGCCTTTTATCTGTGTTTCGCAGCGTGTTTGCTTGACGTTCCCTTCCGCATTTGTTGCAGAGATGGTGGGCGGCTGTGGTGCCCGCCCCGCATTTCCAGCAAAAAAGCACCTTTATAATCTTTCTGAATCTGTAAGAATGCGCTGCGCAGAAGCGGGTGTTGCAGGTGTGGCCAGAGGGCTCAAAACTGTTCAATATCTTCCACTGGCATGTGAATTGTCCTTGACGCAACATGTCTATGACGGTATGTGTTGAAATGCCGCGTCTCTAATTAAATATTTGTGGTGCGCAGGGCTGGTCTTAGGGTTGGCTGGAGCTCGCCAGGCGATAGGCTGCAGAGTCGCCGGTCGCGGGTTAGTAGTAGCTCCGTTTACCTTCTCAGCGCTATGCTGTGTTAAAGAGGTCCCATTTTCCGCTTGACCTTTGGTAGCATCTCGTGAGATCCTAATCGCTAAAAGCTAGAACCGGCGCCTCGCAAGAGACCGGATACACGCAGGAAGGGTCGCTTTTTACAAAAAAAAATTTAAAAAAAAGAAAAAAAAAGAAAAACGGCTTCGTTTTATTGCTTGTCCTTTGACACAAACAAAAACTGTTATTGTCAAAACTGAGGCTTCAGGCGCGGCTTCCAAAATGACTGAGTTCAAATTGCCCCTTCCAGACTACTTCTTGTACAATTCTGCACACTTACACCACACGAACTACCACAAACAAAACAAAGGCTTGAGGACTCATATTGTATTGAATCACTTGTACTTTTTAGCGATTCCTTGTACAACAAACTTTGAAACTGTGGATTGACACAAATCAAATGAATTGCGAAGGCTACTGTGTAATGTTTATTCTAACGCGCAAGCATATACGCAATTGTATTTATTCATATATCTATTTATCCATCTATCTGTCTGTCTGTCGGTTTATATATATATATATATATATATATATATATATATATATATATATATATCTGTGTGTGTGTGTGCGTATGTCGGCTAACTGTGTGTGTATATGACCAAAAGAAACCCGAAGAAACAGTGATAGATGTTATCCTTATCATCGATCGCAATAGTGCCATATCTATTCCCAGCATGTGACATATCCATCTTTAACTTTAATTTGACAGTTTACGTTGATTCGTTTAATAAATATACCATTAGATTAGCTACATATCAAAGACGACATAAAACGACCATTAAAAAATATTACAGCCAATAGTTGTGCGAATTTGTCAGTGACAAGAACACCTATTTGATCTATATTGATCCAAATGCCCTTAGTAAAATATACTAAAGGGATTTGTGTATATAAAACTCAAGTCATACATTTGTCTGGAATTGCAAGCATCTAATGTATAAGCAAACTTATTGATATGACTTAGTTGGTTGAAAACTGTCACAGTGCTACTTTAGATTTAATGTGGCATGTATTGATTGCTCGTTAATTGCACACAAATTTGTATTTCTACAATTGTCATTTACTACTATAGATCTCACTTAAATCTCGAAACTCTAAAATAAATATTGTACCCGCTTTTGCAAACACCAGTCAAGTTCTATTGCGACTTCTGCTACCACTACTAGTACAACCACTAGTATTACCGCTACTGCTATTAAGGATAGATGTGTGGTGTTTGGTTTGGGTGAGTGTTTGTGCGTGCGTGCATGCAAGTGTAAAGCTAATTATCCTGTGTAATCTGATTTCAAAATGGAATTGTGCTGTAGTCGAGCTATTTTATGTTTCCCTTTTCATGCTGTAGTCGAGATATTTGATACAGTATGTTTCCCCTCTACATGATGTAGTCAAGATATTTGATACAGAATGTTTCTCCTTCACAAGAAAAGTTTTTCCTACCAGTCAATATGAAGAACCTTACCTAAGCACAATATTCAGTCATTGTTGCAGGAGGAGGGGGAGGGTTCTTTTCACTTCCTGTCCAGTGCTTATTTTTCTTCACAAATATCTTGAAAATAAATTGATATTGAACAAAATTGTATTGTGAATATCTAATCGACTTTTAAAATCCTGACGTTTGGTAAATTTAACACAGTCGTAAATTAATTTTTCGGTATGAATGATGGAACAGTGCCATTTTGGTTGACACTTGCACTGGTCTCTCTGAGACTATAGCTTTATAGTCTGCCGTTTGCATTTTCGACGGCAAATACTGCATTCATGCGCAGACCTCCACCATTTGAAAATAAGAATAAATAATTCTGCATTTTCTTTCTTTATTTTCTTTATAGTTTGATGTACGTTAGCAACAAGCAGGAAAAAAGTAAGAAGCAGTTATATCCTCAGCACACCCTTCATCTTTTATTAATTTTAAATATGTATGAAAATAAATATGACATTTACCCCTTTAATTAGGCTAAGCCTTAAATGAAACCACTGTCAAGTTACAAATATTCCCTTGCGGGAATAAACAAATTCGTATTACATCTCTGAAAGTCTGCTCACAATCTTCTTGCCACATTTCTGCAGAATTTAGAAACTTTTATTTGTTCTGTACAGTTTCTTGACTACATTTTGACGATCCTACCTGAAGATTTTATACATAACAATACAAAAGTTGGAAACGGCGCGACAGAAATCACGTTTAGACATAAACACGATCTTCCTCGGAGGACAATGAAAGACATACACAAATACGTCTACACTCATTTACATCATGCATATATGGCACAGAAACAACTTTCCAAAAATATGAATCTGTTAAAATTAGAGAAGAGAAAGTAAAAGGGAATACGACATATATTGTAAACCCCAAACGAGATGCTAATATTATACTTACTTACGCACTTGCAAATATACTGGGGGATCTAAGGGCCTGTAATAATTCCAACTTATCCTAGTTTTCATTCATGATGACATTGTGTGATTTGATCTACCACCCATCAATATCATTTAGAACAGAACTATCCGATTAAACTGTAATAATTTTTCTAGCTGGCACACGAATAAATTCTAATACACTGCTACATTTTCAAATTATTGTTTAATAAATCACTTTAGGAGTCTCTCATATTGACTGGATCAGGAAAAATATTTCATTTTAGGGGAGAGATTATTCGTTAATTCATCTGTAGCTTATGCTGTTGCACCTCAAAACGTATTCCATTTTAAGAAGAGCTAATCCTTTTGGAGGATGGCAATCTCCTTTTTACTTTTTACCATATTACCTAGCCCCGTATTATCTTTTGTATTTTTGTATTTCTTCTTTCATTTTTTAAGAACAATAGGGTCCATATTACTGGCTGTGGTTTGAGCAAATGTATAATTAGAGCTCTTATTTTATCTCTAGTGTGTCCAAGATATATGTGTATTTTCATCTATTTTTGTTACTAATTAAGGGAAACAAAATTGTAAAGCCTGATTTGTCACTAAGTCATTTCTGTGTAGTCTGAAGCAGTAGCCAAAATCTTGAAACTTGATTTTAGCATAGTTATCTCAAGTTTATTCATTGTTTTATTCATGCATCCTTTCTTTTTTTTTTTTTTTTTTTTTTTTTAGTCATTTCTTTCTTTCTGTCTTCTTTCTTTCGTTTCATGCATATATAAATAGATAGATAGATCTAGTTGGACTGTTCCTTTATATCTGCATATATATATATATATATATATATATATATATATTCAACTATTTTCTCTGTTTGCTTACCTAGTATTAATTTTCTAGCTAGTATCTACAATATGAAATGTCATGTACCCTCAATGAATACAGTTATAGGTATATATTTGTCTTTACGCTTGTCTCCGTCTGTTTGTCCGTCTGTGCAATTTTCATAAAGATCCTTTCTTGTATACATGTCAGAGGACACAAGTTTATTTTTGTGTTTTCATTGTAACCGGTACATTTGCTCACTACCTTTTATGTTTGCTTTCCCCATCTTTATATTTTTGCCAACTGTACCGACAATATTTCTCTTCTGTTACTTTTCTTCTTCTTCCCCCATTTTTCTTTCTTTCTTTCTTTCTTTCTTTCTTTCTTTCTTTCTTTCTTTCTTTCTTTCTTCTTCGTGTTTCTTTTTGCCTTCTGTCTCTCTGTCTTCATAGTCTTCTCTTCAGTTCCTTTTTTCTGTCTTCTTCCCTTCACAATTTATTTTTGTGTCTGTCTGTCTCCTTCTGCCATTCATTTGTCTTTTCTGTCTATCTATCTATCTGTCTTCTTCCTCTAGCATAAGTGCTTAATAACTGCAATTTAGATATATACTTTTATGTTGGTAAGGTCAGATAGATTTTTCCGCCTTTACTGTATTGTTCAATGTCTTGTAAATATGCACTGCAAATTAAATGTGGACACATTTGCGAGCATCCATTTTTCATGTACTTGGCACCTGTCAAGTATTTTGTAACACCTTGAACAGATTGCATTCTGAATGAACGATTATTTTAGATAAAAGGGCTTGCTGAGGTTTGAAACCTTACAAATTAAATGATATCTCGTTATCACAAAACAAAATGACACTATAAAGACACAGGAAGTCTTGTTTTTGAACAGATAATTTTGATTAATATCATATTGATCTTACTAAGGGGAACAAGTTAGAATAAACACAGGATTATTGAGAATCCTCAAGCTATCCGGTGGTAACTGATAACGTTTCTCCTTCTATAAAAAAAAATTCTTGTTGGAGTGATCTGTTACATAGTTTAGGGGAGCTATAACCCGAGATGGCGGAGGGGGATATGCTCTATCCAGATATGCCTGCTGTTCATCAGAGGGTGGATATACTGGTAAATATGGTATTGTAAATCATTAATTAAAGTGATATGACGATCTCTACTGATATGAACTGAAAAATAGAACAAAACGAAGAATAAGAAAAAGAAAATTAAATAAATACCTATATCCACAAAACGTAGCCAAAGGTTGCTTAGGAACAAATTCGATGGACTGACTCTCTCTATCTCTCTCTCTCTCTCTCTCTCTCTCTCTCTCTCTCTCATACAAACGCACAGACATACGCACACACACACACACGATTCGAGATTTCATTCTAAAAGAGCCGTAACGCAGGATGGCACATAGGGATTTCTAAAAAAATATAAATATATACAGGCCAAAAACAAGTGGAATTTGAAGAAGCTCTTGGCCCATGTAGGGCTATGCTGTTTTTCGAGTACCGGATGGAAGGCAACGACCGATTAAACATGGATGGGCCGAGGACGGAAGGGGGCGGAGGCGTTCTGAGAACAAAAATTCCCGTATCTCAGTTGCTGGAGTACCAGAAGAAAAAAATGCTGTGGTCAGCTCCGCTATTTTACCCATGTGTCCAACATTTTCCTGTCCTCCACGGTCGGCGGAAAGAATATTCTGGCTCAGAAAATAATCCCACCTCTCCCCACCCCTCATTAAATTGTCGATACTTAAGGAATGGTACAATCTAAAAGATAATGAGCATGATAAAGTCACGGGAACTTGTGGAGTGGATGGCGTCATATACATGCACTAGCAATTCCAAAATGCTTATACTGAAAATCAGTTTAACTAAACTAGTCCCCTATCTCCCCTCCAAATAAATACACCGCGGTATAAAGAGACAAAGGGGTCCTTGCACGAGCCTCAGGATTATACACTCGTGTTCGTACTCTCTGTGTCTGCGCGTGCGGCAAGTGTAAGACACTTGTCCAGGAAACGCGTAATCAAGAATTTGAAATTGTCATAGTCATCTTAGTCACCTAACAATATTGCAATAGAATAACGAGAAAAACAAATGACTGCATGAATGAAAGGATGAATGAACGATTCAATACATGAATGAATGAATGAATAAATGAGTATAAGAACCAATCAATAGATCGATCAAGAACAAAAAGCTTAAAAGCTTAAATATATACATGCATACACGCAAACATACATAGAAGAAGATTCTTTATTGCATATTGACCTAACTTCCTTTTGCAAACATATACATATACAACATTAATTCATTCCAAAGTGAAGTATTGGCAGACACATATTACAAAATATGCAGTATGAATTGATATCTTCAAATCGCACAATATGACTGAAAATGCAATACTATGAATCATAATGAAAACTTAAGGCGTATGCGTCCGTATATGAATCATTATGATTCTTGAATCGATGTAGATTACTGCAATTGAACTAACAAACATCATATACTTACAACATACATGCATACATACATATATACATACATACATACATACATACATACATACATACATACATACATACATACATACATACATACATACATACATACATACATACATACATACATACATACATACATACATACATACATACATACATACATACATACATACACTTTTTAATACCTTATTCTACTAACCGGGCATATAGTGTTGCCAGACAGTGTCGTACATATGATACCAGACAGTGTATTAACTACGATGCCAGACAGTGTAGTAATTACGATGCCAGAGAGTGTCGCAACTACGATGTCAGGCATTGTCGTAACTACGATACCAGAAAGTGTAACAACTACGATGTCAGACAGTGTCGTAACTACTTATCAGACAATGTAGGAACTACGACACCATACAGTGTAGTAACGATGATGCCAGACAGTGTTGTAAATACGATACCAGAGAGTTGTTATAACTACAATACCAGACTGTTGTTGGAAAAACAGATCCAGACAGTGTCGTAACTACGATGCCAGACAATGTCGTAACTACGATACCAGACAGTGTAGTAACAACGATACCAGACAGTATAGAAACCACGATGCCAGATTGTGTAGTAAGTATTATGCCAGACAGTGTCGTAACTTCGTAACTAGTTAACAGACAATGTAGGAAATAGGACACTAGACAGTGTAGTAACGACGACGGACAGTGTTGTACATACACTAGCAGAGATTTGTTATAACTACAATGCCAGACAGTTGTTGGAACTATGGATCCAGAGTATCCTAACTACGATGCAAGACAGTGTCGTAACTACGATACCCAACAGTGTTGTGGCTACGATGCCAGACTTTGTGGTACATACGATACCAGAGAGTTGTTGTAGCTACGATGCCATACAGTGTTGTAACTAAGAATCTAGACAGTGTCTTAACAATGATATCAGGCAGTGTCGTAACTAAGATACCAAACACTGTAGTACATACGATACCAGGCCGATGTTGTAACTATGATGCCAGAAAGTGTTGTAAATACGGATCCAGACAGCGTCGTAACTACGATGCCAAACAGTGTCGTAACAACGATGCCAGACAGTATTGTAACTATGAAGTCAGGGAGTGTCGCACCAATTTTTTTTGTTGCAAAGAAAGATATAATTAGAAAAAAGGGCAAGTACATTTTTGTTGAAAGAGACTTGGAACAAACTAGACAAGTAAATTAGATCTAAATGGTAAAATTAAAACAAAAATCAATGTTAATCAACAAATAATTCTGTACGCACTGGATATTTACATTTATTTCAAAGATTTTATCTTAACGAAATCAAGATTTAGTCCTGACATAAACACTGATATAGGGTTCACTCTTGACTCACTAAAGATATCTACAAAATGGGTCATATATCTGCATGCATCCCTCGCAAAGTCAGTGTTTAAATTTTTCAAACAAGATATATTGTTATGTATATATATATATATATATATATATATATATATATATATATATGTATGTATATGTTTATATATATATATATATATATATATATATATATATATATAGTTCCTTGTTTAAATATACGGTTGTAGGTGCATATACAACTTTTCATATGTAGGTTTGTACAATCTAAGGAGTCATCATATTAATTCCTTAATTTATGTTTTTCCTTCTTTGAAAATCTTTCTAATTAGTGTAACATTGATCAGAATGTTGTCTTTATTTGTTACGAGCTCAGTGACTGTTTCCGTTAAACGTCGCTATATTGGCAAAATATCCACTACCGATGTTGATCTTATGGAGACACAATCTTTCCTTATTTGGATATATTATCTAATCCAGGAGAAAGTTTGTATGATTAATGCTGTTTTAATAAACAAATACATCGAATTATAAGACAAACATCGCGTGGGATAAGCTAAATAGAAGTTTAATTCTATCAAACAGTATTTATTTACAGAAGTCATCAAATAAATAAAATTGAACAAGAGATATAGAGGATTGAGCAGCATGCTTAAAATTATTTCGTGATTAATTGGACTGTGTTCAATAATTTTTTTGGACTGTGTTCAGTAATTTAATTGGACTGTGTTCAATAATTTAATTGGACTGTGTTCAGTAATTTAATTGGACTGTGTTCAGTAATTTAATTGGACTGTGTTGAGTAACTATTTGTAAGCATGATGTTAGGAAAATAAATTTTGCTTAATGTTAAGACATGACTACAGATTGACACTTGCACTTGTTTCTCATAAAATACAATTAAAGTGCCATCTGCTTCAGAATATATATATATATATATATATAGATAAATTATATATATATATATATATATATATATATATATATAGAGAGAGAGAGAGAGAGAGAGAGAGAGAGAGAGTACTATTCATATGGCGAATAACAGTCGTTTCAAGCGCACTGGATCCAGCAAGAGATCGCGTGTGTCAGGGATTGATTAGGATAGACGCAATATACTGACAACAAACAGAGTAAAACGATTTTTTAACTAGCCTAAACGCTTTCGACTCTCACTGAGTATTTTTCAAAGGGAAACACAAAACAGGGACAAGACAAACAATAACAATCTGTTCGTTGTCAGTTTATTGCGCTTATCTATATATATATATACATATATATATATATATATATATATATATATATATATATATATAATATATATATATATATATATATATATATATTATACTTTGCTTGTCTATACGGTTAACACTCATCATCACAAGTTAAGTTTCAAAGCTCTTTTACTTATGATAATTTTAACCAAAACTCAAATGTCAGTTACAAAGAATCTACACGGATGATCCCTTTAAAACTTTCAAAATAATGGACAAACACTTGTACTGATTTAATTATATTAACTTCGTCTTAAAACAGCAACATAAGCCTTCTGCGCTATCTGTCCACTCCTATATTTTCACTCCTGCTAAATCTGATTTGATAGGTAAGCGTTATCTCGTTGGGGCATTGTGATATCGTTCGGGAGTTTCCAATCCATGTATGTACATGTCCCTGTTGAAAAATATCATCTTTTTACCTTCAAACAAGAGTGTCATATATATGTTTGTGGCTTGTGCAATTTGAAAAATATCATCTTTTTTCTTTTTACCTTCAAACAAGAGTGTCATATATATGTTTGTGGCTTGTGCAATTTTTCTCCCCACAACTGCTTTGATTTGTTTTACCGCCATTGCGCACTGCTTGTGGGTATCTTTTCATATTTTTGAATATAGTTTCAGTTTCTTTTATATTTATTCTTCCAATACATTGTCGGCCTTTCTTTTTTTTTTCTCTTATTTCTCCTCCATCTCCTGCTCATCTTTTATCTGGTTTCCTTTCCTCCTCCTCTTTACTTCCTCTTTTCCATGCATAAATGCACGACAACCAGGTATTTTAGATACAGCCTGTTATACTGAATGGGTCAGGAAGATGTTCCAGCGTTTTATTGTATACGTTTCGACGCGTTGTATAAATGCACTGCAAACTATGTATATGCATTTTTCATGTACCTGAAACTGGGAAAGAAATTATGTAGCACTGCAAGTAGTTTGCTCTTCAATTAGCGATCATTTCAGATACAAAGCTTGTTGAAGTGTTTAAACTTACACAACAAATGCAACCCGCCCTGTTTTCTGCAAAACAAATTGAGACGCTATATGCTTAAGAAGCCTTGTTTAAACACATTTATTTCATGCAAATCACATTCTTCAACTCTATACAAACAACACAGCATTATCACGATCCCCACGCTTGTATCTGCCATTAAATGATAACGTTCCTAAATTTATTAATAATCCTGTGCAAGTTGCCTGTCTCAAAGATTAGGTGCCCCATGTCTCGGTGGGGTCTGGTCTGTCCTCTCCATAGTACTTTGGATAGAGATGAAAGGGATGTGATAGGGATAATGTATTATATCCGTGTGAAGTTTGGGGGTTTTATTCTGACCTAAATATTTAAATATTCTGCATGTACAGTATAATGAACATGCACCAGGGGTGCATAGGAGAACTTCCAGTTGCTTTTTGCTACTCAGAACATGCACAAATATATTTAACTATACATAGCAAAGTATAGAATTTTTACTACTTGTTGAAATTGTTGTACAGTAGCAAATGCATTTTAAGAGCATGCTATAAATATATGTTTGAAACTCGTATGTCAAAATCAAAATGGTGTTCGTCATTATAAATTGAATTTAATTCACTTAGGATAGGTTATGTTTGAAATAATCATCTAGCTTAGGATGGGTTATATTATGATTATTCAGCTAGCATGGAATATGGTATCTTTGGATTAATCAGGTAGCTTGGAATATGGTATCTTTGGATTATTCAGCTAGCTTGGAATATGGTATCTTTGGATTAATCAGCTAGCTTGGAATATGGTATCTTTGGATTAATCAGGTAGCTTGGGATATGGTATCTTTGGAGTAATCAGCTAGCTTGGAATATGGTATTTTTGGATTAATCAGCTTGGGATAGGTTATGTTTGGATTATTCAGCTAGCTTGGAATATGGTATCTTTGGATTAATCAGCTAGCTTGGAATATGGTATCTTTGGATTAATCAGCTAGCTTGGGATAGGTTATGTTTGGATTATTCAGATATACTGGGATGGGTTATGTTTTGATTAATCTGCTAGGTTGGAATATGGTATCTTTGGATTAATCAGCTAGCTTGAGATAGGTTATGTTTGATTTATTCAGCTAGACTGGGATGGGTTATGTTTAATTTAATCACGTAGCTAGGGATGGGCTATGTTTGAATCAATGGGCTATATTGGATTAATCAGGTAGTTTGGGATTTGTTATGTTTGAATTAATCAGGTAGCTTGGGATGGGTTATATTTGGATTAATCAGGTAGCTTGGGATGGGTTATATTTGGATTAATCAGGTAGCTTGGGATGGGCTATATTTGGATTATTCAGGTAGCTTTCTGTTTGGATTAATCAGATAGCATGGGATGGGCTATGATTGGAGTATTCAGCTGGCTTGGAATAGTGTATTTTGGGGTTAATCAGGTAGCTTGGGATTTGTTATGTTTTGATTATTCATCTAGATTGGGATGGGCTATGTTTAAAATAATCATGTAGCTTGGGATGCGTCATGCTTGGATTAATCAGGTAGCTTGGGATGATTATGTTTAATCTAATCAGGTATCTCGGGATGGGTAATTTTTGAATTAATTAGCTAGTTTCGGATTTGTTATGTCTGGATTAATCGGGTAGCTTGGAATGGGCTATGTTCGGATTAATCAGGTAGCTAGGAATTTGTTATGTTTGGATTAATCAGGTAGCTTTGGATGGGTTATGCTTGGATTAATCAAATAGCTTGAGATGGGTTATGTTTGGATTAACCAGGTAGCTTCGGGTGGGTTATGTTTGGATTAATCAGGTAGCTTGGGATAGGTTATGTTTGGATTAATCAGGTAGCTTGGGATGGGTTATGCTTGGATTAATCAGGTAGCTTGGGATGGGCTATGTTTGGATTAATCAGGTATCTTGGAATGTGCTATGTTTGGATTAATCAGGTAGCTTGGGATGTGATATGTTTGGATTAATCAGGTAGCTTGGGATGGGCTATGTTTGGATTAATCAGGTATCTTGGAATGTGCTATGTTTGGATTAATCAGGTAGCTTGGGATGTGATATGTTTGGATTAATCAGGTAGCTTGAGATGTGATATGTTTGGATTAATCAGGTAGCTTGGGATGGGTTATGTTTGGATTAATCAGGTAGCTTGGGATGGGTTATGTTTGGATTAATCAGGTAGCTTGGGATTTGTTATGTTTGGAATAATCAGATATCTTCAGATGGGCTATGTGTGGTTTAATCAGGTATCTTGGAATGTGATATGTTTGGATTAATCAGGTAGCTTGGGATGGGTTATGTTTGGATAAATCAGGTAGCTTGGGATTTGTTATGTTTGGAATAATCAGATATCTTCAGATGGGTTATGTTTGGATTAATCAGGTATCTTGGAATGTGATATGTTTGGATTAATCAGGAAGCTTGGGATGGGTTATGTTTGGATTAATCAGGTAGCTTGGGATTTGTTATGTTTGGAATAATCAAATAGCTTCAGATGGGTTATGTTTGGATTAATCAGGTAACTTGGGATGAGCATATGTTGGAATTAATCTGGTATCTTGGAATGTGCTATGTTTGGAGCTTGGGATGGACTATGTTTAAATTAATCAGGTAGGTTGGGATGAAAAGTAAATTTTGTATTCCGTCAAGCAAATAATTTTTGATAACTATATTCAAGATGTGAATTCTTGGTTTAGCTCTTTACCAAAATGTAATAGATATAAGCACCTTATAGATGTTCGTTATATGCAGTACAATTTGGAAAACACACACACACACACAAGATGATTCCATTTAAATGCCAGAAATCTATCTGTAGAACTAGGAATTAGACCATTCTTTCACGATATAACCATTGAATAAGGACGCCATTAGCAAATTGATAGAATAAGTAAAAGATGTTGCAATTGTAATTTGAATACCATTGGAAATAAGTCTAATTTCATTCTTATTTGTGAAATATAGGGCAAAATGAGAGAGAGAGAGAGAGAGAGAGAGAGAGAGAGAGAGAGAGAGAGAGAGAGAGAGAGAGAGAGAGAGAGAGATAGCTTAAACGATATTGAAGGAATCATACCGATATTTAAAAACTCAAGGAACTTCTTCATACAAAAAATGCAAAAGAGTCGTATAATTTAGGTGTATATCTATGTGAAGTGTTTATGATTAGACGATAAATTGATACGTTCATTCTCATATCAGTCCTTTCACACACCACGTAATTGGTCACGTGACTCGTCTTTCGGATCCTATATTGGGTGGCAGGATTACACAGACTTAATGCGGACAAGAGTTATTGCTTACGTTTAAGAAAACCAATGAAAATGGATTGAAATAATGCTACAATATTCCCCTTTGAACACATGATAAAAGATATATGAAAGTTTGCTCAGTTTTTTAATTATTGAGCCTAATTCATCACTGACCTTCACAGTTCCCATATGCATAGAACTTTTAAAGGGGTATGAGAGGTGAAAAGAAAGAGAGAGAGGACTTGTTTTATGTTTACTATTCACGTGCTGTCTAAGCTGATGTTCGTTATAAATGATTTAAAGATGAGATACTGAGAAAGGTATAATTTTAAATGAGATCAACTTGATCTACAACTATGTGCTCAGCCAAACTCGGAGAGAGAGAGAGAGAGAAGGAAAGAAAGAAGATGATATAGGTACAGATGTAGAGATATTCCCAGTGATATATCAAAACAATTGTTGTAAACGTTTGCTTCGCAAAGATAGAGATGTACTGACACTCTCTCAACACACATACCTACATACGCACACATTATCGGACATATGCACAACAGAGATCATTTTTCCATGTGCAAATAAACAACAAGGAAAACAAAATTCAAGAAACTAATTATTAAAAAAAGATGAATACAAGAGAACAATCCAAGTTTGATTAAAGATTTGTAAAATACATTTGCTGGGCACAATTGATTTTTTGTTCCCCAGGAAAGTACTGTGCATTTGTTTTTTATTTCTGTAGATCATACTCCAATGCTAAGCTGTAGAGTTTTTCCAAGAGAAGTAAGAACAATGTATTAATCTCAACTTCTAATTTTACATTTTATCTTTGTAATGGAGGATTATGACAATGTAATGTTATAACAATGCATGGTCCTCAGTGTATTTCTTCCTTCAAACGGCGTATCTGCTATTTTACAAATAATTGTTTATGCAAAATAATTCCAGTTACCCATGGCAACATATGCCCATTCAACCTATTTATTTAGTTGTAATTTACCTTCAACATGTTACGTAATATTCATTGTAAATTTGTATATTAAAGAAAACTACAGCACTTTTCAAACTGGACATTTTATCATGACCATATTCGCTCTTCTGTTATTCATGACTTTTCTATATGGGCAAGAGTCTGTTATTCATGACTTTTCTATATGGGCGAAAGTCTGTTATTCATGACTTTTCTGTATGGGCAAGAGTCTGTTATTCATGACTTTTCTATATGGGCAAGAGTCTGTTATTCATGACTTTTCTATATGGGCAAGAGTCTGTTATTCATGACTTTTCTATATGGGCAAGTGTCATGACTTTTCTATATGGGCAAGAGTCTGTTATTCATGACTTTTCTATATGGCCACGAGTCTGTTTTTAGTCATACAAATATTTGGTTCAATCGATTTTTATCCTTCAAGAAATCTGTAAAGTCCCAAAATGATAGCAATGTTGAGTTTAAGATAATAGTGTTGGGAAATCTATTGAATAATTGCTGACATTTCTACGAATAGTTAAAGTTCTTACATACAAAACTACACTACACTACCCAGGTCCAAACTCTTAATATCGCCATTAGAGTACGCTTAAGACAACCGACTCAAAATGTTTTTCGTTGATATTTCATCAAATGCACGCGTGATTTCAAAAAGCAACTTCTGATTGGGTGGATAATGATGACGTAAAGAAAAATAAATATATATAATTTACACGTTTCTTTACTCATGATGACCTTGCCATTTCCTTGATTTCTCTTTCGGAGTTATATCCCTTGTATTATACTCTTGATTGTGTGCGTATTAGAAAGACATGAAGCAGAATTCACACAACTATCATAACTTTTAGTATAAAGTATATCATTTTGACTGTGGGACAATGTTACATGGTATTGACTGAGTCGTTCATGATGATAAGAAGAATAATTGTTCGGAGGGAATATTTCCAAGCGTATTCGATACTTTTTATTCAAAGTTTGGGAAAGAACACTTATGTTGCTGTTGATTGAGTGGTTTTAAGCATGAATGCGCAGAAATATTATATGAATGTGTAATGAATTCATGGTGGCAATAATATTTCGAGTGTGCTTTGAATTTAGGCCTTGACCTATACTCGGGTGAAGCAGATAGATAGATTGTGATTGTATATTGCTAGGGTTTTTAAATATTTTTCTTTGGAGTATGGATCTATTACTGACCCCCTAGGGACTCCTAAATATCCCTTGTGTAGACGGATTAATGGGGCTGTAATTTAATCGGAAGTTCATTATAACTGTGCAAAGCATGAATGTATCAAAAAGATAGAGACCCAACTATGAAGTAGTAAAACAAATGATACAGAACTCACAATTATAAAGAGTGTCGTAAAGCAAAAAGACGATTAGATACGATCAAATCTTTTGTATTTTACTAACAAATCACTTTTATAATAGAGAATTCCTTCTATTCCAGTATATTGTCACATATAGCAATGTGATCTTGTCATAGCTTTTATCGTCAATCGAGCACGACAGTACATGTGCAAAAATAAGAGAATTAAGGGGAATGTCACGTTTTGTCCGCTTGTTGCTCTTATGTGCTAATGACATTGAAACTAATCCAGGTCCACGCATGGACCATAATTTGCAAAGAGGCCTCTCAGTCTGTCACGTTAATAGTCAAAGTATGTACCATAATATTGACTATATAAGCATAGAGTTAAACAAGTTCGATATTATTACCGTCATGATTAGATAGATCAATTCTAACAGAAAATATCTTAATAGAGAATTTTCAAGCACCAATCCGTCTCAATAGAAACAGAAATGGGTGTGGAGTAGCTATGTATTTCAAAACAGGAATGTCCTTTATTGAAGAGAACAATTTATTAATACCAAACCTTGAAGCCTTTTGGGCTCAAATAATTCTTAACGGAAGAACACTTTTAACTGGAACTTTTATGAACACCTACGATACGATGATTAGAATTTGGTAGAACTTTTAATTGAACAAGCAAAACAATATGGTCAAAATATAATCATTTTAGCCGACTTCAACGAAGTCCTCATGATATCCAGTAGATGTAGAAATATTACAAATATCACGAATGCCTTTAATTTACATCAATTAATCGATAAACCTGCAAGAATTACTAATCATAGCTCCACAACTATCGATTTAATATTTATGAGTAGCACATTAAATTATTATGAAAAAGGGGTCATAGATCCTTTTTAAGATATCATAACCCCGTTTATTTTGTTCCACAAACTTTACTAATGCTCGGCAATATAGTAAACGAAAAGTATTGGATAGGTAATTATGAATTGTACAGAGACTTGTTATAAAGAGTTGATTGGGAATCTTCTAATCTTTCCATAGATGAAAAGATGTGCAAGATGTCTCGCAAAATATTAGAGGCAGCCCATTCTGCTATTATCAAAAAAATAATATCAATTCGTTCTAGAGATCATCCCTGGATGACAATAATATTAGAAAATTAATTCGGCAACGGAAAACAAGTCCACTGCTTGGCTAAACGAACGAATTGTTGTTTACACTGGTCCAAATTCAGAGATATTACAAACTGAATTATAAGCGCCGTAAGAAGCGCCAAACTTGAGTATTTTTACAAATTAGCTAATAAACTGCAAGATGTCAATACTGGTCCAACAGTCTGGTGAAATATAGCCAACACATATCTGAAGTAAAATATAAATTCAGAGTGTCCATTTCTAATACGTAATAACCAATATTTTCACTCTAGTCTTGATAAAGCAAACTTGCTTAATAAATATTTTTCTGACAAATCCTTGGTAGAAGACACTTCCACTACCATGTCTTCAATACCTATTTCTGACATTGGCTTTAATAATATCCACATTAGCCTAAATGAGGTAGAAGACGTTCTTTCAAATCTCAACATCAGTAAGGCAGGGTATCTCAACATCAGTAAGGCAGGGTTTCTCAACATCAGTAAGGCAGGGTTTCTAAACATCAGTAAGGCAGGGTTTCTCAACATCAGTAATGCAGGGTTTCTCAACATCAGTAAGGCAGGCTATCTCAGCATCAGTAAGACAGGGTATCTCAACATCAGTAACACAGGGTTTCTCAACATCAGTAAGGCAGGGTTTCTAAACATCAGTAAGGCAGGGTTTCTCAACATCAGTAAGGCAGGGTATCTCAACATCAGTAAGACATGGTTTCTCAACATCAGTAAGGCAGGGTATCTCAACATCAGTAAGGCAGGGTTTCTCAACATCAGTAAGGCAGGGTTTCTCAACATCAGTAAGGCAGGGTTTCCTGATAAGATCAACCCTAGGTTACTTAAAGAACGCACTCGCATATTATCGATATATTTATCAGAAATCTGCAATAATTCTCTCCAATCTTCATATTTTCCAATAGCGTGGAAGGGGGCTAATGTTACTCCTATTCATAAACAGGGGTCAAAAATGCTGTTTCAAATTACAGACCTATTTCACTACTAAGCTGCTTGGGCAAAACATTTGAAAAATGTGTCTTCAAACGCTTGTACAATTATCTTACAGCTAACAACCTAATTAGTTATCTTCTATCTGGTTTTGCCTTAAAAGATTCGGATCCCTTACAACTGTGTGATGTGTACAATACTTTTTGCAAGGCGGTTGACAAAAGCAAAGAAATTAGAGTAGTATTTTGTGATATTAGTAAGGCCCTCGAAAAAGCCTGGCACAAAGGTTTAATTCATAAGTTAAGAAATATTGGAATTGGTGATGGACTTTTGGAATGGTTTGAAAATTATCTCTCAGTAGAACACAAAACTTGTTAGAGAAGGTTGTACTTCAGACCAACAATATATCAGGGCTGGTGTGCACTAGGGATCTATACTTGGACCACTGTTATTTTTAATTTATATTAATGATATTGTTACTGATATTCGGTCCAGTATAAAATTGTTTGCTGATGATACATCGTTGTCAATTATTGTTGAGGACCCAACCCTGGCTGCTGGTGTTTTGAACGAATTCTTACTTAAAATCAATTTGTGGGCTAATCAATGGCTAGTTGATTTTAATCCTAACAATGACCATATCCAAAAAAATCTCAAAGGAAACAACACCCACAACTTTCAATGAATGATACCGTTATTATGAATGTCACTTCTCATGAACACTTGGGCCAAACTTTAAATGAATCTTTAACTTGGCGTATACATATACAAGAAATAACTTTAAAAGCATGAAAAAGGTTAGACATACTAAAAAGTTTGAAATTTAAACTTGATAGAAAATCATTATAACTTCTTTATTTCACCTTTATAAAACCTCTTTTGGAGTATGCAAATAGTATTTGGGATAAATGAACCAGTATAAAAAAGATGAAATAAAAACAATACAAGCTGAAGCAGGTAGAATCGTTTGTTGGGCAACAAAATGTATATCATATGCTATAATTTTGGAGGAAACGAAATGGGAAAGAATTTCAACAAGTCGCTACAAACATAGAATGATAACTTTTTTCTAAAATGTATCATGGCATGGCTCCAGGATACATGTGGGGTTTGATTCCGCTAAGTGTCCAGCAGGTACGTAATAAACAACTTCGTGATGGAACAAACCTCCAGGACAAATCCATACCAAAGTTCATTTTTTACCAAAGTATGTTGCAGAATGGCATCTTGTCTCTGTGGAAATTCGAAACAACCCTTAGTTGTACTCTTTTAAATCACACCTAAATATGAATCCAGAAAAAGTCCCAATCTATTACTATCAAGGAAAAAGAATAGTATGAAGTACGCACACTAGACTTCGACTTGATTGTAGTTTATTAAACGACGATCTTGTCAAAAACCATTTGTCATCTAGCAATAGATGATCTTGCGGTGAACCAGAAACCGCAAAACAATATCTCTTAGACTGTGCAAAATATGTTACTCTCAGAAACCGACAATATAAATATGGCCCCATATTACAGACGTAACTTCGTTATTAATGGGTACTCCCTTGTAAACAGTTGAGGTCAACCAGGAGATCTTCAAGGCGGTCCATACGTATATAATTACAACTAAGAGATTTGCTTGATTACTGCTTATCTCTGTACTTTACGTATTTTTTTTATTATAAATACATGTGTATACCACCCGAGCTGAAATTAAAAGGCCTTGATCCCCCCAACTCCATAAATGCCAACATCTTCATACTTTTGTTCTGCTCATTTCTTGATTTTCAAGTATACAGTAACATTTTTCTGCTGTAAACGCTAATAAGTTACTGTCTGACATTATTACAATATTGTATGTACAATTTTGTACAATATTCTTTTAGCACCTCATTAGCATGTTTCAATGTTTGCAATATTATGCCTTCATTAACCACATCATCGACATTATAAAAATAATTATTATTTTTAATGAGGAGAGAGCTCGAAATAAGCTTGTTGCTTAATCCTCTATATCTCTTGTTCAATTGTATGTACTTTGTTCAATTGTATGTACTTTGTTCCATTGTATGTACTTTGTTCAATTGTATGTACTTTGTTCAATTGTATGTACTTTGTTCAATTGTATGTACTTTGTTCAATTGTATGTACTTTGTTCAATTGTATGTACTTTGTTCAATTGTATGTACTTTGTTCAATTGTATGTACTTTGTTCAATTGTATGTACTTTGTTCAATTGTATGTACTTTGTTCAATTGTATGTACTTTGTTCAATTGTATGTACTTTGTTCGATTGTATGTACTTTGTTCAATTGTATGTACTTTGTTCGATTGTATGTACTTTGTTCAATTGTATGTACTTTGTTCAATTGTATGTACTTTGTTCAATTGTATGTACTTTGTTCAATTATATGTACTTTGTTCAATTGTATGTACTTTGTTCGATTGTATGTACTTTGTTCAATTGTATGTACTTTGTTCAATTGTATGTACTTTGTTCAATTGTATGTACTTTGTTCAATTGTATGTACTTTCCACGATGAATTCTGTACATTAAATCGGTTGAAATCAAAGGGTGTAGTTTCAGTCTCACCTCACCTTCACACTGACCTTCAGCTTGACCTTAAGCCTCACTAAGGTCGATTTGTACAGAACTTTGAAATGTACGATATACTTGAAGATGTTGATTCATTATATCGAAAGACTTTTCTTTCCGTGCAAGAAAACTGCAATGTTTAATTCAGGAATAACTATGACGTATAGATTGCACAAAGTCATAGCCGTTATTTTAACATTTAAAAATCTGATTCAACTTTAATCCACTCTGTTTGATACCTCAAAACAGATAAAGCGATTGCATCTATTGCCAAAACACTACAATAAATTATGGAACAAACTTTATTGAAGGCAAACAATATTATATATTTCCCACACTTTATGATATGGACTAATTTTAATGTTCAAGGTATATTTTTGATATTCATTCCAGGTTCATCGGGTGTGTTTGATAAAACTTGATCAAACTCGTAAGGAGTATAGCGTGGGGCATCCCCCGATTCTACTCTAGTAAAATTGCTTGGTGGAAAATTCGAGAGTAATTTTTATAACACATACTAAAGAACCCCAACGGTAGTGTGGAAGATCGAAAAGCGACGCAAAGAACGGATATGGCAACTTCATAAAATCAGTTTAACATTTCCAGCGAAAATGCAAAAAACACTCAAAAAGAATCTTGACGGATAATTACAAATAGTGCACGTCTGCCACGCTGACAATTTAATTGTAAAGGCAATGTTCATAGCGTCAGGCAATATATTTTCAAACAAAAGTGAAACTGTTAGTTTTTACTGCCCTTTATAAAATAGGACTGAAAGTAAATTATTTTAAGCTCTATTTTCTTTTCTGTAGAATGAAAGGAGATAACCGTATTTATGCAATGTAAAGTATATTTACCTTGTGGCAATACAAATTCAACTTAAAATAAAACTATTTGTTTTAATGGTCTCTTACAAAGTAGGGCTGAAAGTAGATTGCTTCAAGTTTCGTAACTTTTCCTTTTCGTCGAATCCAATTGAAATAACCCAAAGAAGTGATATCTTCACGACAGAACAGATAGATAGATAGATAGATAGATAGATAGATAGATAGATAGATAGATAGATAGATAGATAGATAGATAGATAGATAGATAGATAATGAACACGGTGCCAACTGTACATTCAGCATTTTAAGAACTGGCTCTGTGTTAGGGACACATTTACAACGATGCCCCAAATTTCGCTATACAAAATTTAACGAATCTCACCACCGTCATTCTACATGCATCACAATATTCAAAGTCATTCAATATTAAGAAAAGTTACAAAGAGAAGTTGACGGACCACAATAGCTTAGGAGATAAGCACTCGCTTTGCATCTGAGAGGTCTATGGTTCAATTTATGGTGCAAAACAAGAGAACCGACATTTATCCGGTTGTTCTAACCGAACCTTGTCCACCTTGACACCTAAGAAGGATCAAAAAGGGTTCCCAACACTTGTTTTACTATCCAGAAAAGGGAAATACAAGTATTGTAAAGAGTGTACGTGTCATATAAGGATTTATTTCGGATTTACAAGCATACAGTCTCTAATGCATCATGATTTAGCAAGCATCCACACCCTTGAGCAGATCTACATATTATGATTCTCAGCCTTTTGTCTGAATTTTGTTTTACTTTGCGAGATTCTCCTTTAGTTCCTTTCCAACTCTGATGTATAGTTTCTCATATCACATATCAAAACACGTTTTCTCCTCAATCATATTTATTTCTATATCATCCACTCCCTTTTCAACCTGGATGGTGATTCCTGAAATTCATTATCTAAGTCGGTTTCTTCGAATAAATCATCGTATTTATGCATCTCTCTCTGGCCATACCTTTTAGTTCTTTTTCTAGACTCCACTTCTTTTGCATGATCAACTTTCACGTCAATCTTCTTTCCTTCTCCAAATTTGTAAGAAAGAAACTTTCCTTAGGGTCCATTTCTTTTGTAATCCTACATTTTGGTCGTCCACATTTCCGACCGCTGATTCTTTCTTCTTCGGCACATAAATCTCCGCTCTTGTCCAAAATATATCCGTTTTCTGTGATATCTCTTCGCCAAGCCATTTAGTATATGTAACGGTGTGAATGATAAACTCCAGATTTGTGTCCATTTTGCCCTTAATATGAGAAAAAAATCATCCAATAACACAGGAATTATTCTATGTGCCTTTTGGTATTCGAACTGAGAGAATTCGCTGTAACATAATGCGAGGCACATGATGATTATCGTTCTCCCACTGTTCTCTACCGCATTCATGATGTTAATAATAATACTAATACTACTAATAATAATAATGACAACAACAACAACAATCCTTATCATCATCACCATCATCATCATCATCATCATTAACGTTATATTTCATGTCGTCGTCATTATAAATATAATCAAAATCCATGTTATAATCGAAAAGAAATAATAGAAAAAAATATATCGATGACAATAAAACAACAATAGACAACAGTAAAAGAATATAAGAACAAGTCATACTACTTTGATAAATAAAAGAGATTTCATTATTCCCGTGAGATAAAACATTTGCCTTCTTAAAAGAAGGGAGAACTTTGTCATTATTGTTAATTATGACAACAGCGACCACTTCACTAACTGAAATCCAAATACAGTATTTATAAGTACCTTTTAATAGATCAGTTTACCATCGAATACTTTTCGCTTACTTTTGCATTTGGAATGATACCGCAAAAATTGAAAATTTGAAAATCGAAAAATTCACTACAACTGAATTTTAACCAGCCAAACCGAAATAAAAATGAAAGCGGAAAATACAATACAGTTTTACAGACAATAGGAAAGAAAAACCGCAGCAAATTTAAGTAGTAATCATAATAAATTATACTGTATAATGTCTTCTTTGGTCACCTTCGGGAATGCAGACATAAATAGAACCCTAATTCCTTCTTCAGAACGATTTACAAGTCTCGTGGAATTTGTACGAGAGGAAAGCGTCCATTTCTTATTATCTGAAAAATAATCAAATTTAAAAAAAAAATTATGAATCTATTTCCTGCAGACAATAACTAACATTGCAATTGTTTAAAAACAACCAAGTTCAGATCTTCTCTTTCTAGTTAATGATTATGAGTCCAAATGGTCATAGTGTGGACTTCAATAGTAAATTAAATGATCCAGTTAATTATATGGATACAAAATGGAGTTACAGAAAGAAAAAAAAGAAAAGAAAACCACCCCAAAAATATCTTTATTGATCATGTTTTATTTTACTGTTTTCATAACATAAAATCGTATTTTGTTATATTTTCCTTTTCAAAAAACAAGTTTGTCGAGTTGAAATCGTTCTTGACTATCACTACGACTACTAATTTTTCTCATGCATAACACGAAGCAATGCCGATAAAACCGTGCGCTTAACTGATTCAAGAGCTATGATGACAGCTTCTGTGGTATGTCCTTGGGCATGGCAGTAACTTCAATTGCCTTTGCTCTAAATAATCTACTTGTGTTGCTGTGCCGTAAGACACCAAACCTTATTATATCTGAAAAAGGCTCCTACATACATAATGTGAAGGGTTTCACTCACGGTTTTATCGGCAAAGCCTCGAGACTTACACGAGAAAGAGAGTGTGGCTGTCCATCATAGAATGGCATGCACTAACTCTTGTAGTTAGCATACGAAACGCCCAAACCAGTTTAATGCGCGATTGTTTCACCAGTAAATGTAATCAAACCGTAAATATAACGACCGCAATTCTAAAACAAACTTATTGGTTTGTATCCACTTCATGGTCCAATACTTGTTGCTTAAATCCTGTCAGATCAAAAACAAAAAGAATACAATTTAACAACTCTTTAGAGGGTTGACTTTCTTACGGAACATTAATTTCAAGAGCAGTTTGTTTACAAGTCATAGCTCTTTACGCGTACTAGTTAGAATACATTTTTCCCGATTTCGATCAATTCTAACCCTTTCGGACTTGTGTTAAAAGACCAAATCAATGTATGTATAGTGGGAAACAAAATAACACTTTTGCATATTTCATCTTAACCTGTCAATTTCATCCTTTTCTTTATTTTCGTATTTATTCTTTGATTTTTCAAGCAAGTGGCCATTCATCTGTTTGTGGTATGAGCAAATGTATAGATTACTTTTCGCTAGGTCACCAAGATACGTGTAACTTTTCATCTTGGTGTGTTTGTGTTTTATGGAAATATAATTGTAAGGTCTCATTTACTCCACTAAGTCATGGAAATGTAATTGTAAGGTCTCATTTACTTCACTAAGTCATGGAAATGTAATTGTAAGGTCTCATTTACTCCACTAAGTCATGGAAATGTAATTGTAAGGTCTCATTTACTCCACTAAGTCATGGAAATGTAATTGTAAGGTCTCATTTACTCCACTAAGTCATGGAAATGTAATTGTAAGGTCTCATTTACTCCACTAAGTCATGGAAATGTAATTGTAAGGTCTCATTTACTCCACAAAGTCATGGAAATGTAATTGTAAGGTCTCATTTACTCCACTAAGTCATTTCTGTATAGTCTGAAGCAGTTTAGCCACAGTCATGATGTTTGATTATATTATAATAATCTCGAGTTCTTTCATTGCTTTATTCATGTGTGCTGTATTTGTCAGCCATTATTTCTTTCTTCCTTCCTTCCTATATATTTTACATTTATTCATGTACGTACATATGCATACATGCATGCATGTATGTATGGATGGATGTATGTTCTTTTGCATACGAGGGCCCAGCAACGTGGAACGAATTGCCCACTGAACTTAGACACAAAGAAACAGTGATCTCATTCAAGAGCGCTCTTAAAACTCACCTATTTCCACTGCAAGAATAGACCTAGAGACTTAATAATGTTTCTTATCTTAACTATTTTCAGCATGTTTTTGTGTTCTAATTTCATGGTGTTTGTTTTTCGTAATCATATCATTATATATGTTTTTAGGTGTTATCTAATGTTGTAAAGCGCTTAGAGCTTCTAAAGATTAGACGCTATACAAAGTCCTCATTATTATTATTAGTAGTAGTATTATGTGTGGATCAATAGATGGATGTATGCATGGATAGATAAATAGATAGATAGACCTGGTTGGATGTTTCATTTATTATCAACTATTTTCTCTGTCTGCTTACATATTATTCATTTTCTATCTAAATATATATCTATCAAGTTAGCTAGCTAGTTAACTAGCCAACGAACGACTGAGTGATTGAGTATCTACCAATTTTAAAGGACTCTTTACCCCAATTCATACAACCAAGGCAACATTAAAGGCAGAGCAAATGGTGCAGTTGCTCCCGCAACGCGCGTAATACGTAATATGTGTCGTAAAGTGTCTTTTTTCAACGGGGGGGGGGGGGGGGGCACGTTTTCTGAAATTGATCGAGGGCCTCCTGCCACCAACAGTAGGTAAATATTTGTTTCTCCGCTTGTCCCTATCTGCGTATCCGTCTGTACATTTATTTTCAAAAGATCCATTTCTTATACATGTATCAACACATATTAGAAAACAAAGTTCTTTTTAGTGCATTTCAGTTAAAACTGAACATTTGGTCACTTCTTTTCTCCACATTTTTCTTTCTCCGTCAACAGTAGTAACAATGTTTTCTCCCTTTAAATTTATTCTGCATCTTCCATTCAATTTTCATTTTTCTGTCTTTTTTCGTTTTTTTATTCTGTGTCCCCCCCCCCCCCCGTTCATTTTTCTTTTTTCTTCTTTTTCTTTCTTTCTCTCTTGCTGCATCCTACTTTCCTTCATGTTTCCCTTACCCTTTTGTCTTTCTCTTTCTGTCTTCTTATTTTCAGTTCTTCTTTCTTTCTGTTTTCTTCACTTCAATTTTTATTTCTGTCTATCTGTCTTCTTCCAATCATTTTTATTTTGTTCCTTCTGTCTGTCTATCTCCTCCTCCTCATCTTCTTTTGTTTTCTTTTTCTCTTTTGCTTCTTCTTTCACAAGTGCATAATAACTGCAATTTAGATACATACATTTATGCTCGTAAATGTCAGATAGACAGTCACGTACTTTTTATAAGAGCTACAAAATGAATGACACTATCCTGAATGAACGATTATTTTAGATAAAGGGTATGCAGAAGTTTGAAAACTTACAAAATACAACCTATCCTGTTGTCACACAATAAATTGACACAATAAAGACGCGGGAACTCTTGTTCAAACATATACTTTTGATTAAAATCTTATTGATCTTACTCAGGGGAACGAAATAGAACATGACAGGATTAGTGAGAATTCCAAAGTTATCCAGTCATAACTGATAACGTTTCTCCATCTATCAAAACTTCCTGTTGACGTGATCTGTGAGTAAGTTCACGTGCACTATATCACGCGAAGGGGGTTGGGAGGTTGGGCTGTATCCAAATATTCCTGCCGTTCATCAGTGGATGGTATGATATTAAATATAGTATTTTAAATGCTCAGTTAAAACAATATGACGATTTCTACTGCGATGCACTGAAAAAGAAGAAAATGAAATAAACACCAATATCCACAAAACGTTACCAAATATTGCTATCGAACGAATTGCATGTACCTCTCTCTCTCTCTCTCTCTCTCTCTCTCTCTCTCTCTCTCTCTCTCTCTCTCTCTCTCACACACACACACACACACACACACACACATACGATTGTAGATTCTATTAAGAAAAAGCCATAAAATGGCATGGCCCAAAGTTTTTCCTTCACACGTGCTAATAACCTATCGACCGTCTACCAATACCATCGTTGTCAAAGGTGTGAACACCACGTGATTTAACGAAACATTGGCAGCTTGTCGGACTTTCAGGATTAATGTTCGTCACCTGTCACTATATATCATATACAAATTCAAATCGTCATAACTTAAACATTTTTCAATCATTTTTTTCACCAAATTTTCAGTATGCAGATTAACATTAACACTAATTCACATGGGGTAAGTGTCAACATTAAATACTTTTACTTTATATGATATAGTAGGCAAATGAGTAGAACGTGCTTATCTCTGCTGTGGCGATAGGTCAATTGGAAGTACCATAATGGCTATAATTGTCATAATTTACCCTTCAGTAAACAACGATTGACAAGGCGATTGTCAATAAGCGTGTAGCGTGCAGTATGCTGAGGCCACGTGTAATGTATAGCATACACCATACCCTCTGACTCGAACATGTTCCGCTATCTAGTAGGAGAACGAACACAACTGGCTTCAGAATTGATTAATGAACCCAACACTCAGACTGTTTGTTCTCCAGAGATAATTGAGACCAGCATTCACTTCAAACGTTTTTATTTTGTTATCTTTGATTTTTTTTTAGAACTGCAGTATTTAGATCTCTTTGAATAGGTGACGAAACCTTAATTGGACAGTCCAACCTGTCTTAATCAGCTACCTCCAGAAAGTGAGCAAAGTGACCTGTAAAGACAGGTGTTTGCTTAATAGAGGTTCATTAATTTTGGTTAATAAGACATTGAAATATTGGCTGTTTAAGACAGGCGACTGCTTGATACAGGTGACGTTTGAGCAGATTTAACTGTATCATAAATAAAATTACTAATGATACCACATTTTCCCCAAAAGCATGTTATTTGTATATGTCTAACGAAAGCCTTTCTACTTTCAACTTGAAATGTTTCGCGCATTTAATTACGTGCCAAAATAACGGGTTTTGTTTCCCCTGTCATTCTCTAACAACTGCTGTAATTCACATTAGCTTTTGCAATGTATTCTTTTAGTAGGTCAATGAAAGTAAAATAGTAACGCCATTGATTATTTGCATTTGTAAAATATCAATCCATGCTTTTTGTAATCTATTATAAAAAGGAAAGCTTAAGTGATTAAAACATTCGACTTTAATAGTGTTGCCTACATGTGATATTTATTGACTTTTAAACTTTTTAGACAATTAGGCAATTGAATGACTTTCACACTTTTTAGACAATTAGGGAATTATAAATATCGTCTTAAAACATAATCACTCGAACACACAAACAGTGGCACGCACAGAGGAGGAAAATTAATTTTTTCGTATCTACTCTTGTTACTCAGTTTATGAGCGTAGCTAGAACGCAAATTTACTTCGAAGAGCTATGTTTACAAAGTTAAGTTGTAATTTGAACATTATGCGGTGACTATGTGTATTAGGAGATAAAATAGTGGTAAATCAAAGGATATGTTCAGTAGCGACGTTTTGAATACCTAAGAATTCATGCCATCGTCGTCAGATATGAACGCAATTTACGCATTGTTTGTCCATTACAAATGTTAATATATCTTATTCAGGCCGCCTAATATGTTTTACTGCCAAATGTTTTGTTAAACAACTATTTTACAACAGTTAGAAACAGAGTATAAATAAGCATTCAAACCGTAGGAGCCACGATAAACTGAATACATAGCCACAATAAAGAAATCTTAATAATCTGCCACACTAATAGTCCTTAATAAACTGCTAACACTATGGGTGACTTAAAAGTCACTGACCACGTATATTGTACAAAGGTATGATAGCATTCCTAGTCATAAAAGAAACACATTTTGTTATGTACCTACACCATAAAAATATCTAATTAGTTTTACAAATCCGTGTTTTAATGAAAATAATAGTTTAGAAATATCCGTAAACATTTGGGAGTTTCCGCGTGCTAAAAACGGATTTGACGAAAATGTATCCCTTTCCATTCAATCATATGTTCATCCGTTTAATTTCCCAGCGTAAATATAGATGTGATATATACTAACGATCGTGGTTTTCTATAGCAAGTATGGCGCGCTGCATAAGGATGCAACCAAAAGAATGATGATGGAATAAAAGGGTTATTTCTTTCTCCGAAAAAACCCTGTTTACAGTAAAAACTTGATTGAAGCAATGGGATCAAATCGGGTCAGCGATGGGACAGTTGTTCTATTTGTGTAGCATTATACCGTTTATATATAATGCACCCTTCCTCCGTGATGAAATCCATTGAGGGTACAAACGAAATTAAATCTGTTAAAGACAGCAGTGTCCAGCATATTCTCGGAGACTGTGCAATAGAAGAATAAATCCCTGCCGTCAACAGAGAAGTTTGGACATTCTTGATCCCATGGAAAGCTCGTTGGTGCTTATGAGAAGAGAAACAGAAAAAGCGTAAGTAAAATATACCTAATAATAATGCTATAATAATTTTAGTGCAAATTTGAAGTATCAATGTCCGAAAAAAAAATGCATAATGCTTTTTTAATGTGTAGAGTGTAAACTATAATCAAATTATGTTTAGCATTATTATAGCCTATATGAAGTCAAAATGAGTTTTAAAAATAGAAATTGGTTATTACCCTGGGACATATATATAATTATAGGTGTACAAGTTTGTATAGAATCAGAGAGAGAGAGAGAGAGAGAGAGAGAGAGAGAGAGAGAGAGAGAGAGAGAGAGAGAGAGAGAGAGAGAGAGAGAGGATGTAAGGACAGGCTACTAAATGTTGCCATCGAACGAAGAATGGATGCTCTTGCAAATCCACTAGTGTATTAAAAGGATTCTGATTGGGTGAATGCCAATGGTGACGCAAAAAAAAAATAAAAAAAAAAAAAAAAAAATGTTTACATTGGGGCTGGGTGTGTGGGTATGTTTCACATGTTCCTCAACTCTTAATTACTTTTTCTTTCCTCAGATATGTCTATCGGAGTTACGTTCCCTATATCATATACTCAGATGTGAGCAATTACGAAGTCCAAACAGGAATCCATGCCTTTATGAGGAATATGTGAAACGAATGAAAAAAAGAATCTACTCCGAAGATTGAAGATTATTCACCTCTGCAATGCATAGCTTGTTGTCGTCCTTACGAATGCTAAAATGATTTCAGGCTTGTGGGACACCCACCCACACACACACACACACACACACACACACACACACAACCTACAATAGCCGGATTAACAGTATATTGTTTTATGTATCTCATATATATCTTCTTCTTCGGATAGAACGGCAAGGGACGTTTCTTCAACATCCACCCTCCTCCCCCCAAAAAAAATAATAAGAAGAAAAAAAAATTCAGGTTCTATAAAAAAATAATAAAACCAATTTGGTTCTGTTTGATTTGGGGTTTTGAACCACAGCAAAACAAAAAGTTTTTTTAAATTGTTTTATTAGCGAGGCAATTGGGGTAGTATGCTTTGCCCAGGGACACACCACGGTAGCCGGCACAGGCTGATCTGAACGTACCTACGCCCTACACGCTAACCATTGAGCCAGTGCACCAGAAAACGAACGGATAAGCAGACAAACAGACAAGAAGACAAAAAGACTTACATTGAGAGAAAGAAGGATAATTAACTTGATAAAAATGATCGGGAATTAGCGGCGATGTTGTCCTAACTTTCACTATCTTTTGCAGTTATCAATCATAGGTCAACACGTGATGTATTACATGCCCTATTAACCTTACACGATTGATGTGGCGTTCGATGTGCATAATCTGTCCGTATTTTCCTATCAGAAGCCCAGTCTGAAACTATTTAGTTGTTTTTGCTGACGTCAATATTCGTACATGCGGCAAACGAAACTTCATTAAATACCTGTTTGATTTAAGTTTCGTTCACCTTGTATAACTGGAAATATTTAGAAAGCATAAAAGAGAGGGTATGCAATACATACAAAACTACAATTCATTCTTTATTCTGAGTTAGTGGAAGAAAGAAAAGAAGAAAAACACTTTCTAAACGGCGTATAAACATGTTACGGCCTAAACATATCCATACGCCATATCAAACACGTTCTTGTCGTCGACTAGAAACAAAAAAAAGTATGTAGTATTGCATATTTATTGATACCCGTTTATTCTTATGTGATTGATGTGGCGTTCGATAAGGATGTTAAACCAGAATTTCATTATTGTACTCTCAGACTAGAACTATTTAGTTGTTTTCACTGACGTTGGCCCATCGATACTTTTGGGACCACCAAGCCAAATCTTTTTAACTACCAATTTGCTTAGAATTTAATTAACAATGTGTACAATTTGGAAAGGATACAGGAATATTATATGTACAGTAATACATACAATATCACATTCATGTGTTTTTTTTTTCTTCTTTCTTCCTTTGTTTCTCCGACTCGTTGGAAAGAGTTTTTTTCGACATGGCATATGGATACGTCTAGGTCTGACTGCTTCGGTTTCAGCATATCACTAAGCCATATCAAACCCATTCTTTCCACCAACATGGAAAAAAAGGGTTGTGTAGTTTTGTGTATGTATGACACGGTTCAAGGATATTATAACAGAAGTAAAGAAGATGACGTGCCTGGCCTCGATGGTTGCGTAGATCAGCATATGTATCCGTTAAGTGGTTCTAAAAAAACATGCAACGGTCAAAACCAAAATGGACTGCCAGACGTTTTAAATTGTCTAATTAAAATAAAACAAAAATATGATAATACATAATGTGCCTGTTATATGTGGATTTATTTCGGATTAAGAAGTATATATTGATTTCTTTCGGATCAACAAGTATACATATTCTAATGCATCATGACCTATCAAATGTCTAACAGCTCTACATATTGCTGCTGTCTCCGATTATGAATTTTTGGTCTAACAATTGTCTTCTCTGCGTGGGTCGTTTTTAAGTTCCTTTCTTTCTCTCAGGTCAAAATCATCTAAATGCAGTATCGTGGTGGGATAGAAGTGTTTTGTAGCTCTAAATTAAAACTTGAAAGAAGATTCGGTTCAAACTTTCCAGCTGTTGAAAATATTTGCCATATATATATATATATATATATATATATATATATATATATATATATATATATATATATATATATACATATATATATATATATATATATATATATATATATATATATATATATATATATATATATATATACATATGGGGGTGTTTAAAAGGAATTTGAGCAAAGGAGAATAACTCTAAAACCAAGTCATTGTTTGATCCTGTACATGCAGCAAATATATTCACAAACTTTCTGCATATGGCATAAAAAGCACAGTACTCAATGAGATATTTTTCATTCAGAAAACAACATGTTTGCATTAACAACCAAATTTCGCAAGTAATTTCGACCAGTGATGTCGTTCCTCGTGGTTTAGGTTTGCGACGTAGTAGTAAAGGGAAATGAGACTTCTGGACCAAAACATTTTCTCCAGGTCTTTTCAAGGCTGATGGAGCCTTCTATCCATAGATTTTTTTCTCTCAAATTTTAAGCATTAAAAAACCGTAAAAACGTTCGATTAAACCACAGAAAAATTGACAGAAACATATGATACAAAGTTTGATTAAACGATGGATAGTAAAATTTGTCAGAGAAAAGACCTGGAGAAAATGTTTTGGTCCAGAAGACCTCATTTCCCTTTACTATTACGCAATAATTACAAACAATAATTATGTCGACGAATTTTTCCATTAATTAACGCAATAACAAAATACATGAAACAAATTACACAAATAACCGAAACAAAAACAATCAATCAACAACATCAACAACATCAACAATCGAACGAAATAACCGCAACACAAACAATCAATCAACAACATCAACAACATCAACAATCGAATGAAATAACCGCAACACAAACAATCAATCAACAACATCAACAATCGAATGAAATAACCGCAACACAAACAATCAATCAACAACATCAACAATCGAATGAAATAACAGCAACACAAACAATCAATCAACAACATCAACAATCGAATGAAACAACCTACATCAACAACAATATCAACAACCACTAATTAATTACATTTATCCATGATTAACACGATCATTATTAAGCTTTAATCGAGTAATGACCAAGTGCTAGTGTATTAATGCCATCGCCACACCATCGCTTATCATCGAAATTACACAAACTTTTTTTGGTAAATACTTGCGTATTAATCCGATGATTTGTCGATCGAAATGATCTGATCTTCGCGTATTGCAGTTCTCCGTCTAGCGCACGCTTATAATTATCAAATTTTATGATTTTCTCAACAACTTTTCGTGATATTCCCTTGGCTATCTTTTTGATTTTATCGGCTAGTTGGATGGCGTACATTTTGCTTCGAAGACCGATAAACTCTGAAATTGGTAATGAACTGAACTCATCTTTGAACTTGTAAATCACCATCTTATTATTTGGGTTGTAGCATTTGTGGTTGCTAGGATAATCCGATAAATCAAAGTGCTCGCTCATTTGCAGCATATCATCGTATAAATCTTTAGTGTGAAATAAACACAGCAACGAATCAATATCGGTGTAATACAATCGAACTCGATCCTTGTAATGCAATTTCAATACGTCATAGTAAAAGTAAAACATATGATGCTTCGATTCCTCGAGAACGGTAAATCCAATGTAGAGAGGCTTATTAATAAAAATACATGGTTTTCGTTTATCTATAGCAATTAGGTGCTCGCTGAAGATCTTTGCACTAACAAACAGGTCACTTTTAACAAGTTTACTTCGACGCTTTGCATTATTTACAAGTTCAATATTTTTACGTTTTCTAACATTTTCAATTGTTTTACCAAACACTGAATTGTTCATGAGCTTGAAGAAGTCCCGCTCAAACTCGGATTTGGATAGCATTCGTTGTGATGTATTAAAATCAATATAATTTTTCATGAAAGGCATCTGATTAAATTTAGTAACTCGATGGACCTGCTTAAGTATTAATCCGTGATCAATTGCTTGTTTCAATATTTTACAATGGCAAATATAATTTTTCTTATCGAATAGATTTGGTACTAATTTAGTACATTTTGAACCGCCGATGCCGTACAATTCTTTCTGATCGCGTTGTTTCGGGGATAGCATATCATCGTCAATCATTAATTTTTCTGGACAAAACGGAAAGTCATTATGGAAATCATGCAATTCTTTTGGATATTCGAGATCAACCTCAACGAAATAACTAATATTTTCTGGAATTTGTTTTGAAGCTTCTTTAAGAAATTGTTTGGGCTCAATCCACTTGAAATTTTTATAAGGCAATGGAAACGTCATCGCACCGCCATACAAATTATTTTTATCAAATAGAGCGAGATAGGATGATTCTTTCTCAGGATTATAATTAGGTAAGTATTTATTATTAGCTGCAACGTATTTACCGCTGGCGACGCTAATTCCACCACGAATGCCAGCTTCTATAAACAGAACCATTTCTTTATCTGTTAATAATTCTAGTTCGATTTTAGTGTATTTAAGCATTGCTTCCCATGATAGTCATGGCGAAGAATAGTACCAGCACGCGTCCAACTGGTAATTTCGCATGCAAACACTCCTAAATTCCTCGAAGACATCTGCTAATAGTAGTACGTCTGATTTAAGATAAATATCATGATAATCGCCGAGATTTTTACAACCAAATACGTCCCAAATTTGATTCGCACGATCGTATTCATCATCAGTGATTCCTTCCATGTTAAGTTTAGAATAGAAGTCAGCCACTATTGGTAATGATGTTTCTTCGAACTTGGAGAAGCGCGTCATGTATTCATATGGATAGATTCCCTTCAATTTCAATAATTTCGATTGTTCTGGATTAGGAAACTCACTGTGGAGATGACTGAAATTACCGCAGCAATTCGCCAATGCATCGAGTGGCTTCAACATGAATTGCAGACTATCTAAAAATCGAAGATGGCCGATGCTGAACGACATATATTTCTCGAATGTATTCGGAATAATCGATAATTTAGTGATTTTATGCTTTTTTATCAACTGCACAATTGCTGGGTCGTTTTGCGCTTGCATGATTAAATGGCTGTCATAACCTCTTAAATTATGGAATAGCACGGGAATGAAATCCGGACATTTGAAATGCAAATTGCAACTATTATGTGCGGCACCTCTGAATTTACCAGTAATATGGTCGTGATCTTTCACTGGAGTTTCATTATCAGCGAATTCCTGATCACAAATCCAACAATGATCCGCATTATTAAAACAATGAATTTCATCGTCGGTCATTGGTAACATTGGCACAGGCCGATCGATTATCTTTCGTATGTTATCGAGCTCCAATATTAGATTTTTGATAAGCCAAACTGCTGCGCTTTCATCTACCGTACTTGTCGCGCGATACAATTTCACTGGCCCAGTGTGATCGTTATTACTACACACAACTTTGTAAGCGGCAGGACAAACTACATGTTCATCTTCAATTATTATGCTACGATCAACCGCGCGATGTGGAAATAACAAACACTCGAAGTCAGCGTAAATCACAAATGGAATAATTTGTTTATGCTCAAATCTATCAAATTTTAGTATGTTTTTACCTTCTTCAGGTACTGTAATTAGTTGATTCTCCGAGCAAATATTTTTATGTTTCAACAATTGTTGTACGCTATAGCACGGGTAGAGACATCGGTAACAAATATAATGCTTTCCACGACGCGCTCCAATTTGTTGATGAAGTAAACGACTAATATCTTTGATCCACGAGAAATGTTGTTTATAGTATAAAAGATTAATTACAAATGCGCTGTGTTCAGTTTGATGAGATCGCTCAGAAACAAATAACGGATATATTATTTCCTGGGTTCGTTGCGTTTTAGTGTCAAATTCGTATCTCAATCCGTAAACATTGATCGCGATTCCGTTGTCCTTTAGACTTTGATTTTGATCTTCGAATAGTTGTATTTGATTTAATGACATTGGAAATGCAATTTTTGTTAATTTTAATAGTCTCTCATGTGGCCTGTAATTGTTAACTCTATCCACGTCTGTGTTTGCGGGGAATACTGCGGACAAAACTGCCCACTGGAAACACTTATTATCATCATTTTTTACATTAATAACGCTCTTTGTATTTTTTATTCGTTCTGGAAGATCAACATATGTCGCACCAAGAAATGGAACGTATTTAGCTGTATCAAATGTTATTTCGGTGATTCTTTGATAGACCCAACCCGACCCGCCTTGCTGGTACATATCAATGAAATTTTGTAGGTCTTGATGGATATTTTTCACAATATCAAATAAATTCGTGGATCGCATTATCTTTTGTACTGGTGAGGTATGCCATGGCTCTGCTATTTCGTCGGCCATTTCCGTAACATATAATTCAATTTTATGAAATAATATTTTGAAATGCACCATTAGTTTGATGTTGTAATGTTGCTTAAGATCCGCCTGGACTGTTCTGCTTAGTATTTGAAATAAATCGTTACAATTGTTGACATCATCAGATCGATCAAGCTTAACCTTGTAATGTTTATCAAAACCACCAAAACTACTACTAATGCGTGCGATGGAAACTCTTGTTGTTTAACACTGTAACGTTCCAGTGATTTACTTCGCCGATGGGCAGATGTTTGTTGATATTGATTTCGTTCCAGAGATCGTCCTCTACGCGATCGATTGTAATTGCGGTTCATTTGCAATTTATTTGGTGATTGGCTCATGTTAAATATTATTATGTTATATTTTAGATAAAATTTCAATTGATTTTAATTTCCTCACCACAATTTTTTGCATGGTGATTGTTTTTAATTTGGCGTTTTATTTTTACATTCGGATAATAAACTTGTTTGTATTGCATTTTATATCCACCATAGCGAGTGCAGTAATTGCTAGGATTTCTAGTGCCCTTACCACAGTTTTTGCACGGTGCCATTATAATTCCGCGTTTAATCTTCAGAGCATGAAATCCACAATACTCTTCCATACAACGTTTATGACATAATTAGGTGGAGCCTTGAATTAACCAGGGACATCTATTTGTTCCAATCATTATTATATTATATTTTATATTTTTACATTTAATTTTTAATCAGTGCGTGTTATTTTAATAAGTCCCATTTTCTCCAACTGCATTAATTGCCTGCGATAATCCTTTATTTGTTGGTTAATAGGACCTAGGACATTTGCTTCAAATGGCGACATCTGCGGTGCATCATCATCAACATCATCATCAGCGTCATCAGCGTCATCATCAACAACAACAACGGCGATATCCACATCATCATCGATTAATCACTGACCAGCTGTGGCAACATCATCATCAATTGATTCTTGGCCAACCGCGGCGATGATAACATCATTAGTGTTTTTAACACTGCTGGAATTGGCAGCACTAGTATTTGCATTAGCGCCATCAATCAATTGCGATCGATCAACACTGGCATTGGCAGCAGCTGGCGGTCTCAACCACCTTCGATTGCGTCGTCGTCGAGTTTATGGCCCCAGATAATTATACGTCCAGCAGTTCTCTCCAATATTGCAGACACCAAAAGCCAAGCTAATAATTTTCATTGTTGGATTTTTGATTTTACGAGACAAGAAATAATTATTTTTTTTTTTTATCAATATCATTACTGCACCAACTCATCTTCTGTTTAACCTCATCGGGCTCTGTTGCCATTAGTTGATTTAACGTGCCTGATTCGAACGTTTTCTTTGTGCCGTTTATTATTAATTCACGTCGCATCTTCATTAGTCACGGCACAATTATTTCACCGTTGCTGCTGCTCAACATCATTATATATTTTAGTTTATATATTTTTTATATTTAATTTCCAATCATCAACATTAGAATGAAACAATCAACATCAACATTAGAATGAATCAACATCAACATTAACATGAAACAATCAATCAACATCGACATGTATCATCGACATTACAATGAATTAACATCGGCATTAAAATGAACCAACATCAAACAATCAACATCAACATTAGAATGAATCAACATCAACATCAACATCGACATGAAACAATCAACATCAACATCGACATGTATCATCAACATCAACATTAACATGAAACAATCAACATCAACATTAGAATGAAACAATCAACATCGGCATTAGAATGAAACAATCAACATCGACATGAAACAATCAACATCAACATCGACATGTATCATCGACATTAGAATGAATTAACATCGGCATTAAAATGAACAAACGTCAAACAATCAACATCGGCATGAAACAATCAACATCAACATCAACATGAAACAATTAACATCGACATGTATCATCGACATTAGAATGAATTAACATCGACATTAGAATGAATCAACATCAACATTAGAATGAAACAATCAACATCAACATTAGAATGAAACAATCAACATCAACATTAGAATGAAACAATCAACATCAACATTAGAATGAATCAACATCAACATTAACATGAAACAATCAATCAACATCAACATGTATCATCAACATCAGCATTAAAATGAAACAATCAACATCAACATTAGAATGAAACAATCAACTTTGGCATTAGAATGAACCAATCAACATCGACATGAAACAATCAACATCAACATCGACATATATCATCAACATGTATCATCAACATTAGAATGAATTAACATCAGCATTAAAATGAAACAATCAACATCAACATCGACATTAGAATGAAACAATCAACATCGGCATGTATCATCGACATTAGAAACAATCAACATCAGCATGTATCATCGGCATTAGAAACAATCAACATCAACATCGACATTAGAATGAATCAACATCAACATCAACATCGGCATTTGAAACAATTAACATCAGCATGTATCATCGGCATTAGAAACAATCAACATCAGCATGTATTATCTGCATTAGAAACAATCAACATCGGCATATATCATCGACATTAGAAACAATTAACATCAACATCGGCATATATCATCGACATTAGAAACAATCAACATCGACATATATCATCGGCATGTGTCATCGACATTAGAAACAATCAACATCGGCATATATCATCGACATTAGAAACAATCAACATCGACATATATCATCGGCATGTATCATCGACATTAGAAACAATCAACATCGGCATGTATCATCGACATTAGAAACAATCAACATCAGCATGTATCATCGGCATTAGAAACAATCAACATCGGCATATATCATCGGCATGTATCATCGACATTAGAAACAATCAACATCAGCATGTATCATCGACATTAGAAACAATTAACATCAACATCAGCATGTATCATCGACATTAGAAACAATCAACATCAGCAATCGAAGGTGGTTGAGACCGCCAGCTGGGGCCAATGCCAGTGTTGATCGATCGCAATTGATTGATGGCGCTAATGCAAATACTAGTGCTGCCAATTCCAGCAGTGTTAAAAACACTAATGATGTTATCATCGCCGCGGTTGGCCAAGAATCAATTGATGATGATGTTGCCACAGCTGGTCAGCGATTAATCGATGATGATGTGGATATCGCCGTTGTTGTTGTTGATGATGGCGCTGATGACGCTGATGATGATGTTGATGATGATGCACCGCAGACGTCGCCATTTGAAGCAAATGTTCTAGGTCCTATTAACCAACAAATAAAGGATTATCGCAGGCAATTAATGCAGTTGGAGAAAATGGGACTTATTAAAATAACACGCACTGATTAAAAATTAAATGTAAAAATATAAAATATAATATAATAATGATTGGAACAAATAGATGTCCCTGGTTAATTCAAGGCTCCACCTAATTATGTCATAAACGTTGTATGGAAGAGTATTGTGGATTTCATGCTCTGAAGATTAAACGCGGAATTATAATGGCACCGTGCAAAAACTGTGGTAAGGGCACTAGAAATCCTAGCAATTACTGCACTCGCTGTGGTGGATATAGAATGCAATACAAACAAGTTTATTATCCGAATGTAAAAATAAAACGCCAAATTAAAAACAATCACCATGCAAAAAATTGTGGTGAGGAAATTAAAATCAATTGAAATTTTATCTAAAATATAACATAATAATATTTAACATGAGCCAATCACCAAATAAATTGCAAGTGAACCGCAATTACAATCGATCGCGTAGAGGACGATCTCTGGAACGAAATCAATATCAACAAACATCTGCCCATCGGCGAAGTAAATCACTGGAACGTTACAGTGTTAAACAACAAGAGTTTCCATCGCACGCATTAGTTCGCAGTAGCTTTGGAGGTTTTGATAAACATTACAAGGTTAAGCTTGATCGATCTGATGATGTCAACAATTGTAACGATTTATTTCAAATACTAAGCAGAACAGTCCAGGCGGATCTTAAGCAACATTACAACATCAAACTAATGGTGCATTTCAAAATATTATTTCATAAAATTGAATTATATGGTACGGAAATGGCCGACGAAATAGCAGAGCCATGGCATACCTCTCCAGTACAAAAGGTAATGCAGTCAACTAATTTATTTGATATTGTGAAAAATATTCACCAAGACCTTCAAAATTTCATTGATATGTATCAACAGGGTGGATCCGGTTGGGCCTATCAGAGAATCACAGAAATGACCTTTGATACGGCTAAGTATATGCCATTCGTAGGTGCGACATATGTTGATCTTCCAGAGCGAATAAAAAACACAAAAGGCGTTGTTAACGTAAAAAATGACGATAATAAGTGTTTCCAGTGGGCAGTTTTGTCCGCAGTATTCCCCGCAAACACAGACGTGGATAGAGTTAACAATTACAGGCCACATGAGAGACTATTAAAATTAACAAAAATTACATTTCCAATGCCGATGGATCAAATACAAAAATTCGAGGATCAAAATCAAAGTCTAAAGGACAACGGAATCGCGATCAATGTTTACGGATTGAGATACGAATTTGACACTAAAACGCAACGAACCCAGGAAATAATATATCCGTTATTTGTTTCTGAGCGATCTCATCAAACTGAACACAGCGCATTTGTAATTAATCTTTTATACTATAAACAACATTTCTCGTGGATCAAAGATATTAGTCGTTTACTTCATCAACAAATTGGAGCGCGTCGTGGAAAGCATTATATTTGTTACCGATGTCTCTACCCGTGCTATAGCGTACAACAATTGTTGAAACATAAAAATATTTGCTCGGAGAATCAACTAATTACAGTACCTGAAGAAGGTAAAAACATACTAAAATTTGATAGATTTGAGCATAAACAAATTATTCCATTTGTGATTTACGCTGACTTCGAGTGTTTGTTATTTCCACATCGCGCGGTTGATCGTAGCATAATAATTGAAGATGAACATGTAGTTTGTTCTGCTGCTTATGAAGTTGTATGTAACAATAATGATCATACTGGACCAGTGAAATTATATCGCGCATCAAGTACCATCGATGAAAGCGCCGCAGTTTGGCTGATTAAAAATTTAATATTGGAGCTCGATAACATACGAAGAATAATCGAACGTCCAGTACCAATGTTGCCAATGACAGACAATGAAATTCAGTCGTTTAACGATGCGTCTCATTGTTGGATTTGTGATAAAGAATTTGCTGAGAATGAAACTCCGGTAAAAGACCACGACCATGTTACTGGTAAGTACAGAGGCGCCGCACATAATAGTTGTAATTTGCATTTCAAATGTCCTGATTTTATTCCAGTGTTATTCCATAATTTACGTGGTTATGATAGTCATTTAATCATGGAAGCTCAAAATGATCCAGCAATCGTGCGGTTAATAAAAAAGCATAAAATCACCAAATTATCTATTATTCCAAATACATTTGAGAAATATATGTCCTTCAGCATTGGACATCTTCGATTTTTGGATAGCCTGCAATTCATGTTGAAGCCACTCGATGCATTGGCGAATTGCTGCGGTAATTTCAGTCATCTCCACAGTGAGTTTCCTAATCCAGAACAATCAAAATTATTAAAATTAAAAGGAATATATCCGTACGAACACATGACGCGCTTCTCCAGATTCGAAGAAACATCGTTACCAATAGTGGCTGACTTCTATTCTAAACTTAACATGGAAGGAATCACCGATGATGAGTACAATCGAGCGCATCAAATTTGGAATGTATTTGGTTGTAAAAATCTTGGTGATTATCATGATATTTATCTTAAATCAGACGTACTACTATTAGCAGATGTCTTCGAGGAATTTAGGAGTGTTTGCATGCGAAATTACCAGTTGGACGCGTGCTGGTATTATTCGTCGCCATGACTATCATGGGAAGCAATGCTTAAATACACTAAAATCGAACTAGAATTATTAACAGATAAAGAAATGGTTCTGTTTATAGAAGCTGGCATTCGTGGTGGAATTAGCGTCGCCAGCGGTAAATACGTTGCAGCTAATAATAAATACTTACCTAATTATAATCCTGAGAAAGAATCATCCTATCTCGCTCTATTTGATAAAAATAATTTGTATGGCGGTGCGATGACGTTTCCATTGCCTTATAAAAATTTCAAGTGGATTGAGCCCAAACAATTTCTTAAAGAAGCTTCAAAACAAATTCCAGAAAATATTAGTTATTTCGTTGAGGTTGATCTCGAATATCCAAAAGAATTGCATGATTTCCATAATGACTTTCCGTTTTGTCCAGAAAAATTAATGATTGACGATGATATGCTATCCCCGAAACAACGCGATCAGAAAGAATTGTACGGCATCGGCGGTTCAAAATGTACTAAATTAGTACCAAATCTATTCGATAAGAAAAATTATATTTGCCATTGTAAAATATTGAAACAAGCAATTGATCACGGATTAATACTTAAGCAGGTCCATCGAGTTACTAAATTTAATCAGATGCCTTTCATGAAAAATTATATTGATTTTAATACATCACAACGAATGCTATCCAAATCCGAGTTTGAGCGGGACTTCTTCAAGCTCATGAACAATTCAGTGTTTGGTAAAACAATTGAAAATGTTAGAAAACGTAAAAATATTGAACTTGTAAATAATGCAAAGCGTCGAAGTAAACTTGTTAAAAGTGACCTGTTTGTTAGTGCAAAGATCTTCAGCGAGCACCTAATTGCTATAGATAAACGAAAACCATGTATTTTTATTAATAAGCCTCTCTACATTGGATTTACCGTTCTCGAGGAATCGAAGCATCATATGTTCTACTTCTACTATGACGTAATTAAATTGCATTACAGAGATAGAGTTCGATTGTACTACACTGATACTGATTCGTTGCTGTGTTTATTTCACACTAAAGATTTATACGATGATATGCTGCAAATGAGCGAGCACTTTGATTTATCTGATTATCCTAGAGATCATAAATGCTGCAATCCAAATAATAAGATGATAATTTACAAGTTTAAAGACGAATTTAGTTCGTTGCCAATCTCAGAATTTATTGGTCTTCGAAGTAAAATGTACGCGATCCAACTAGCTGATAAAATCAAGAAGAAAGCCAAAGGAATAGCAAGAAAAGTTGTTGAGAAAATAATAAAATTTGATGATTATAAGCGCGTGTTAGATGGAGAACTGCAGTATGCAAAAATCAGGTCGTTTCGTTCTACAAATCATCATATTAGTACACAAATATTAACCAAGAAAAGTTTGTGTAATTTTGATGATAAACGATGGTGTGGCGATGGCATTAATACACTAGCACTTGGTCATTACTCGATTAAAGCTTAATAATGATCGTGTTAATCATGGATAAATGTAATTAATTAGTGGTTGTTGATATTGTTGTTGATGTAGGTTGTTTCATTCGATTGTTGATGTTGTTGATTGATTGTTTGTGTTGCGGTTATTTCATTCGATTGTTGATGTTGTTGATTGATTGTTTGTGTTGCGGTTATTTCATTCGATTGTTGATGTTGTTGATTGATTGTTTGTGTTGCGGTTATTTGTGTAATTTGTTTCATGTATTTTGTTATTGCGTTAATTAATGGAAAAATTCGTCGACTTAATTATTGTTTGTAATTATTGCGTAGTAGTAAAGGGAAATGAGGTCTTCTGGACCAAAACATTTTCTCCAGGTCTTTTCTCTGACAAATTTTACTATCCATCGTTTAATCAAACTTTTTATCATATGTTTCTGTCAATTTTTCTGTGGTTTAATCGAACGTTTTTACGGTTTTTTAATGCTTAAAATTTGAGAGAAAAAAATCTATGGATAGAAGGCTCCATCAGCCTTGAAAAGACCTGGAGAAAATGTTTTGGTCCAGAAGTCCCATTTCCCTTTACTACTGACGTGTTAATTTGCAGATAACTCATCGTTGTGTTACGGAAGTAACTTATGATTGGATGAACAACACGCGATTAATTAGGGTCTTCTCTAATTGCAACGATGGTCATCAAACTGGTTAGTAAAATGTAATCCTGAAAAAACCTTCTTGAGTGTTTTTTTTTTCTTTTCGTAATAATAACATCACTCCTAGTTTGACGATGAATGAAACCAATATCAACTTATTTGATAACTATAAGCATTTTTGAATAACTCTGTTATCTAATTGCAAATGGACAGTACATATAAATAATCGTATTAATACTGCAAACAAGCAAGTGGCCATACTCGAAAGCTAATATATGCCCTATCAAAGCAACTGTAAATAATGTTTATTTGACATTCATTAGATAAATGCTTGAATTTGCTTGGAAGTGTGAGATAATCGCTCTGAATTTGACTCGAGTAGATTAGAAAATGTTCAGCTCGAAGCGGCCCGAATAGTAACATCGTAGCCAATCGATGTTAACAAAATATTTTCTTTACTTTGAAATAGCTTGTGGAACTTTAAAATCAAAAAGGAAATTCAACAATTATCAAAGGTATACAACATCGCCATATTTTTTTGAAAGTGTTCATCTTCTAGTTGAGAAGTATCAGATTACTATCTGTGTTATAAACGTCAAATAACTTCCGTGTCATCCAGACTCAAGCACATTTTATCTCTCATATCGGAATATCCTAAATTTCCGTCCTTGGGTGTGTTTAAAAACGTATATGACCTAATGTTCATTCAAAGGTACCCCGATATTTTATTCGAAGCCATCGGAAATTTAATACATTTTTACCAAATTGAGATACACTTGTAGTAGTTTAAAAGCTGATCTATATATAGAGGAAGCACAACTCACCACTCATTGTAGTCATGTGGATTCCAGTTTAAAATTGAACACTTCTTTTTCTTTGACTTTTTACTTTTACCATCAGTAGAGAATTATTCCCCCTCCCCAATGTATTAGATCGTTTCATCATATCACTATCCTGCATGTCACTCTCCCGAAACTGTTAAATGGCAAAACTGATTATTCCCCAACTGATAATGAATTTATCATGCAACAAGTTCATATTTATTTTTAGGAAACTCATAGATTCGCTTGATGCGTTTTACTTGTGTTTACTGCGTACTCCAAGTCATTCTTTACGCCTCCGTTAGCACTTTATTTTTCTTTCTTCCTCTTCTGTCTACTATTTTTTTCCAATTTTGTTGGTTAACAATTCTTTCAGTATTTGGTCAAATGGATTTTGGTTTTTATGTGGCAATTGTATTTTTACATGCTTAGTGCCGCCTCTTGCGCTTAGTTGTGTATGTATAATGCTTGAAAGGGAAAGGACCTTTGATGATGTGTGAAAACGTATGGACGTTTTGCCTATTTTCTAAATATGCCGTAGAAGTGCACTTTGTGTTTTCCTGTCCAATATATCAGTCATCAGATGCTCTCTGTCTGTCATCTTGGACTAAAAAGATGAAACATAAATGGCAATTGTGAAGAAGTCTTGAAAAAAAAGAACGAAAACACGTTATATATGCATATGGAGTTTGTAAATATAATTGCAAAGTACAAGCCAGAGAATCCAAGCTGTCAATTCTGCAGTCGTAACTTGATATGTACTTCCCCTTAAAATATTATTGATTCATAACCATGTATGTTCAACTAGACATATGTAATAATGTAATTCACATGTCACTGGACATAATGTTAAGAAGCCCACAACTTTGTGACGGCTTTTCTTTGATTTTGAAGTTGTACACTGTATATCCATATGAATATTAAATATATTATTGTCTTGAATCAAACTGAGCCACTATTTGCTGCTTTAAATCCAACTTTGATTCCTTAAATTCATAATATGTTTTTTTCTTGTTGAATCAATGCAGATTGGCCTTCTGAAATTTACATTGTTGAAGCTGTACTTGAAATTTAGCTCGATACAAATAAATGAATTGACCCACGCATTTTCAGATATGTCAATTATACCGACCTCATAACGTACTGTTTTAGCCATCGCGTTATCAGGGTTTGCTATGTTTAGCTTATCTTGTAAACAAATACATATTATCTCTTGATACCGCCATTGCTGCCATAAAGTTAATCTCATGAAATATTTATATCACTTCTCTAGAAACTGTTGATCAATATCATGTAGCTGTGTACCATTATATATAATGTGTAACAAATTGTTCCTAATTTAACCTTTGCTATTTGTCTTCATTGCATGAGTGGTCTAGTAATTATATTGATTTGTCCAGAACCTCTGTCGTATCCATCCATAAGATGGTAATACACAAATATACCAGTAGTCTAGTAAATACAAAATTGTGATTACTTTTTATTTCTCGTATACCTCTACAGAATCTGAAAATTGTAAAACGTATTGTCTGTTTTAGTCTGTTTTAATGGCGGGTACTTTATTTAGTCTTAAGAGTGTTTTCATCCACAAATTCGATTATCATAAGATCTTCTCCTGTTTGAGGTATATTTCTTTGTATTAAATGTTTCCAAGACAATAAAACATCACGCCAAAACATATTTTTGTCTCCTTTGGTAATGTACCTGTATATTCATCTCCTAATATGGCAATGATTTCGATCTCGCAAAATTTCCTATGCAAACAAGCGAACACATTTTCTTCTAGTACTGAGAAGTGTACGAATCCAAGTTATTTTAAAGCTAATATAAATATTTTAATATCTATTATTGCTAGCCCTCCTTTGTGAATGCTCCAGAACATAATACCTTTTAATTGTATGTACTTTTGACTTCCATATAAGTGTGGAAAATATTCATAAACTATTGCGGAGGGTTTAGCAAGGAGATGAACAACTGGTTTAAATTCTGGAAGCACTACGGTTTACGGTTTACAAAACTGTTATGTTACCAATTGGTGTTAGCTTTCGTTTTCCCAATTTCTCACCAAATTGTATAATGTGTGTTTTACTGTCAAAATTTATCTGTAATATTTTATTTAAGTCGACTGAAAACTTTATACCCAGTACAGCAAATTCAGTAACCCATTGCAGTTTTAACCTATGATGAAAGGTTTCTGCACTATACTTCTTACTTCCTGTCTAGACTGCTTTTGGTTTGGCAATATAGAGTTTCAGGCCTGAGATCATTGCAAATAAATCTAATACATCAATGGAAGATTTAAGAGATTCGAAAGATCCATCAAGAATCCAAGTAGTCTCATCTGCAAACTGTGAAAGTAAATATTATGTTTTCTTCTGTTTAAGACCTCTTGTATTCTTATTGTTTTTTCAATAATATTGACACAGTTTCAGCACGTATTACAAAATATATGGAGCTAGCGGATCACCCTGTCTACGACCTTTTAAAAACATTGCAATATTGATATACAAAGATATTCTGATAAACTCCTGAAGAGATATTTAAAAAACCAATTTTACCCACTTTCTTATCATCAGTTACCAATGGGTGGGAAAGCAACCCAAATGCACAAAGTACATGGCATGGTTACCAAGACAGATTAAATAACAATATAATGCTCTAGAAAAGAGACACATTGAGACAACAACAGTACGTGCATGACAGACATACCTAGCTGGAATTATATTAGGTAAATCGGTCTGGGTACAACGACAATACATGCACCTCAGTCAGTAATAGGTATAATGTTCTCGGTGATATTTGTTCTGAGTGTCTTACCGTCCAAAGTATTAATTTTTATTGTACATGCCAAGGTTTTAATGTCTCTTCCTCTAACTTGCAAATAAAAAATAAACCTGTCCTCGATTCTACACCGGTTGGAAAGAATGTACACTGTACACCCTTTGGGTTGAAAAAGAAAAGAATGCAACTTATCAACCTCAATGTAAGCCACATCTTATCAAAAATCGATGAACTAAGACTTACGATACAAAATTAATCAAATCTTGCAGAAATTGGACTGTGAGAAACGTTTCTTAACTGTAATGTACCTGACTGTGCTATTTCTATTAACAACTTTATGTTGGAAAGACGAGATTGACGCCTAAGCATGGGGGAGGGATAGTCATGTACGTTTCGAACAGCGTAATGTACATGGTAAGAAATCGATTTCGAAATATCTACTGTAGAATCAATATGGATCAAATTAAGTTTCCTCAACAGCAAACTCTATTTATATCTGCTATGCTTACCGACCTCCTAACTCTCTCTCATCATGGACTGATCAATTTAAAAGCGAGCCAGAGGCCGCTTTAGCTTTTAATAATGAAATAATTATCATGGGAGACATTAATTTTGATATATTAATACTAAATGGCTTGATATGATAAAACTGTATGACCTTACACAGGTAATAATGTTCCAACAAGAGTAACAGCCTGTGCTTCTATCCTGATCGACCACATCTACACTACCCACCCTAACAACCTCTACAAGATTAACGTACCCTGTGTATCAATTAGTGATCAATATCCCATATGTACAACTCGCAAGCAACAGGGCGTAAAAAAAAAATCACACTCCTATATTCATTACAGGTGCTTTAAAAAATTTGCTGAAAATGAACATCTCTCTGATCTGTCCCAAACTACTAGCTCATTAACGTTCTCTAAAACAGACCCGGATTATGATTTGTCTACCTGGAACTACTGTTTTCTTACTATTCTAAATAGACACGCTCCCATTCAAATCAAAAGAATAAGACGATCAAAACAACCAGACTGGTATACGAATGAAATTGCGGAGGCACAACGTGAACGAAACTTTTATCATAAATGTAAAGAGTTTAACATTTATCGTTTGTGTCGGAACAAAGTAAAATCACTCAATTAAAAAACATAAAATAGAAACGCTCCTTTTTTACAGAAGCCACCGCCTCAAACTATGATAACATATCCATCTGAAAATCACTAGCGAGAACTAACTCTTACAAAACCAATACTTTTAAGTCCATGAGAAATTATAGTTAACGGCACTAGTTACACTGATGTTCACGATATTGCAAACCAACTTAACCTCTTTGTTACCAATATTTCCGAAACACTCGACAGGTCTAATTTTACAGAGACTAACATAGATAAACTTACTGCCTTTGTGAATGATAGGGTACCCGATCATGCTTGTTTTAATATCCCCTACTTACATTAACCGATAATATTTATATTATCACTAAAATAGACACTAACAAATCGACGGGTCTTTATGGAATTAACCCTAAATATCTGAAAATTTCGGCTTTATCAATCTCTGAGTCCTTTAAAAAGGTAATTATATGTAGTATCACTTACTGAAAATTTTCATAGTATTTGAAATTATCACAATTATTCGCAGTTCATAAGGGGAATGAAACTGTTATGATAGAATTCTCAAGAAATTTTTATAACTCAAATTTTTATAATTCAAATTTTATAATTCTTTAATCGATGAATTTTTAAGGAATTTTTATAAAGAGTAAGTTTTCTTTTATAATTCAAATGTTTATAATTCCTAATAAAACAGAATTTTTAGCGCTTGAGTTCTCTAAAACATTATAGTACAAAAGTGTACAACATTGATATTTTACGGTAGGAGTGAGATTTTTCTGACAATACACAGGTGGGATATTGTAAAGGCAAAGTGCTGATGGTAGCAAAAATTCTTTCACGTCTACGTAATTCAACACCTTCACCTGACCAGCTCAACAACCTTCGTGTAAAGAGCGTAGTTCAACTAACCTGTAACCATTTTTGGAAAGGGGAATGCGTTGTATGAGAGTCTCGTGAAAATCTCGTGGTTGGAGACCTCGCTTTAGCCTGTATCGCCTGAACTTATGACCTTATATAGATTGAGATGCGCATTCCTTGACCAAAAACTGGATATAAGGCGCTGCGCGCCTTGAGAAAATAGTTGCTACGTCTCTTTTCAATTGAAGAGTTGTTTTTGCTTCCAGGTAAGAGAAAATTGTTTTATTATATTTTAAAAGACTTTTTGTAAGATTTTTTTAGGTGCTGGAAGGTATTTTTCTTTCTCTCTTGTAATATTATGTGTTTTTATTCTTAATATTTAATTGCAATTTATATTCTTTTTGGATTGTGAAGATTTTATATTAGTAATTTATATATTTTATAATTGTGTAGATTTTTAGTAGGAATTTATATAAATTGTAATTGTGTGCATTTTTATTGAAATTATAATGTTGAATTTTTGGAAAAACGATTTGCTGCCAACTTCATGCGTTTGATAATTAATTTAGAAATAAAATATCTTTGGTTTGCAAAAACATGATACATGATATTTATTTTGGGCGTAGTTCGAAATATTGAGTTTTACTCTATTTTAAGTTATTTTGGCCATCTTGGGTTTATTCAATATTTAATAAATTACATCAGAATTCCAAAATACTGAAATTAAATAAATGTATGAAGTCGGCAAGCTTTGAATCAATATATCAATTATACGTGTATTCTTGTATTTAGAATATATATCTTAATATGTAGCTTTTATTTGGAATGTTTTAATTTAATAAAGTTGCTACGTCTCTTTTCAATTGAAGAGTTGTTTTTGCTTCCAGCCTCCTTTGTAGTACGAACCCGGTACCCCTCTCGCACCCCAGCGATGTAACATTCAACATCGCAAGGAGTGACACCTCCGCAAGGGAGGCCGCACAGAAATCTTGCTGGACGTACTTTTCATAATAAATGTATCCTGAAGAAAAACTCTCATAATAAGTGGCGATGATGCAAAACTCTTCATAATAAGTGGTTGGAACAATCCAAAATCTTACATAATAAAACGAATGACTCATCTAAAAATAGCCCCACATCTGTTGTATCTGTACTTTCAAAAATTGGTGAAAAACATGTCAGCAAGCATACTTTCGGATATCTTAAAAAGTATCAGCTCCTCCATAAATCACCATCAGGTTTCCGACAAAAACATTGATGTATAACTGCACGACGAAACTTATAGATCAGTAACTACTAGCAATCGAATCGGGCAAACTTACTGGTGCAATCTTCATTGAATTTCCTTTCGATTTGGTTAATCATTCGGCTCTCATTAAGAAGCTATCAACATACGAGTTTTCTTCAAACTCAGTTACTTGGTTCACGTCGTATCTAACTAACAGACTTCAGGTTGTTTGTACAGTTACATATACTTCCGATTCAAGTTATATTTAAAATAGTTTACATCAAGGCTTTATATTAGGGCCTCTTCTTTTTATACTGTTTATCAATGACAGAGCTTTGTATCCAGTGCATTCTGATACAGATCTTTTCCTGACTCCATTGAAAATAAGCTTTAAATCGACCTCAACAATATATCAGTTTGGTGTCAACAAAACAGAATACATATTAATGCACTTAAAACTAAATGTATGACGATCAGAACAAAGCAGCGCCTATCCAATAACATGGATTTACTTCTAACTCTAAATGGCTTAGACGTATCTAGTGTTAAAAATCCAAATCTTCTTGATATCAACATTGATCAACACCTCGGCTGGAATACACATATAGATTACATATGTGCAATAGTCGTCAAAAGAATAACTCTCTTAACATTACTCGAAATGTCTACCTCCCCAGTCGCTTGAACTTTATTTTTCAGGATATATACTACCACTAATAGACTATGGATGTACCATATGGGGAAGCACATCCAATTATAATCTGTCAAGAACTGACAAACTCCAGAAAAGGGCAGCGCGAATAATTCTGAAACTTTCTCGAATGTTTTTGTTTTCACGTCTACAAAGGCTACCTATACAAAAATGTGTTCTTTATTTTAAAGGAATCATGACATATAAGTCTCTAGATGTTCTTTCTACAGATCATATCACTAACTTAATTGAACTAAGAATATCAAATACTGAGCGAAGTCTCCGATCAACAACTAACAACGAATTCCAGATTCAAAAGCTCTTTTACTTTATCTGCACCTACTTTTTCGAATGCCTTACTTCTGAGGATACATAATTCAAATTCTCTTACTTTCTTTAAAACCTCATTAAAGAAATTCTTTCTTGACCAGCTGATATATTAAAGCCTCGTAATAAAGAATTGTATCATTGTATCCAGAAATAATTTGTGCATGTCTAATTATATCTATGTATATAAGAAGCATGCCATACTGAAATGCTTATACCTGTGTATAAGATCTTGTTCATATATGTACATGTTGACCATTATAGTTACATATATCAATTTATTTTGAACCTGTTTAGTATGTGTGAGAGCGTACGTGAGTGTGTAAGTGACTTTTATAACATGACCTGTTACAAATATAGAGGACTACATGGCAGATGGGTCTTTTATGACCAAATGTGTTATTCTCGTTAAATAAAGATTACTATTACTAGTAGTAGTGTTAGTATTAGTATTAGTATTATTAATATTTGTATTTTTACCAATATGTATTTTTTTAACAAAACCAGTTAAGTCATTAGTTATTATATCGTGCCACAGCCTTCAATCGTGCGCCATGTTTCTCGCGACCTAACGCGCTTGTTTCGAGATTATGACGTCATCAACTGTGTCACCAGCGTTCTTCAAGGGTGACAGGGAGTATTTTATAAGTAAAATCAGACAAAATGAGATTAAAACAGGTAATTTCATGTAATTTAAAAAATTCATAATGAAAATCTATATTTTCACTAATGTCTTATTTGTGTCCGACATTTTGGCCTTGAATATTCTATTATATGCTAAAGACAGGTCCGAGGAAAACATGATGGCTTTGTTTACATATCTTGAACAGGAAAACCTACTTTGGAAATTTATACAACTGGATAGCCAATGTAAATATTTGCTTTTAATCATGTGGGGTTCTTATACAAATTAAGAAATATTTACACTCGCAATGTATTTACACTGCGGACTATTTCGTTTCAGTATTATTTCATAATAAAGATATATTATACATCTAAAGACATTGAATCTATTATAGTAAAATGTGTATCCATTCACCAGTGTCTATTTTTAAATTTCTCTCTCCCTCTGTCTCTCCGTCTGTCTGTCTGTCTGTCTGTCTCTCGCAGTCTTTTGAGTAATGTATTTATATGGTAAAGAACAAGCAAGCAGTAATGTAAGTGCACAAACTGCATATAAAATTAACTGAAATTTATTTTCATTTTTAAATTTTTATTTTTTTTTAATTTAAAAAACACGGAGACGCTATTAACTAATAATATCCATACGTTGGTCTAACTGGCAAGTTCCGGTCATATGCCACGTGACTTTTTAGTCAGTATCACGAACCATGAACGCACTTCGATAAATAAGTAAACTTACACACGCTCAGAAACACTGTAATTCTGAACTAATGTGCATGAATGCGAAAAATTGTATAACGATGATTAAATAAAGTAGATAAAGTTGAACACTTTCTATGGTTGTTTGAATAGATTCTCACAATATTATAACTAACGCGTTAAAATTCACGTTAAGGTCAAGAAATATGGCTATACGAGGATACAAGTCAGTATTGACTTTATTCTTTTGGCAGAACATCCCAATGCTAATTTATAGACGACATTAAGTAATGCTATATGACGCCAGTTTTGTAAATATTGTTTTGGTTTATCTACCTTAGGTATACAACTAATAATTCCTTGTGGCAAAACTGTTACAAAAATCCAGTGTCATATACTTCGCTAATTGCTCTCACTACAAATTCCCCAATACCAATCCAAAAGATTTTTAAAATTCTGCCGTGAAACCATCTGATCCAGGACTTTTGTTATTTTCCATATATGTTAACAATTTAAGGCATATTTTTGGATAATTGTCCTCTCTAAGTTTGAAAACTGATATTGATCTAACTTAAGATTGTTTGAAGTTTGAAGAAGCTCATTGAAATCTCTGCCCTCTATCTCATTTTCCTCTTTATATTCCTTTTTTTAAAAAAAAAAAAATCCTGAATTTCTCTAAGATTATCAAATTGTTTTGTAATAATTTCATTTTCGTCGTTAATAATTGTTGTAATTTTTGTCACATCATTTATATTTTCTAGGTGGCAAAATTATCTTGTTGGTTTCTCCTCCTCCTCCATCCATTTTCCCTTTGAACGGATGATACTTCCTCGAATTGTACCATGTCTTACCTTTTCCAATTCTTTTTGCTTCAATTCTAATAACTCTAAAACAATATCTTCAACAGACGAACTATTCTCTAAAGACTTTATTTCATGAATGAGTTCGTGTTCCAGTTGTATTTACATTTCTTTTTATATGAAGCATATGTAATGGTTTTACCACGAATTTCCATCAAAAGAGTATCTAGAAATAACGTGTCTGAAATAGTTAGTTGTATATCTGTGTTTAAAATATTTTCAATATTTCCATCATACTCTAATGAAGCATATTGTAATGTTATATTTTTAATGCAATTTCTAATTTTATTTATATATATATATATATATATATATATATATATATATATATATATATTATCCTTAAGAAGGCTGCTATGAAGTTTTCAGAAGCCATTATCTCTAATAAAATCATTTGAGCATAAGTTTAATATTATCACAGAGTGGTCAGAGTTATAACTTGATTCAATTGTTATTATCTCTACTTTTGGCATGTGATAGTCTGATATTAAAAAGAAATTTAATCTACCTTGTTTCAAAGGATTGTTTCTTCTCCATGTATATCTCTATACATATGGATTTAGTTCTCTAAATGGGTCTAAAAGAACAAAGGTATCTTTCATACTCAGTAATATATTTCTTGCATTAGGATTATTTATATGTTATAACTATAGCAGTCTAATTCAGAATATTGAACCAAAGTGAAGAAATCGATAACAATTTAAACATTTTCATATTCACTTATACTATCATTAATACTGTTGTGAAAGTCTGTACAATCATTATTTGACCCATAGATATTCATAAGAGAGAAATACTTTTGATCTATTTTACGTCGAGTACAGTCAATTTACAATCAGGATCCCTTCTGCAAGCTTTTATATCATATTCAAAATTATTGTTAAATGAAATGCAAACGCCGCTTGAGTTGGGCCGATGACAGGTAAAGAAACATTCGAAACCAATTGAGTTCTGATATATGATATTTTATCTTCAATAAAACGTGTATCCTGTAAACAATACATATAATACTGCTTTCTCCTAGGGTAATCCAACACATCCTTGCCTTTTCGCGATCTCCTAATCTTCAAATGTTTGAGGATAATATATTAATGTTTGTGTTATCCATTTTTTTATTTTTAAAAAATGTTTAACTCCTGACCAAGTAAAAGTATGCATAGTTGTGGCTTACCATATGCAATATTATCAAGAACTTTAATTTTTGTTCCAATAAAACAATCTTTTTCATATATACCAGAAACATCTGTATCTATTTCCCTCTAACACAGGAATAAAATGTAAAATGAATGACAAGAAAGCATAAAAAGCAACACAAAAAAGCAAACAAAGTATCAAAACATATTTTATCCAGATATACGCTCAATAAAAATTTTCAAAATAAATAGGTACTTATTATACTTTGGTTAAGTGACGATGTAAAACAAAAAAGAAACAGGAAGTAGCTGTTCCCAGTCCCCCCCCCCCACACACACACAAAAAGAAACAAAGCAAACCCAAAGAAAAACGACAACAACAACATAAATAACAACAACAAAATATAGCCCATAATAGGATTTCATTTATTTAATCATTGGACTTTTGTATATGTTTAAAGTGAAGGTGTAAAAATAGGAGAAATTGAGAACAGAAAAATAAATATATTTTCTGTAGTGAACCAATCACTTTTCTAATTTATTATTGCAAAATACTATGTATAAGAACAACATCTGTGCTCAGATATATGTCAATTGAGAAGACGAAATAAGCAAATGGTGGAATGTGTTACTACAAAAGATATTGTAGTCTATACTGGCTTTTTAGGTTATTGTCAAATATTCTCTTCATACGAGACTGCAAATTTCTTAAATGTAGTGTTAAGTTATCTTACCAATGTTTGATAAAGACATTTTGTCCTCCCTAATAGAAGTAACAGTAGGGACAAATTATCTATTCCTTTTTGATACAGAGATTGTACACCTCCCCTGATACCGAGACATTGAGAATTCAGTTAAAATCTTTCGTTTTTTTCTCTAAACTGGAATTAAACGATTTACACTCTGAATGTGAATGATCTAGTCACCTAAAATATTCTTAGCTGTACATATGTGATGAACAAAATGCTGTAATAGACTTCAAAGTTATATAACCAAGGAAAAGGTATACTAAATATACATCTGATTTCATCATTATCATATTGATATTCAAATGAAACCCAAACATAAAAAGGTGAAGTATATACTGACATCAACTGTAATAAGTGGACAAATGCAGTACATTAGAAACACGTTAAGCTACAGCAAAGCAACATCTGTACTTCAAAAGCAATTAAATACTTAAAAAGCAGTTGATATTATACGAAGCAGAAAATAAATTTACAAGGTAAAATTCCAAGCAAAAAAGAGAACAAACGTTGTGCAACTGACACATGCAAGGAGAAGATGCATTTGGGAATCAGTTAATTAGTTCTATTTATTTGTTGTAGAGTCATGAAAGCTATACGTGAAAGAAAGATATATGCATTGAAAATCTGTTATTTCAACAGATACCTGCACAATCGTTTTACATATCATTGGTGTCAGTACAACATAAATCAAGATAGTGCACATGTTGAGTACCAATTATCAAACTGAGAGTCTATATGCAAGTATAGTAAAACTTAATTATACCACTACATCTTGTATACATTCCATGTAGACTTAGCTATTGTATACAATGTCCTCGTCAAGACATAGATCATTTATCATAAAGTTTCTGACCTTGAGGAGCTCCTTAACACCATAAATTAGAAGATTATATTTCTTCTCGTGTTTTTGCATAAGTAGCAGTTTTTCCTCTAGCCCTCTCTTATTCTGTTTGATTTGATCTTTTTACTGCGTTATGTTTTCGTTTTCCAGTATATTCGCTCTTTCTGATTGGAATTCAAAGCTTTCCGCTATTTTATCCGTCCTATTTTTCACTGTCTCCATCCCTCCTTCTACACCTGATATCTTTTCTTTAATCTCCTTTGTCTCCTTCTGTGCTGAACTAACTTCTTTGATACTCTGTATTGTGGCTCTTATTTGCCCACTTAGACTTTGGAAGCTATGTTTCTTGCCTGCAAGTCCTTTGCAGAGATTATCATCCAGTCTAAAGATTAAATCCTTCACGCTGACTTTAATCTCTGGGTCGGACTCTGTGTTCTATATTGATGTGTTTCTACTTCCTGTTTCGAGTATAAATTTTTGACACTTAAGGGGTAAGTTTCTCGTATGACATGCCATTATTGTGCCTGTATGTTTGCAACTCGGTATAGCCGTAATATAATCACTAACCACCAGTGAATATTTAGTATGGTCTGTATGTAAAGTTACTCTGGTAAATTACAAAAACCGACGGGTGGAGGCGCTCGTCCTTACCGCGTGGAAAAAAAAAGAAAAAAAAAAAAAAAACGTCTAGAGGGCGTATGCACGTTTAACCTGTGTTACAACTCTGTGGTCTTAAAAAAATGTAACAGAAAGATAGTGAAACCAACAATATATGTAAAATCAACAAACAATTTATTTCTCGATAATTATAATGAAAATTCAAAAGACACTTACAGTAGCTTGAATTAAAATCCAAATAATCCAAAGTGTCCAAATCACAAGTCCTAAATATAGAATGTTCTGAATGAGCGAATCTTCCTAATGAACGAATGTTTCGAATTAATGAATGTTCCGAGTGAATGAATGTTATGAATGAATGACTGTATCATTGAATGTGTTGATGTACCAATAGTCTGTAATGTCCCGATGTACAAGTAGTCTTTAATGTGCGGATGTGCCAAAATGAAGCACGCCAGAATATCTTTGAATAAGTTCACATAAATCCCAAAATCGTCAATTCAAAATCCAAAATCTAAAAGTCTATGAGCACTTTTATAATCCAATGAATATTTTAAATAATTTCTCTCTCAGAATTTGGAATGATTTTTCAACTGTAATGGCTCTTTAAAAAACTGATGGTAAGGTAGAAACTGAAAAACTGTTCACTCAACATGGTATATATAAAGATAGGTCACATGACAGAATGTTCTAGAATATAATGGTGTATGTGATTTTTGACACATAACTCTAAAATAAATTCTGGTTTTATCTGTAAGCTAAGTCAACCTTGACCTCATATTGAATCAACAACTTGTTTACCAAAACCATCCTTGAACTCAAATACTAAGTAAACAACCTAACTCAAGGACAATAGTTAAACATGTCAACATTATACTTAACTTAAGCAAATATTAAGGTGAAGACACATTTATAATTTCCTAAAATAGTTATAATATTATATAAGCATCAAACATAACACCTAAACAACACCTGTTGCTGTCAATAGATCTGCACTTTATTGTCATCTTACGATCACTTTCTAAGGAATTTGTTAGCGAAGCTCATGTTAAAAAAGCCGTTTTCTCAACTATACTCACACGTTTTAAACATCCCAAATTTCCCACGGACCGGGTACAAGGCTTGACATTCAACTGGATTCCGACGGCAGGCCCAAGCCTGCCATTGCTCCATTAATCAGTGTGGACACCTCGTGCCAGCGACACAACCTTGCGTACTCATAGATGCAACAAACCGCCAAAAGGCTGCCGTGGACCTAATATACGACCTGAGCAGCATTTAATGCCCCAGCTTGTCGAATGCCTCGACAGCTCTTTCGTCAAAGGTGGCGGGAAAGCAAGCAGAGCATGTGGCAGATTTACCTGGTGGCACAGTGCAAAATCCCCAGGCCGATATGTTGTTTCTGCCGCACGACAAGGTTGGGCCGCGACAAGCGGCTTACAGTCGAAAGACATATTGATGCCATTCGTGCTACATCTGTACGGGTTACCCTTGCAGTCGGTCTGACAAAGCACAGTCTGGCCTCAAATACCATGGTGAGGTACCTATATGCGCCGAGAGAGCTGGAAAGAAATCAAAGCCATGCCACCGCCCCTGTTGGGTCTCTCGGGATGGTCGCCTTGGTTGACATGCCAGACAAGCCCTCTATATGCCATCTTGCTGGTAGTGGTGCTCTGTGCATAAGCTTTGTTCACAAGGAATTACAGATTGTGCCTGAACGTACCCAGCTAATACACAAGGGCGATCGTATCTATGGCCCATGGGGCCTAAGAGCTCGTTGATGTAATCCTCCAACAAGGCGAGTTGTTGTTGTTCCAGCGACGCTGTGCGGTAGTAGCCGTATGTCCGAGTGTAGACTTTGCTCGTTGCGATCGATTAAGCAACCGGACGTAAGCTTGTTTTGTCGATTCGTTACACCCCCATTTTGTGGTGGTCGCTGCGTATGGCGGTCATGGAATGCCCAAACATTTTCTTCTCTTGGAGGCACTCGACGTACTCCTCATGCTGAAAGTCGTGCTTCACGACAACCTTTGAAACGCCTTTCACCTTTTGGGCATCCTTTGTTTTCTGCTGTTACAGCTTCTCCTCGGTGAGTTTTTTTGGTGTTTTTCGATCACCTCCTGATATAATCTGATCAAACCATTGGCGCCTGGTTGTCCCAACGTGCGATCTTAATGTTGTATTTCTTTGGACACAGCCCGACATAGTCCGCGATCGGCGTCCCAGTGCATTCACCCTTAAACATTCCGACAAAACCTTTTTATTGACACTACTGGACACCGGATCACCGGTTGGTTAGTCGCTGGCGTCGTAAAGGGCGGCGTCCTCTCCAATATCCATGTAAATATCTTCCGTTTCCACGTGCATCGGCATGCTGCATGTATCTTTGCAAAGAAGGCTGGCCCTTTGTCATACCTGGCGTTCACGCGGTTGCAATAAAATTCATACATTAGAAGTTTGCGCCGACCCAAGATCCCAATTCCCGTGTAGATTTGGTGGTTGAGCTCAAGGTTGGCCTTTTTACTGTTTACAGCTACACGATTTCCGCTGAATATCTTTCGTGTCTTAAACGCCTAGTCGGCAACCTGGCGACTCGGCCTGTCTTCCTAGTCTTCCGGCCTTGCTATGTCCACCCGGATCCGCTTTCTCCTGTTTTCCATTGTCTTCGCAAAGACGGAACTGTTCATAAGCTTGAACAAATCTTTTTCAAACTCATTCTTAGCCTTAGTTTTCAGATCCGTATTCATCCGTTTGTACAGCGCCATCAACGAGCTTTGGTCGAACTCCAGTGGCTGGTGGACCTTGATGACAAGCATCCCGAGACTGCTGTAGAGCTTGAGGTTTCAGTAATGGACCACGTAGCGCTCTTTTTCTTTCCAGGCTGGGAACTAGCTTCGTCCAAGCAGGGAACTTACCCCCAGTTCATTTATTAAGCCACATTGATAGGCACTAAGCCAACTCTCTGCAAAGCACAATGCCTATGGAGCCAGCGGGTAATAGCTGTGTGCTTCATAGAGTTCCTCGGAATACTCCAGGTCGACCTGGAGGATGTAGCCCTTGGGTGCGTCCGACGCGATTGTTGCTGTAGGGGCTGCTGGCGGGTCGACGGACTTGAATCCCCCCCCCTCCGTCAGCAGGCTCTGCACTAAAGAGGTCATAATAGTCGATGTATGCAATCCAGCTGTGCACATTGAATGTCATTTGAAAATCTCCATATTTATCACATTGGTGCTTAGTTTGCATACACATCTTACTGATATATGAGACTAAAAGATCATATTTGATCACTTTTGAAGTTTGGTATTTGGAACAAGGTGGAAGAATGGGATTAGGTAGGGTTCTCCCAGGCAGTCAGGTGGTGATAACTAGACTTCATTAGAACATGTTCAATTTAACCGGCAAACATCCCCAGGATTAGTTCATACAATCACACTGGTATATAAATCCTGAAAGACATGTCTTCTGTCTTCAAGAGAGAGCTCACCGGCACTATTCAGTACAATGCAGAGTCTTCCTGAAGGTTTATTTTCTATTTACAGGGACACCTTTTATGGCTATTGACATTGAAACTCTTCTAATATTTGCTATACAGTCTGGAACGGGTGTCATCACAAGAAAACAAAAAAAAAACAAAAAAAAAAAAAACAAAAAAAAAACATGCGTGTTCTATTATCTACGCTAACAACTGGATGAGTAGCAGAAACAATAAATCTAGAACATAGCTTTATGTCATTGTGTGTTAGCGAGTACACCAGAACACATTTGAACTGGCATATTGCAATATGCTACAAGAATCACAGTGAACTATCAAGCGACGCTAATCCTAGGCCAAATGTTATAAGATGCACAGACCCAAGCTGACACTTTACTTAAATATCATTGATTGGTCGACTTTGGTGTCTACAAATATGGCAGTTTGAAGTTTTATTTTAGTGGGAAAATTTAATTTAAATGATTCAAATCTTTTCTAACATTTAAATTGTATTTAAAATTCTATTAAAATTAAAGTTATCAATGTTTGTCTATTTTCAACAGAGTTTCAGATGGAGATTATTTGGTATTAGAAATAAGAAATTACTGCATTTAAAATTTTCTATTAACAGGAAAGATAAGACAAACGTAGTTTTAGAATCTCAAAGCGTGTGCTTCAAAGATTGTACCTTGCTGAACGCCAACACTTTCTTTCGGCTGTAATACTCCTTGTTTGTCATGAAAATCAATACGATCTCGTGCGTAAAGTTAAAATACACGTGATATGCAAATTTAAGAGTATTATTAAAATTGGCGGTAATCAAGTTGGCCTGATTGGAATTAGATCACTATTATCACCACCAGGTCAGGGCCCACGAATATAGTCCGAATCTATTTTTAGAGTATGTTTTCCTCTCTTGCTTTTAGGTGGTGATCCTTGGCTTAGATTTAGGCATTCCTGGTATTGATATCAAGGAAGTTATTTATTCTGTAAATAATGAGCAGTATGGTGTGATTGTCTGTGTATATATTGGCACGGTTCACATTAAGTAATTGGCATTGGTGCGGGCCCGGAATAGAAATATATGACCCAAAGCACGTTGTTTTCTTTACATTTAGGCTATCAAATAACGCCACTTAACCTATGACAAGAAATTGATCATTAGTTCATCTTTAAATATACTTTAGACTAACATATGATTTATCAGAATTTGGACACTATATCCGTTCTGAATTGACCCATACGAGGATGAATATCGCAAGTGGCCTCTTAATGCCAGTAACAAACGACTTACTTATTTTTTAATTGGACATGTTTACCTTTTGTGCTATGAACATAATGCTTTTCCATGTTTTTTGTTGATTTGAATGGTCATCACGTAATCTGTATTGTGGAAGGTGACTCATATAATCTCCATCTTTGTCTGCGGATGTGGGGGAGAGGAAGGGGATTAAGCTTGCATAAGTACTGTGCAGTTTTCACCTCTCCATGCCAGCAGATAAAGACAATCAAGGATGAATGAACATTATTTAGACAATGTCATTGACCATTATGTTGGATGCTTAACTTGATATTTAATACAAACTGAATTTGTGAGTAATGTTTGTTTCCTATCTGTTATCGATCTATGAAGCTGCTATTTATTAGCTAATGCTTGGTATTTGTTTTCAATCTGTTATCGATCTATGAAGCTGCTATTTATTAGCTAATGCTTGGTATTTGTTTTCAATCTGTTATCGACCTATGAAGCTGCTATTTATTAGCTAATGCTTGGTATTTGTTTTCAATCTGTTATCGATCTATGAAGCTGCGATTTATTAGCTAATGCTTGGTATTTGTTTTTAATTATCACAGAAAACTCTTTACGCCTATTAAATTTTGCGAATAAATTGTCCTCTTCAATTCAGCGAAAATAAACAATACGTAAAGAAAAGTACGTTTTTAATGTAGAGAGGCAAACATTCGAAACAATTGTCAGAAACAGAGGCCAATGTATGTTACAGGCTTTTATCTTGTTTGATCAACTCAGAAGGTTTCAATAAGAAGTGCGTCATCACTTCGTACACACATATTTATGCTGCAGCTTTCTTGAAAAAAATGCGTTTAAATACTTTCTGTTAACGATAACGATATACTCTCAGTTTCACCGCCAGGTAAACGTGTGATGAAAAACATTATACAAGAATTTTCGTGCTTGTATATTATTTTATGATGTTTTCATTTCTTTGTTCGGTGTAGCAGTGTCTATTCAGTAATGGACAGTTACAGTCATATGAATTAGGTCAATCGTTGTCTAATTATATTATATTAGTCCAATTCAACCAGCATTTTGTTGTAGAAGAACTATATTCCTCTGTTATATCCCAATTAGGCAACTTTTCTGTGGCTATACATTCGGAAAATAAATCAACAAATACCTAATTGGACGAATAAGGGTCATGTTATGTATGATGTTTATATAATATTATATATATTTTAGGAAATTATAAATGTTTCTTCACTTTAATATTTGCTTAAATCTTTATGTTTATTAGGAAAAACATGTATAACTAGTGTCCTTGAATTAGGTTGTTTTGATCAATATGTTTTCTCAATTTGAAGGTCAAGGTTGATTTTTGTTTACAAGTAAAAATTCCATTAAGATGACACACATTCTAGAACATTCTGTCATGTGACCAATCTAGAACATTCTGTCATGTGACCAATCTTTATATATATCATGTTTGGTGGACATTTTTTCAGTTCGACATTACCATCAGTCTTGTAAAGAGCTATTACAGTTGTGAAAATTCATTCCAAATTCTAAGAGAGGAATTATTTTAAATATTCATTGGATTATAACAGTGCTCATAAACTTTTGGATTTTGGATTTTTAATTGACAATTTTGGAATTTATGTGAACTTATTCAGAGATTTTGGAATACTTCATTTTGACTTCAGCACATCAAGATTTCTAGTACATCAGGACTTTGGAGACCATTAGCACATAATAACATTCAAGGACATATTCTATATTTAGGACTTGTGATTAGAACAATCATTCTTATTGGATTATTAGGATTTCAAAACACATTACTGTAAGTGACTTTTTGATTTTTCATTTTAATTATCTAGTAATAAATTGCTTGTTGATTTTACTTGATTTGTTGGTTTCACTTTCTTTCTGTTACATTTTTCTTAGACCATAGAGTCGTAACAGTCACTATAAATATTAGTTTCCATCGATTCACGCTATGTCGTTGTTGATGTCTATTAAATTTCTTTGATGCATGAGATATGACCCTTTCATGGCCATCTCGAAGTTTAGGGCATATATGTCAAGTATGAAAGTTTCATTTGGCAGCAGGTTTTTAGGACAGAGTCCGTGCAATAATCATCTCGTGTATTAAAGTGAAACATTTTCTTGTTAGAAGATTCAACGGTGATGCGATGTAGCTAGCCTCTGTGTACAAATCTTCTATAATAGATGCACAGACCTACAAATCGTTGTGCTTCCATGACATCTGAAGGTGTTTTTCCACTCAAATATCTGCCACGCAAATTGATACACTAGAGCGAACGCCGTCCGCACCAGATACACGTCCAAGATAGAACACTTGACTTTTAGAGCAGTCACATTTTGAGGGCTTTAGCTTGCGCATAGCCCCTTTCAGACATTAATGTTCTTCATTCAGCTTCCTGAAATGTTCATCAAACTCTGAACTGGTAATTATAATTTACATTGTAATCTTTGAAACGTAAGCTCCGAACACCTGTGGCATTATATAATCCAAAGAGGAATCTCCTAAGCGGCCGGGACACATTTCTAATAGAGTTATAGATCAATTTTTCTTTCACACTAATTTCTGAAAAAAACATCTTTTCAGCTGAGCTCTTTCCGATATTATTAGGTTCCAACCATCGTACGGTGTTGTCATTTATCCAGACTAATAAAACATAAGAGGACCAATCCTGAGGACGAATGTTCTTTTACGCCAAAAGTTTAACTGTTATTTGAGATAATTTTCTTCTGCCCCTCAAAACTCTAAATTCTTCTCAAGGGTTGGCGCATAACTTACGCCATGCTTGTTTCACTCTTATCCTTGGTTATCAAACATTTAATCGTGAAAACTATTCTACATGTGTCTGACATGTGTCTGCAGGTACAATCTTTTTGTCTTTCTATACACTCTGGACTCAAACGTGACGTCAATAACTTGAAGATTTCTTTATTCGAACTCGTTTATTCTTTCAAATAATCATATCCCCAGTAAAGATGAAACATCTGATGATGTCTTTAACTTATATCCGAGTAGTAACTATTTTTGCGAGTCCCTACAATTGTCTACACCATAGTACTTTCGATACTTTATTTTTTAAATATCTGTTTCTTAATATTTACCAGAAAAGTTGCAATTTCAGCAGCTTGGACGCAGTTACATTAAATAAAAAAATTCAATGCAATACGGAAACCTGGATATGTATTAGGAATCCTATTCCCCGAATTCATACTTTTTCACAATTATTAGTAGAATATATAACTTAGGTACTGGTCAGATGATCGCTTGGTGTTATTAAGTAGCCATACTGATACCAAAAGGCATATTTTAAGGTCCCTCTATGTTAATTTGACTCACTTTCTTTTTCGTTTTAAGTTATGATTAATTATATGTATCATCATATCATAACTGAATAAAGGGCTTTGCACAAATTTGAACTTTGACCTAAAAATATGTCCTTCAAAAGTTTTACTCCTATTTTTCATGGCACTCTGTGGGTGTTTAATTAAGTACGGATGCCAGCTTTCTAATTTCTCATTTTGAAAATCCCCGGGAACACACATCAGCATAGTGTTCACATACTGGAAAATGTCAACGACTGCAGTCTTACTCATTGTAATATTAGTCAAAATATGTTGATCTGCTGCAGTTTTTTTTCATTGATGAGATGGGTAATAACGGAAGCATATTCACTGTGCTTTCTCCAAATCAAAATCCGGACATTTTAACCTCCCACACAAAATATACCTAAGTTATGCAGAAAATTTTGGAAACAACTCATTTTGATTCATATTTAAGTTGCAGTCCATTCTACTGGTTGACGTAATTGTACTATTGATACAATTCTGATAAACCCAGATGCATAGAATATTAAGCTTTGTCTGAAAGGTGATCAATATAGGTTTACAAGATTTCCCTTTGTTTCAGAGGAACAGACCCAATTTATGTCTGTTGATGATAGCATTGGCTGCATCATTTCGTACAAACTAGATAAGCTTGCTGACACTATAGCTCAAGATGAGATTCTGTCAATATGCACGTTTATATTGTGTCCACATTGAAAAATGAGCATAAAACATTCAGATATCATTTAACTCTTCTTGACAGGCAGCGATAGCAGTTTGGTTATATGAGCAAACCTAAGATGAATACTTTATAGAAGACACTTTACGCAAAATTTATAATCGGTTGAATATTTGTTTTCAAAGTGTTGAAATAAACAAGTCTTACGGACGTGTGACGAACGACAGATAAAACCCGACCAAGGTAGGGTCGCACCATACGCGGACAACATATTGTGCCATGAGTGCTATATTTTAAGGTCGAGCATAATAAGAGAAGACACGAGACACACAGACATACAGAGTAGGTAGGGCTAAGATTTCACTTTGGTTTGAGAATATCTTACTCATCAAAAGCCTAAAATGCAAGAGCTAGTACGTATACTCAAATTATCAGGCACCTGTTCATTTTTACTTAGATTCTGAACAAAGAGTGTATACAATGGCTGACCTTACGTTTAATTGCTAAGGATGAGTGGGGCATACAAAAGAACACCCTCAGAGCAAACACAGTAAGAAACAAACGAGGATTCATGATAATTGCACTTTACCTTAGTTGAAAATCCCTTCCTAAACATCGTTCCCTCTTTGATAGAATCATCACCTCAAACTTTGGATAGCATATGTTCAGGCAAACACAGTTATACAAAGAAACAACACACTTTCAAAAAGAAAAAGAAAATTATTTGTGGGGTACATGTAAGATCCAGACTGAAGAAAGTTACTTTGTTTATTTAAGTTAAACAATATATGATGCCTGAGGATTAATGGCTTACCTGTCACAATCTGTCTGTGGATTACTGACTTATCTGTCACAATCTATGTCCAACGAATGAGGACGTACATATGTTATTGTGTGGAATTCTTTACATTCATGTGCACGATAAGAGCCCTTTACTTGGGTGAAGGCAATATTGCAGCACGTTCTATGACAAATCGAAAGATATCCGATTTAATGTTGATATTACTGATAGAAACCACAATCCTGTTCAAAGGAAAACTGAACCCAAACTTTTCCTCTAAAAATATGTAACTTTTGTTCGAACAAAATTTTAACTGAACTTATGGATGCAACGTATTATATCATGGCATGATTAATTGATTCACTCTATGCTCTTATTTAATTGCTCTTTTCGAATGCATGTCAATAAGAGTTAGGAAAATGTATGTCTTGCGTGATTTAATTTTTAGTGGATGTTTCCAAGGTTATTGCATCAAATACGGGTCAACGGTAGATATTCACTATCAATAGTTTACCTTTCAGCGCAATGAAACATCTGTAGTTCTTCCTATCTTTGTGTGTCACATGATTCAGAAGTTTTGCCATATTCTTAAGTATCGTACAGCGGCCAGTTGTCGTGGAACTCCTTCAATCGTGCGCCATGTTTCTCGCGATATAACGCGCTTGTTTCGAGATAATGACGTCATCAGCTGTGTCACCAGCGTTCTTCAGAAGCGAAAGCATATAATTATATAGTAAAAGCACACAAAATGCGATTCAAAAAGGTAATTTCATGTAATTTTAAAAAATCATAATGAAAATCTATGTTTTCACTAATGTCTTTTTTTTGTCCGACTTTTTGACCTTAATTTGTTATTATATGCTACAGACAGCGCCGCCGATCACATGTTGGCTTTGTTTACATATTTTGAACAGGATAATCCACTTTAGGAATTTCTACAACTGGTTATCCAATGTAAATATTTGGTTTTAATCATGTTGGTTTCTTATACAACGTAAGAAAAATTTACACTCGAAATGTATATTCACTACGGACTTTTTCGTTTCAGTATTATTTCATAATAAACATATATTCTATATCAAAAGACATTTAATCTATTATAATAAATGTGTATCCATTCACCAGTGTCTATTTTTAAATTTCTCTCTCCCTCTGTTTCTCTGTATGTATGTCTGTATCTCTCTCTCAGTCTATTGAGTCATGTATCTATATGGAAAAGAACATGCAAGCAGTAATGTAAGTGCACAAACTGCATATAGAATTAACGGAAACAAATTATTAATTTTTAAATTTTTTATTTTTTTATTTAAAAAACACAAATATGCTGAAAACTAACAATATCTATACCTTGGTCTAACTGGCACGTTCGGTCATATGCCACGTGACATTTTAGTGAGTGTCACGAACCATGGACGTCACTTCCGGAAATAAGTAAACATACACACGCTCGGAAAGACGGTAATTATGAACTAATGTACTTGAATGCCAATATTTTTTTCACGTTGATTAAATGAAGTAGATATAGTTGAACACTTTTTATGGTTTATTTGAATAGATTATCATAACATTATAACGAACGCGGTTAAGTCCACGAAAGGTGGTTACTCGAGGCTATAGTCAGCATAGTCAGCATTGTTTTACCGAAACTTATGTGTGAAAACGTGATCCATATTTTAAAAGTCATCAGCTCCAGATATTTCGATTTTACGGTTTATTTAATTCCAACAGTCATTATTATTTTATTTAAAATGTTTTCGATATGATTTTATATGAAAGTAGTCTTTGTCTCATAGAAGGCGTCCAAACCAATCTGCAAACTAGCTGACGGCAACAAATGACAGAATGAATATAGATCCTTATAAATATAATAATAATAATTTTTAAAAAATAATAATATTAATATTAATAATAATTATTATTAAACTTAAGGCAGACAATACCAGTAAAGACCCTGTATAAGTAACTGTACTGTACACATAACCTATTGACCTAACTAGATATTGCCTCAATCAAAGTGGGGAAATGAGGAAACGTGGGTTTGATTTGCACGCAATCATCGATCTAAAACGCTTCTGTTAAAACAACTTCCGGAGTGGAATAGCCCTCAATGAAAACTCGAACCTAGAAATCAGAAAAGCAAAGGAAAATATTTGGATTTGCCACCTCAGAACTCTCAGACCAGGTGGTTTTTGTCTCTTTCTCTGTATATATAAAGAATATTATCAAACAAGTTATAGTGTTATAATTCGTGCCCCAAATGGAATCTAACCCGGGCCCGCGACACACGGCTCCTATCGTCTTGCCTACACGCACCAACCCGATACCTCTCGACTTAGCGCACATAGGCAGAAGTGGGTGGAACTAAAAAGTTAATGCAAGCATCCATGTGTAGCCGGTACGCTAGTAGTTTGGATTCCTCTGACAAAAATCCATGTGTATATATATATATATATATATATATATATATATATATATATATATATATATATATATATCAGATATGTAGCCTCGGGGGGAGAGGTATTGAAGCTTCCTCTTGGTATTTCAGTGGAAAATGACGTTTGTGATTTAAGCACATGACTGCTTTTATCATGTCTTAATCTGACATAGTCCACAGCGGCTTGACGTTCATTAGCATCATACATATTTTTGTGGTGAAAGGCAATAATGATATAATAAGCCTCGATTATTTTTCTAATGACTAGGACCAAATTAGCATCTAAAATGGTCTTGACCAGATTTGGAGGATTTTTTTTTTTGAAAATTTTTTTCACGATAATCCTTATGTGGGTCATGTCAAATGTGCGTTTAAAATATGAACTGATATTTCGTTGTCAGGATATTTTACCTTAACAAATTGTCCTCTATGTTTACTTTTCATATTGTCATTAAACATTGTAAGAACTAATTTGTCTTCTGGAGTCAATTTTCCAACGTGTTCAAGAGCTGAAGCTGAAACGTTGATGTTGAAATCGCCATAATCTTTGTATTTTATGATGTAATAGTGAGCTTCAGAAGTCCTTTTTACTATATATGGACTTTCATCTTGCTGTGTCTTTTCTGATTCAGGTTGTGGCTGCTCAGGTTGTGGTTGCGGCTCTGGCTTATGTTTTTCTGCTTCAGGTTGTGCCTGCTCAGGCTCTGCTTGCGGATCATCAGAAACATCTTTTTTACTGTCCTTTTTCCCAGGTTGCGCCATCATTCCCAGAATTGTTTCTACGTCGTTATAATCAAAACAAAACTCTCTGTAAAAAAATAAAAAGGCTTGTCGATTTGATCGTGAAGTCTTTCTTGGTTTTTAAAGTTTTTGCCAGTCTTGATTCGACGTGCATGCGTAGTAAGCATCGTGATCTTTTGTTTCTTATGCGTTTTATTTTTCTTGTTAGAGACACTAATTGTAAGTGTTACTTATTCAGCTCCTTTATTGTGGTTGTGAAGAACACTCCTATATTTCTAGCAGCAGTGACCGATTTTTTCTCATTGCATATTTTTTTTAACTTATCATATTTGTCCAGCTCGTCCCGCAATTGTGACGCTCTCAAATGAGTTACCGAAAAAAGATTGAGCAATATATAATCTATTTTTGCGCTTTCTGGATCAGCCAAAATCCTTTTATAAAGTTGTGTATATTCACCAATTTCATCATAATAAACCTTAAATATGTTATAAAAAGCCAGGTCCTCCTGTTTTTCTTTAAACGGCAGCGTGTTAAATTCGCGTACAATTCTCAAGAATTCTGACATCTTATATATTTGTTTACATAAGATCATCTAGCATAAAAATCTGAAAATAAGCCAGACCGGGGTTGAATGGCATCGCAGAAATGCAATACAACCTGTAGAGACGATATTTTGTCGTGCCTGGGCTTGCAATGTCAACGTAGGGAAAGCTGGCCCTAATGTATCCATACTTGTGTAAAACGTGGCCCATCTAGCGCTGTCGTTAGATGCTTCTGGACGCCAATGGTTGATGTATTCAGCTGCAACTGGTGTGCCTCTAAGTTAAAAGCGTCAGACAGTAACTGTCACACGAAAATCTATCCTGATCCTCAGATTATTATATATGTCTGCTGTAGCCCATTCGCTAGTAGATGTGTGGTCAGCAAAAGCCATATGCGCTCTAAATGCTGCTGAATATTCCGATGATGCAGAGCCTAAAAATCCGTTGCGATTATCAAAATTGGACGACAGCGATGGAATATGCCCGTATGGTATTTTGTATTCGCTTGGAATTCACATACAGTTTAGTTGTCGCATCTGCATTATATGTAGGAACACCAAGATTTTTAATTTATGCTGAAATTACATTGACTCTAGCGCCAGTAACTTCAAACGTAACTAAGTTTACGTTGTTGGTAATTCCAAAACCTTCTGGCGCTTGAATGATGATTGGACTATAGGATATCTCAGATGACCTTTAACAAAGAAATCCGCCTTGTGGGTGAACCAAATGGTATTTACCCATTGGCATTTAGTTCCGCAGTCATTCCAATATATCTGCTTACTGTAGCTGGTATGCTAACTAAAATGTCGCCATCTGCGCTAAGTTTTGTATCCGCATATGATTTTGTAGCTGCATATTTTCAGTTATTGGTGCGGCTAAGTTTGTCTTTTTTTTTAGAATTCATGTCAATGTTGCCAGTCAAAGTTCCACCAGCTAGCGGCAAAATATATTGCGCTGAAACTAACATTTCATTGCCAAGGATTACCGTGCGCCCTCGAGAAAACTGTGTATTGGCATCTGTTAACTTTGGCATTTGCGTACTTATATGCATACTGTTTATTGGCCGCATCTGCGTTATCTGCTGGCATAGCCACATTTGTATTTTTTTTGCGAAGACATGCTTTGCGGGACCGGTTATCGTGTCGCCAGTTGTTAGCAAGCGTTTGTTGAGTTCTGCATTATAAATAGTTTCACTTGTGCTTGATTCGGCACCGCCAATAATTGTACCAAAGCTGTATAATGACTCAATATATATACTCTGTTTATAAAAAATGGGTATCATTAACTTTAATTCAGAAGATGTCAAGAAATCCAGACATAAAATCTTGTTTGCCAGATTGCCATTACATGATCTTTTGTCCAACTGGCCGCTGGAACACAAATTTTTGCTTTTGAATATGCTGCTAAATAAAGGTCTTAACTACGACAAGGTAATAATATATTGCGACAAAGATTCTGTAATAGTATTTGATTACATCAAGATAGATCGCGACATATAAACAAGATCAAAGAATATTTCTCTATGTCACGAAACAAGCTTTGTAATTCAATATACTTGACGCTTACTACGACGTACCGAAGTATATTCATCGCAACACTTGCTGCTTTATATTATTTTCTAGCCTGGACAACCGCGACATAGATTCCATAGCGCGAGGTCATTGTCGTGGCATAAACGCTGCTAAACCTGCTGCAAAGCCAAAGATATCTTCTGTACATTCAGTGCCTACCACTGCTAAGAAAACGACCCAAAAAGAAACAGAGAACAAGTCAACGGGCTAAGGAATAAAATATAAACAAATTTAGCATAATTGGTTTCACGTCTAAAGTTGCTAGCTGCCAGTAAACGAGCTGGCAATGTTGGTGTGGATGATGACAGCGAGATCACTTAAATACTAGACAATCTGTTTCAGCAGAGTTTACTTAGTAATGCCAAATATAAAGTGTTGTGCAATGATTTCATATAAAAGAGTCACAAACTCTTCTTTTCGATTCTAAGTTGGGTGAAGGAAGCAGCTGTAATTTTACTGTCAGATATAGTACGCCCATAGAACTAGCGCATGATACGCGCTATGACATCGTGCTAATTTCTGCAAAACTATGGAACTCGTTTCATAATGTTACCGCAAGCAATAACAAGTTCAGATATCTTTACCTCCGCCAATGATGCATGAAGATTGCTCACTATCATTCCAGGTGCGTACAACATTGTTGATATCGCTGAGGAAATAAAAAGAATGATTGGCGAAAAAGGTCATTTTGGTGATACATAATCATCGTGCCAAAATATTCTACGCTTAAAACACGATTGACGTCCAAGGGCGGCTATCGAGTTGACTTTACAATTGACAACAGCTTAAGAAACCTATTAGGTTTTAGTTCGCAAATTCTACAAGAAAATTATGTTTACGATGGCGACATTCCCGTAAACATTAGCGACGTGAATAGCTTACTCATCAATTGTTCCATAGCTGAAGGATCCTTTGACGCACGAGGAGGCCATAGCTACGTTATCTATGACCTCAGTCATAATACACCGCCCGGATCTTTGATGACAGTAAAGCCTTATTTACTATCCCATCACCATAACAGAAATATCGACGCCAATCACGGACCAGTCAGGAAAGCAACGTTAACCTAGACAACGAGCGAGTAATATTGTATCAGCATTTGCAAGCGCAAAACTAAAACTATGTAACTGTGCTGAATCAATGAAACCAATACGAAGTAAGCGCAGAAAGATCATAGAAGGATTTTTATCGATGCTGTTCTCTAAGTTTCTTCAAGCAGCACCAGCCATAGCCAAATACAAATTGCTCCTGTTGACTCGAGTTTTGCAAGGGTGCCATGTCAGCAACTGGAAGCGCATCAGGAAAGAAGATGGTAGAAACAAGAACCTATCAAAGCTATCGTGTCAGAAAACGACGCTCAGCATGTTATAACCACCACAGCCAAAAATATATTATCCAAACGCGGCCAAGAAATTATGAATGAAACAGATATGCGAGCGGCGCCCATACAACTGCCTAACCTGCCAATATTATGGCGGGCGCTGGTCTAAAGAGAATGTATGTGTAACGAAGATGTATAAACATGGTGTCGAGATTTATTGCTGAGTATTTCAGGCTTTTAGAAGAAGTCCCCATTGAAGAATCAACAATCGAATACGAATATTTGGACAAAGATTCGCATCAGACGAATAAACCTGGTACAAGAATCATTGACACGCGATAGGAAGACGTTTACTTGTTGCCTCATAAAGCTTTTCTTGAAGTCTGAGGTTATTTGCAAACCACTGCTGCTCCACCTGGCATTTTTGCTTCTGGTGTGCAGATGACACTAGCAAACAATGGCTGGAGTATGTTTAAGACAGCGCGATATCAGCTTAATAATTAGACAGTTGAGGACATTAGCAACTATCTGTCGGCTGCCAGCACGATCATGAATTCGATTTTTATAAGCGATGACCACAGCGGAAGTTCAGCAACAACTATGTTTTGATACAAAGATACGAGCAATGCGGCAGATAGCAAAAGGCATAGGCAAGGCATTGCATTTCTCCCCGATGCTGTGTCTGCTATGCCTGGACCAACTGCAGCTGAAATTCGTACTGCGATTCGCGATGCTTTTATTGATCCAGAAAATCCTAATTATTATGTTGGCTATGCAACTAGGAGCGCTGTCATAGATGGCAAAAATGATGTGTGCATGATGTTGCCACTAAGCTCCATTTTTGGTTTTTGCCGCGACATTGATACAGATTTTATAGCTTTTCAAACCGCAGCACGAGATGCTGACCAAGAGACAAGTAGTCAGACGTTTGACAATTTGGTATTGACTCGCATTGCTGTCAGAGTCAATAGCAGACAATATCCCTACCGTGAACTTGAGTGTAATTTTGCACTTCTAAGTAAAGATTATTCACGAGCGTATCTTATGCTTCAGGAGGCTATGCAAGAATATGAGGATGTTGATACTGGAACACAAATATCTCTAGATGAATTTGTAAGTCTGTATACTATTTATCACTTTGATGTTTCTAAGCATTTGGAACGCATAAAAGATTCCATGACAGATGTTGAAGTCAAGTGGACTCTTTATTCTATAGCACCAGCAGTAGCCATACCAAACTATCATGTTTATGAAGTAATTATCGCCGACAGATTTTTGACATATCATGCTCTTAGCGGCAAGATGACAATAATCGTCTAGAAGAAACTTATCTCATATATTTTGTCTAAGGATATCATATTAATGAGCTACTACTCAATACAAGTAATGTTGACGCCGTCACAACAGCAAGCAATTGCAATTGCAGCTGCTCAATGAAAGCGTACTAGCGTTTCAGTCAAACTTGGATACAACCAACTGCATCATGGACGACATGTTCTTGCGCTTATAAAAATAAAAAAGAAAAGAAAACCCCCAGCATCTAAAGAGTATTACTGCAAAGCAAGGGCTTAACTTGAAAATGATGTCCTAAGCAGTTGTCTCGCATGGGAGGCGTTGTACCAGCGATCTTACATCTTCTTGCAGCATGCGGACCAACAATATTATCTCTACTTGGCTCGCTAGGAATAGCAGCGGTCACTGGAGCAATATCTGGGGCTATGCAAAAAGCAGTAAGCGGCAGCAGACTCAGACGCAGAAAAAATAAAAAAGCATTTGCTTAAGTTGCAGACAAAAGGTTTACATGTCTTGCGGACAAATTGTTTTACTTAATCTACTGAAACTTAAACAGCTGTTTGGCCTCTGCAAATAGTTATATCTAATCATCTTAAATAGAAAATGCCGTATCAGCAAGATAGTTGAACTCTGTCTGAGGCTCAACGCAAAACAATAGCAGCGGCCTCTTCAAGAGCCAGTCCAATGTCAATAAGATTATCAGAAAAGCAGTTGTCATCTGGCAACTACAAGCTTATGCTAACAAAGCGCCAACATGAAACAATTAGAAAACAGAGCAGCAGGTAAAGGTCTCATACTTGAACTAAAAAAACAATTACTTTGTAATTTATGTTTTTCTTGATTTAAGTAAACGCTTTACTACATGATTAATTGTTTTCACGTAGTAATTACTCGTTTTTACTTGATATTACTTACTTTAGCAGATAATACTTGATTCAATAAAATAAATTACTGAAAGCTATTACTAAGGTATCAAATTATTTATTTTTCAAGCGTGAATTACTTACATTTTCTACTTGAAGCAGTAAACGAAATTACTTGGTAATGTTTTTGCTTGATTTTAGTAAATATTTTACAACCTGATTACTAGTTTTGACTGTATAATTACTCATTTGTACATGGCTACTTTAAACAAACTGAAAATGAATTAAGTGAGGCTATTAATAAGTAATTAAATTACATCATTTTCTGGCATGAATCATATGATTTACCTGAAAATGACAGATTACTTGAAGTAATAAAAAAGATTAGATTTAACTACTCAGGAATTAATAATTAAATTATTACAACAATACAAATAATTACATTCCTCAAATAGCTTAAACAGCGTTACTGGCTTGGGACTCTAGCTGTATGATATACATAAATAACAAAGCTTATATCGACGGGCTGTCACTTTCAGCATGGCATATCCCTTACAGAAATGCAGTATGCAATGAAAGTGCAGATCATACTGTACTTATGCTGAACAAATCCTGCATCTATGCTGCAATACTGCAGTACATTTCCAGTATAAACACTTTCCTATGCCCATTTCTAGCATGGACTGCTATCCTGATGAACATGCATAATGCAGCTATGCTACTCATAACACGATTTAAAATATCACAACAATTCTGCTTCCAGGATGAATTGCTGTCATCATGAATTTGCATGCTGCAGTCAGGCTGAACTGGCATTTATAATTTCACAACAGTTTAGTGTATCAGAGTGTACTGCAATAATACTGAAAGTACAAACTGCCATCGTCTTAAATTTGCATGCATGTGCATGACATGGAAAAATTAAGCAATACTGTATTTATTTTGCAGTTATGCTGTAAATACTGTATCATTAAAATCTAGAAGAAACAAATTTGCAACATACTGTAGTCAGCTGTTTTCATTCTGATGTAACATTTTAAAAAGGCTACAATTGAAAAGTATGTTTTAACCAACAGTTGTTCATTCTTATAACAATGGCTAGTGTATTTCACTATAAATTACTAGCGTTTATAAACAAAATAGATTTGTGTTTGTAAACCACCCATGCATCTACTTCAGAACTATCAAATTATATGCCTTTCATGTGCTATACCTCTAGAGAAATATATCTTCAGGCAACAACATTATCACAATCATATCTTGTGACATCATGAGACATCCTGGTGAAATAGTCTGCACTTTCTTGTCTTTAAAATAATCAAGATATATCCTGAACTCAGGATCAATATATTTCATCAGGAGGTATCAAGATATGAAGACTATTTTATTCAACTGTGGTGATTTCTCATGATTTCTCAGGACTTCTTTATCTGAAAGTGTCCTGACCTGATGGATATGTGAGGATTTGCAGAATTTTTGCATGCAAGAAACATTACACGCTGGAATTTCCTGGATTCAGGAGAATTGTTTTAATGTTCCCTCTTAAAGTGTTTCAAATTATGTCATCCCCATCTGTAAATAGGCATTTAGGTTTGTAAAACAAAAATAAAAATAAAAATATATTTAAACAGCTTACATGTTGCTAAAAAGTAAATTCAAAATTAGTAGGCTAACCGGAGCAAATAAGAAACTGACTCTGGTAATTATATATCACTAAATTTGTGTAAAGTATAAATTTTTACTCATATTCTGAACACCTTAACTGAAAGATGAAGGTAATCTCTTAATTTCCAGTGTTTTCATCTTGTTATACTCAATATTATTACTAGATTAATACTGCATTTTTAACGTGGTAAATATCAAAACTTTTATCTTTTAATAATAATAATAATAATAATCATAATAATAACAAACTCCATTATTCATAGATTGAAGAAATGTAAATGAATGTGCTTTTATTTCCTGTATTATAAGTTTCAATGCAATAACAATGCTTAATTAATGAGCATTTTGTTCCAAAAAAGGGGAGAAAAATCATTATTTATAAAATTCCATTCTTCTGAATCTTTTCTTTTGCCCCCGATCATCATACATGTTATACCTGTCCCTATTGTTGTATTGTTGGTACTGTAAGTGATGTTGTTGTTGCGAACACTGACATATTATTATTATTATTATTATTATTATTATTATTATTATTATTATTATTATTATTATTAATATCTGCTGCCAGAAGCAAACAGAAAGTTGGTAGTATTTTCATGCTGAAAAAAACATAAATATTACATATCCTGGAATAATTATTGTTTTCCTGTTGCGAGAGAGAGAGACAGACAGAGACAGAGGCAGAGACAGAGAGAGAGACAGAAAGAGAGAGAGAGAGAGACCAATCCCATACTGTCAGCATTCTATAAAGAATTATGCTACAAGAAATTTTGCAATAAAAAAAAAATCAAATAATAAAATCACATAAGATGCAATGCGGTTTTCCGAGAAAGTGACCTAATTCGGTTTTGAGAGTAATGGCGGTTATTTTCCTTTTTTACGATCTGGAGACTGGTTTACTAACCACGAAATATGCACACAAGTTAATTGAGGTACTACAGACACAGAACTTCCCCGACAGTCTCGTTTCCAAATAGGCTCCATTTTTGAGTTTCAACTGTCTCGATTTTGCTCAGTCATTTGGGAAATTTCATTGCAAGTTATACCAATACATGTGTATCTAATGATCGTATAACCCTGGATATGGCTGTTGCGAACGAAAATCGTGGAGTTATCATGTTGGTTTATGAGACTGCAGTTACGGCGGGTTGTTGCTGCGCACTCTTGCCAGCTCGATTAAATACAGCAAATAAGATGACCATATAATCTCGCTCCACATAATAACTTGGACGATAATTTTGCAGATCATTATTATTTAATGTTGTGCCTGTCAAACAGCAGCTCTCGATGCAGTGTTGTCAGTTATCGACAATAGGATGCACAAGTTTATCAATCGCATTCCCATTTTTCTTAGGAAATTGTTGTTCCCACACATTAAATTCTACAATTGCAGTCATGCTGTGAACTTTAGCTCAGAGGTCGTGTACATGTAGATATGCTTCTAATTTTTATACTTGTTTTCATTTTTAAAGAAAAATGGCGCTGAATCTGTTTCAAAGGTCTTAATGAATAAAGTGAGTAATTTCATTGCTTTTTTAAAGATGTAAAGTACAAAGCGTTTGGCAGATATCATGTCGCAGCCCTTTCAAACTGGATGGTAGAACTAAAATTTAGGATCTCTTTAAAGGATGGTTATGAATAACACTTAGATATGTTTCTTAGACTTGTGAAGTGATTTTGGAATGCTGAACTAAATTAGGTGCTTAAGTTGTTTTGCCAAACATGTACTAGTCACATATGTTTGGTCCAGGTTGCATACTACATGTTGCTGTAATCTATTTCAGTGGATGGTGCCTGAATTATACAACAAGCAGTGGAGAATGCAGGATTTTATTCTGCGAGGATTTGTTGAGAAGAGGTAGTTCAGTGTACTTCAAATGGCTAACATTCTTGTTTTTCACCTAAAAGTGTGCGATTTTAGCAGATGGGGTAGAGTGAATCTAACCATCTGACAACCCCCCCCCCAATGAATTTCTATACTGATGTGAAGTAAAAAGTGTCTAAAGCCATAAGAAAAAAATATGTAAATATTTTTTTTTCATACTGGAGAAAATGGGGTTTAGAGATTCCGTTAACTGAATAGCTTGCCTTTTTGTGGGTCACCCTGAATTTCTAAAATATTTCCTTAATAATTCATTTGATATGATCCAGATCATGCCCCACCAAGTCTCCTTTTTTTTCTGTGTGCAGCAATTTTGCAAGAAAAGCAGTATGCTTCATTTAGAAAAGACACAACGTAACAGCTAATGAAATGTTTTGTGTACAGAGTGATATTACAACATAAATTGAACAGCATATAAGGACATCATGGTACTCTATTGATAGGTTTCATTTTAAAAAAGTTTTAAATGTTATTATAAAAACTATTGATGTATTTCACAATTATATGAAAGAATGTTTAACTTTGATAAATACTGTTTCATGTAATTATGATAAATATGGTTTCAAACAATTATGAATTTGTATTCAATACATCCACTTTGTTTCCTTTGATTTATTCGTAGATTTTAGAGGTCCACAGTGATTAATAGTGAGCAAAGCTTGAGCGTATATAAGGAGTTCTCTAGAAAGTGTGCATAGCTAAAACAAGATAGGTTAAAGGTACACCATCAGCAGTTGGAAAACGGTAGCACTTGAAGTTCATGTAGTCTCTGCCATTATCTTCCAGTGTTTTGCAAATGCTCAATTATAAAACTAAAGAGAGACAAACAAGTATTTGTAATGAATGTTAATCATAGAACATGTTCTTACTTATAGGATTTATTCACTGTTAAATATATCTGCCACTATGCTTAAAACCTGTGTTTTGTGGGCAGTATTGATGTCCAGAATGGTTAAAGCATGATGGTGTATTGGCAGGAAACAGGTACTGCCACCCTGCTGGTTACATATTCTTTTACCTGCGACAAGCTGATTCCAACATAAACGAAGCATAATTTAAATGATTGTATAGATTGCAGTATATGTTTTTTTAATATAAAAATAGACGTTAAGTACAGTTTCTTGCCTACCTAAAAGATTTGTGTATAAACAGTGCAACACTGAATAATAAATCAACTTTTTTGATGTGAAATGTTTTAAAGATTGTCGAACATTCTAAAGTTTATCTATAATTTTTCTCTAAGATCTTGTGAATTTGTACAAACATAGCAATGCATGATATTAATCCTCAACTAGTACTAAGATTTTTCTCTGAAGCAATAACACCCTCATATGTACCTATCTCTGTATTAAATGTATGGCTTGACATTTAAATCTGGAAAGGATCTATATACACGCAGGGATTCACACATTTTATAAAAGTAAGCTTGCCCAGGGCAAGCTGACTGGAAAATTGAACTTGCTTTTGGGAAATCTGAGCTTTCCTCAACATAATATCCCAACGTGAGTAAAATATAATATAAAATAAAATATAGGATATTTCAAGGAAAGTCCTTCTTTTGGTTTTGCTTAGATAAGATAGCAGACTCATCTCATCAACTACATTAATATTAATGAAAGCTATAATGTTTGTAATGATTTATATATACTTACAACTGAAGGATTTGTGAACACTTACTTTATCCATTTACTTAACAGTTATCATCTAGTCACCTTGAAATCGGCGACATGCATACAAATATTTGACAAGCCGACTTTTGAGATTGTGAACACTTATTTTTATCTATTTAAGTGTTGCCAAGCAGTAAGTATGTATCTGTCTCCTGTAATTATCACGTAAGAAACAGATCATAAACTACATCTGCGGTACATCGACCAAGTTTTGAACGAAATCCTCCTCGTTGTTAATTATTGGAGACGAGTGCCTTTTATTTCCAAACACACCTGTCAAAGAAGTCTCACGAGTTATTTTATTAACAAATAACACCCGTTCACCATAAATCTGCAACATGTATCAAAACAGTCTTTGAAAACCCGATTGTTTAGAGTCGACAAGCTCAGAAACTGCCCGAGGCTAGGTTAGGACCTGGAAGTCGACTAATCCCGGACAAGTTAAAATATAAATATGTTTTCCTTATTTGTCAAAACGTGCTTTAAATAGTAAATATTCAAATTAATATATCAAGTCAAAGCGAGAAATTGCTAAACTGAATTTGACATAGACTACAAGATGGAAATGAAATACGATAGATAGACGAAAGAAACTGAGGCTAGTTATGTAGTAGAGGTAAGCAGTACACCTAAACACTAAATAAAGGTGCCGATATATGTACGGTGGTGAGATCGCAGGGTATAAAACTTGCACTACATAAAGCATTACGAAAAGAATACGACCCCTTTCTCCCTCTCCCTTTCTTGGGCAAGTACCTGGAAAACTTGAGTTTGCCCGAGCCGAATTTGAGCTTTTCCCGTAAGTCGGGCAAGTTGATTTGTAAATCCCTGACACGAATAATAGTTTTCATAATTTCAAAAGTCCGATGACAAGTAAATATCGCTTTCTTGATAAACGTTGATTTGTGAGAAGAACTAGTGATGATTCAGCAGGATTATTAAATTTCTAGGTCTACTTTTTCTTCTGGCTACCAAGAAATTTATGTTGAATTCTGTATACTTTTACCTATGTACTAAAAATTACCTAACTCTCTGTTTAATTACAATTACTTAGTAACATTATTACTCAGTAATAATATTTTAATTAGTAAAAGTATTACTGAGTAATAATATGTGACTTAAGTCTGTGTTGGATTAAAATTACTTAGTAAAATTATTACTAAGTAATATTTTGATTAGTAAATTTATTACTGAGTACAATTATTACTAAGCAATAATATTTAACTAGTAAAATTATTACAAATAATATGCTAATTAGTAAAAGAATTACTAAGTCATATCTTTAGTTAGTACAATATTTACTAGGTAATAGTTTTACTTAGTAAAATAATTATTAAGTAATAATATTTTACTTAGTAAAATATTATTAAATGAAATATTTACTTGTCCTCTTTTATTTGCAATTACTTAATTCTCTTTTACTTATCATTAATTGCAATTACTAGTATTTACTTGCAATTACTCATCCATTTGACAAACATTTTACTTAGATTTTACTCATTTTTAGTAAAAGAAATACATTTTATAAGTAATTGCTAGTAATTTATTATTATTACTGTGATTTCTCCACATCGCAGCTTAAGAAACAAGATGGAATCGTACCTCTGTTGCTCATGATTGCCGCTGATGCTACTGGCGTGTTTTTATCGAAACTTCTTAGCGGTCTCTTTGGCAGAGGTGTTGGAAGTAAAAAAAAAAAGAGAGCGCAATGATTGCAATACTCCCAAACACAGCGCCTTTCAATGAATTTTGACATTGAGAAAGTGCTTAAAGATATACAATTATTTTGAGGTCTCTTTGCTGAAGATAAAATGCCAGAAAAAATCAGAGCCAAGGAAAGCTGCCTTATAAGCATATATAATTGTTTTGATGGATTTGGAACACATTGGGTGGCCGTTGTAAGCACGCCCGATAGTTGTGACGTCGAATATTTTGACTCGTTTGATTTGCCACCATATGACGCTATCAAAACAAAAATGTGTCTGTGACGCTAAGAAAGGTTGCGTTTACAACTGAACACAAATTCAGCATATGAATAGTTCAGATCGTAGTCTTTATTGTATTTATTTTATAAGATCACGTTGTCAAGGAAAATCCGCATTAGATATCTTGCTGGAATTTAACCAGCTGACAACTCTAGACAATGGCAAGTTAGTTTTAAGTAAACTTAATAAGATTAAATAAGTATGGTTTTTTTTCAAGTGAACCAACATAAATATATATGTTTCTCCATGTGTGTTTTATGCCAATGTCAGATATAATGACATCTTCGTGGTGCTTATCAAGCAGGAAAAATACGGACAGTTTTGAAGAAACTTATTCTCAGACTAGAAATAGACGCTCTGTCTTGAAATCAATATCTGCTGTTTCAGCAAAGGAAAATCCAGGCTTTTAAGGCAATTTCTGGTGGTTGTGCTGATGCCCATCATATTATCGTACTTGACACATAATTGTATGTTTATCAATTATATATGCATGCCCGCAATGACCATATTTGTATTCAAGGCAATCAAATTATGGTAGCTCTCATGATCTGCATGCGCTCATTGGAAAACGTCCAAAACCAAAACGCGGCTGTACTCTGCCAGGACATAAGTATACTCGTCCGTGGAATCCTCTGGATAAACAACTGGATGTCAACGATCAACAGTTTCCTGGTCAACAACCCTACAACCAAATAGATGCTACGGCAGTGCCGCATGATATTTGCTACACAGATCATTCAGAAGAAAAAAACCGCTGCGACAAAATTATGCTTGATTAATTAGCCGCGATAAAATCAAGAGGGACGAGAGAACGTAGTGACAGAGGTTTTGTCTGAGTCGCAATCGGACTGAAATATAAACTTGGCATTAGCACCAAACCAGCGGCTAAAAAAGTCAGCAAACCATAGGCTAAAGGTCGTCAAACCAAAGCCAGCAAACGAAGTCATCAAACCAAAGCCAGCAAACCAGCTACTAAACAAAGCCAACCAAGATGATATCATAGCAGAAGAATTACACCATAACACAAGGAAAACGTTTTCCTAGGCGCAGAGTTGTTGATAATGGTGTTGAAGACATCTGATCTGCTGATCCCGTAGACATGCACGAATATTCCAGAAATAATGGCGGCGTCAAATACTTGTTAAATGTCATTTATGTTTTTAGCCAGAACGCACGGAGCTTGCCACTACAAAAATCAAAAATGTAACGTACACGATCGCAGACCATAATAGCGAATCTGTTTCATGATCCTTCTATGAGCAGTAGTTACAAAAAAAAAAAAAAAAAAAAAAAAAAAAAAAAAATTAGCAAAATGTTTTTAGAATAGATCGCTTAATCAAAAGTCGCTTGTAAAATGGAGCAGCTACTCTGATGCTTTTAATTCTTGGATACCAACGGCAAGTATTGAGAAATAATTATGCTGTATTCTGCTAATATCTCTTTGCTATCAACAGGTTTGCACATGGCCGCATTCTCTGGCAGACATAGCACCAAAAATATTTTTGGGAGACATAATCAAACTTAATAAAAAAATTATTCCTGTAAAGTTTAGCGTGATAAACCTGTCAAAGATCTCGTTGAATTGGGCTAGTTCATCGCAATAAGTGTTTCATGTAGTCTGTGCTATCTGCTCTTCATTCACCTGCAACGTATTCAAATCGAATTAGTAATTATAAGCCGTATCAGGACATCCTAAAATTTGCTAACATACAGGTTTCTGTTCAGGTCGCTGACGTTCCAAAATTTGACCGACACAATACTATCTCTGTCAAAGTATTTGGTGTAGATGACAGGTCAGCAATTTATCCTCTTTGTATTTCATCATTTGCTTGCAATGTTGCTAATATTGATCTGCTTTACATTTATGGCGAAACCAACAATGGTCATTACTGCTGGATAAAAAGTTTTTCTGCAGTTATGAACAGCCAGTACAGCAAGCATAAGTGCAAATTATATTACGGCAGAAGCTGTCTTGACGGCTAAATAACATAAGCACTGCTTGCCGCTCACAAACTAGATTGTGTTGACGTTGCAAAAGCTATTATTGCAGACAAAAAGCATGATAAGATATCATTTTACAACTTCTGTAACATGGCCCGGATTCCTTTCATATGTTACGCTGATTTCGAATCACTATTGGTTCCTGTCGAGGGTGCAGATAGCGATCCTGAAAATAAAATCTTTTATCAAAAGATACCAGGAGCATATTTCATGCGGATATGCGTACAAAGTTGTTTGCGTTAACAACGTGCTAAGAAAGCTTGTAAAACTATATTGTGGAGAAAACTGTGGCGAACATTTCATACATAGTCTACTTGGCGAAGTTAATGACATTCAGAAACTTAGCTCAGAAAGAATGATTTTTAGTGATCAGGACCAAGAAGATTTTTCTCAGGCTCAGTTATGCTGGATCTGTAATAAGGATCTTGGCAACGACAGAGTTCGAGACCATTGTCATTTTACTGGCAGATATCGTGGTGCTCATAACAAGTGCAATCTGAAATTAAGAAGCCCGAGTTTATTCTGGTAGTATTTCATAATCTGCGAGGCTGTGATTTGCATCGTATTGTTAAAGACATTTGGCAAGTTAACGAAAATATTTATCAGCATCCCAAATAACATGTTAAAGGATCTTTTATTTTTTCTTTGCGACCTTTGGTTTATCGACAGCCTCTAGTTTATGGACGAGTCGCTAGATGAACTTGTAAAAAATACACAACTATTTAGATACACCGCAGAAGAATTTGATGACAAACTTGACTTGTCAAATGCAAAAGAATGTATCCTATGAGTACATGTCATCTTGGGACAGAACGTCTTGTCAGTGAGCAGTCTAATTAAGGATTTGCATAACTTCAGCTGTAGAGGCACTTAAATTATTGATTAATTTATGGTGTATATTTTTTATTCTTGTTTGTATATTTTCTATTCTTGTTTGTTCCTAATAAGAGCTTTATATTAGCAATATAAAGTGGCATTTTTAGGAAACGTTTAGTACCATAAGATTCTTATCGGACACGTGTAGGTTCACTTCTGAACTTGTTTATTGTTTCGTAATGTTGTGCCGATAATGTAATTTGTATAACTTACCGTATGTGACGTCATTACGTGTTATCGTATATGCCCGTGTCAATCATACTACACGGTGTTAGATTTATTTTCAGCTGTAGAGATCAGAGTAGACGAGGTCCCAGCTATCGAGGGGACAATAGAAGTCGACTATAGCAGCTGTAGTGTAAAGCTAACCATAGCAGTCGTGGAGCTGAATAAACAGTGTGTTGCTTGAATACCAGGTGATCGGGCGTTGTTGACCCATTGGTGGGCGTGGATCGCTTGATTGACCAGTGCGACTAGCAGCCAAGTATGCTAGTGACGGAGTGTTTGTGAGTCACTCCATATATGTAATCTTTTAGCCGTGGGCTAATTTTGGGTTTTTGTGATACCCAGTGGTTTGGGAGTGTAAGATATTTTGCATGATATCTATCCCATTTGTTTGCACCACATTTTATTATTTGAATAAAGTGCCTTATGTTTCATTATTTGAGGGTATATATTTTTTCTATATGAGTAAAAATACATCATTTTTGCTATCTGAGTAAAACACATCATTCCTTTCATCGTATGAGATGAATCATTAGCCTTTATCATTGCACTGTGTATTTATTTATTTGCGTTTATATTTGGGTTACCGTATTAGGTTGGTGCAGATTATGTTAATTTGTCCAATATTTGGACCCTATACACGCAAGTATTAATCATAATCTTTCTTCCCATTCAAGTCATTCATCAATAAACATTGCATTTTTATGACCATCAACAGTGTTCTGTAATAAATCCGAAATCCAACCCGGTTATCTTGTTACAAAGAGTATGATGTATTTATTGTAGCAGTACAACACTATTGTATTACTCGACTGATGCGCCTAACACTTATCCTGCTTTGGTTATCGAAGAACATCTTTCTTCCTCAAGGGTTTCCAATTTTTTTGCCGCAAAATGGCTTGGCGTTTATTTTGTTTGCCAGTAGCACCTCTTCTTTTGTTCTCACTTTGAGAAATGGATTCAACATTTTCTCAGCGTTTATCTGCTCTGTTACCATTTATGTCATCTATGACAATACCATCTGAAATAATACCGTGGTGGCATTCGTAAACAAAAAAGGTGTGCTTTTATTGTTACTCTTGGTACTTTAAATCCGGAAACTCCAGTTGTAATATAGTCCATATTGTCTGGCTGAATATAAACAACACGCTTGCTTTGGACATGTCAGTTTTCCACTTGATCATTAGCTTGATAATTATTGTAAACTGGATGCATTCGCCAATTATCCATTGTATATAACGATATCAGTCTCGCTAATTAGTCGTTTAAGAACACCAAAAAAAAAAAAAAAAAATACCAACAACATGAAATATTTTACAAAGCATGATTGGTACTCATGCAAAAGAAAAAGAATGCAAAGCATCTATAATAGGACAGTACGACTTAGTTCTGATACCGATGAAAAAAAAAAAAAAAAAAAAAAAAAAAAAACATGAAGCGGCGGTTCGTGCCAAACAAATTTGTTGAGCCTCGTCGACTGTTTCGATGTTTGATGCTCTTACTGATCTCGCTGTTCTTGCTGTGCTTGCCAACGTCACCTTTCAAATTATTTACTTGGCGTGTCACAGCTTCTGGATTAGCTGTTCTGTTATCAGATTTATCGCCATTGAGATGATCAATAACAGGATCTTTTGGTATAACACCGTGAAAGCATTCGCAAATAAAACGATGTGCGCTTTATATTTTATGGCACCTATCCTTGCTTGATACTGCGACGAGAGTGTAGCCGTTGTTTTTCTGATTCTTAAAAAATATCTTTCGACGCCAAATATGCCTGATGTCACCGTTTTAAGTAGCCTCTTACAGGTTATGGACGGGATGATCATAAAAATCATTAAGCTTCATTTTTGTCTAGAATCATACTATAGATGGTAACAGAGCGCAAAAAAACAGGTTTTGGACCGGGTGCTATCCCTGCTGAATATTTTAGTTCCTCGGCAGCCAAGGAACATTGGAATAGAATTATCACTGCACCCATTTGTTTGTGTGAACGGCTTCCAGAGGCGGGTTTTTAGCCCATAACCTTTTCAACTTCCAGTAACTTTCCGCTTTGTTCACAGCGGAAGTTATGGCAGTCTCCCTAACTGCACTCCAGCCCGAAAATCAAGACAGAGTGGCCTGCCCTGTAAGACAAAATTTTTTTTTTTTTGTGGACCCCTCTTAGACTTCTAGCTATGTTAAGCTATCAGCCTTTAAGGTGTCCCCCTTTGTGCCGAAATGTTTTAAAGTTTTTTTTATATCTGTTTGTACCCCCATAAAGTCTGTTGTTGTGGGTTTTGAAAAAAATCAAAAAGAATTTTGAAAGGAAAATTTTATTGTTACTTTTTAGACTAGGGTTCCTCTTTGTATATTATTTTTGAAGGGCGTACTTGATTTGAAACCCTTTCCAGGTTCCCAATCGTTCCACCCTAGGCCTAAAAAATTTACTCCATGGCTTGTACTCCCCTCCTCAGGTATTGCCCTTGCGGCTGGTTTCCTTGCCATGTTATAAAGGTTGTTTTCAGTGATCCTTGCCAAGGATCTTTTAAAGTCCAATGTATGCTATATGTATCTTGCTATATTGTGTTATCGTGTGCTATAAACCCCTGTATTCTTGTTTGGACTGGCTTTTTAGTTTCCAAATTTTGTTGTAGTTGTTAATTACTTTTAAAGAAAAGATTAAAAAATATATACATATATATAGTTCCAAAATGTATAATCTCTTAAAGGAGATTAAAAGTCGGATGTTGGTGGCGCAAAATTTGTTGGCCCATGTTGGAGGTATTATGGTTTGCAGATTTTATTGGTACCTTTCCTCCATCCATAGGCCATACTTGTGCTCCCCCTGTTTCCTTTTGCTCTGGTTTCTAAGACCATATTTAGAATTTCCATATTATACTTCTTATTTATGCTATACAAGTACAAAAAAAAAAAAAAAAAAAAAGTATGGTTGGTTTGTGTGTCTGAGATGCGTGTAGGCATGATAGAATTTCGCAGTTGTTAGTATATGTTTTTGTTTTCCCCTTGTTTTCTTGTTTTGTAATGTTTATATCGGTTATGCCTCATTTTTCGGGTACTCTGATGTGACCCTTACTACTTCGCGTTAGCCATGTAGCTTCGGTGTCACTCGTCATCATATCCTACTTTGAGTTACATACCCCCCCCCCTGTATTTAAATCTGCTTCCTTTTTGTTTCCTATCTGTTTGTTAGATTATGTTAGTACTGCGAAGTTCCTGTTAAATGTTAAAAAAAAACAAAACAATGGTATACATTTCTAATTTAACTTTACACTTTTCAGGGATGAGGGGTCCAGCTCCTTTTAAGGTACTCCCTTTAAGAGGGAATTTATCCTTCGCCCTCATCCCACTAGTGTTTTATCATCTATTATCCTTCTACCCCTCTATAGCATTTTATCATATTTCTTGTAATATACTCTACTATGTTATCATATAATTTTTTATTCCTTATATTATGGGTATATAATAAGTTTTCTTCCTTGTACACTCCATTTTCCCTTTTTATCATATTGATTATTGAATCCCTCTCCTGTTCTGTATCCTTACATTTTAGGATTACATGTTTTTTTGTGTATAAAGCATTTTTACACAAAGGACATTTTATTATTACAGTTGACATATGCCTTTTAAAGGCCACATCTCCCGTCAACCACACATCATGAATATATTTATATATTAAACTTTGTTTATAATTTGATTTAATCCCTTTCCATTTTTTCCATGTTGCTCCCCATTGTTGCCCCGGATTTTCTTTTTGTACCTTATGTATGGCTTGTTGGTTTACACCCTTCATTATGTTTATATACGTTAAAATATCTTTCTCTTCTTTCCATATTTTAATATCCTCCCTATATTTCATGATAACATTTTTTATTGGAAGCCGTTTCCTCGGTGGTTCAATTGTTTTAATTAGTTTATTATTTCTATATATTTCAGGCATATTATTAATAAGAAATCCATAATTATATATATATAAAGCCGCCCACACGTATTCCTTTTTCTCCCATAGGTTTCTTATTCTGTTTATAATATACGCTCTTTTTCTATATTTCAGGTATGGTATACCCAATCTTCCCTCTATTTTTGATTTATATAGATTCTCTCTTTGTAGGAGGTGCATCCCCCTTCCCCATATAAAATGAATTATCTTTTTATCTATAATTTCTAACCATGTATCCTTAAAATCAATAATTTGCATAATATACCACAGAGTGCTGTATATATAGGTATGTGCTACTTGTACCCTTTCCATTATATTTAAAGGTGTACGTATCCATAAGTCAATTTGTTCTTGTACTTTATCTTTCAAAACATTAAAATTTGTTTTTCCAGCGTTTTTCCCAAAATACACCCCTAACCTTTCACTTTTTGTTTTATTAAATCTGGTGGTAAACCTGGGTGATTCCCACGCCAATTTCCTATTAAAAGTATTTCAGTTTTCATATGATTAATTTTTGATCCCGATGCTTTCCCAAAATCAAAATATTCTTTTTCCAAATGTTTAAAAGAAAAGCCATCTTTTATAAAATTTGTGCAGTCATCTGCATGTTGAAGCATTTTAAATTCCTTTTTTATATTAGGTATTTTTATTCCTTGTATATTTCGATTATTATTTATTTTAATACATAAAACTTCAATTGCTAATACATATAGCAGCATAGACAGGGGACATCCCTGTCGTACCGACCTTTCAATTTTAAAACTTTTTGTTTTTACTCCATTGATCTGTACTACCGATGTTATGTTTGTATACATTACTTTGATCCATTTACAAAAGATGGGTCCAAAACCATAGTTTTTTAAAATATTCTCTATATAGCTATGTTCTACACGATCAAACGCTTTTTCCTGATCATATAGAATCATAGCTACTTTCTCTCCATTATTCTCTATATACTCTATTACATTTTGTATATTTAATAAATTATTTTTAATACTCCTCCCCTGTTCCCCACAACTTTGATTTATATTTATTATTTTACCCATGCACATTTTAAGTCTATTAGACATAATTTTACTTAAAATTTTATAATCCGTATTAAGTAAAGAGATCGGTCTCCAGTTTTTTAAATCTTGTATATCCCCTTTCCCTTTATATATTACCGTAATTATTCCCTCCTTCATTTTACCTGTCATTTCATTATTTATCAAGATATTATTATATACATATTCTAAAATTGGAGTTATTTGTATTTGAAATTTTTTATAAAAATCTGCAGTGAGGCCATCTGAACCGGGTGATTTACCTTTATTTAATTGTATTATAGCTTTTTTAATCTCCTCTGCTGTTATGAAGTTTTCACATATATTTCTATGGTCTTCATCTATTTTTATAATTTGTAAATACAACACAATGGAAGTTATTTATCATTGATTTATCAACAGAAGAAAGATTTTGTTAAGAATTTTCTATAATTCAGATGCATAGTTTCTGATTCGATTGATGACCTAAATATGCATAGCCATCATACATATTATATATTAAGCAACATTTGCTTTTTATAACCATGTTGCTTTAATATGATAACTGAGAAAGATGAAATGTGATATTCTGAAAATCAAAAGTATTTCGTAGTCCACTTGATTCAAAACAATCCGCAATCTTCCTGCTACTGATACTGTCGTTATAGAAGCATCCTAGTTAAAAGTGCAAGGAAGCAAATATAAAATTAATATTAGCGAACAGTATTGCGCAGCTTGAACTTTCTTTCAGCGATGACATATGTTTTTGACATGCACCACTGATGGACGTGAGAGATGAATGCATATCCGTTAGGACGTAGAAAGAAAAGAAAGGAAAAAAAGAATACTTTAAGAGATTGACCCAAGAATGTTTCATTGAGTACATGAAAAATCCGTGGAATTTCCTATCAGACAATGTGGAAATAAAAAGCAAAGTAAAAAAATATCATGATAAGGAAATGCCTTATCTCTAGAGTTTCGATAAGACCAAGTTGAACGCGAATGCTTGTCTTTTCTTAAATTTAATTCTATCCAATATTCAGTTATACTTGCAACATATTTAAATAAATACAATATATAATCAAACTGGAGAAAACTTAACATTTTAAACAAAAGGGATGTATGGACAAGCTATCGTAAAAAAACCAGCGTCTCAAAGGAAAACCATTCAGGTGTGAAGTAATGTTTTAACCCGATTGTGCTGCCTCCTTTTCGATTATAAAATGGATAGTCTCTACTGTTTTCTTTCATATTTATGTTGTAAAATAATGGACACTCAGATAAACTGATAGTTAGGTGTCTTTTCTCAATTAAACAAGCGGTTTTCTTCGATCTGTCTATAAATTTGATCTGACAACAGGTAGAAAACTCTCATATGTATGTCTTTCTTCTTTTTACAAACGCATTATGTCTAGCATAAAACTAAGCATATATCAGACGGATTTACCTTTCTTTTGCGGCTCCTCCTCACATTTGTAGCCTTTCCTCGGTTGGATTAATACACTTTCTTGGGGAATACATAAACCTATACAAATGTTAAGTTTTTGTTGCAAAAAGATCTAGTTATAATGTTGCATAATATCTAGTGGATTAGGTATTTTGAAAAGCAAACATGCTACAGTTTTGTTTTTTAATGTGTATGTAAGATTTCGGTAATATACTTATACAGAAGTTTAGGACCTATGTGGGTTATATAACGTCAAAAAGTGCAAACACATTGGATAGAAATAAATATAAACTTGCATTCCAATTTTTAAACAAGTGTTGTTTGCTGCTATTAAGTATGTAATAATCTTATATTTACACCTAGATCCTCCCAGATTGTCCAGTTCAGGATGTTATGGTTTTGGAAATAATCCTTGTTGTGGACTACAATAGTATTTATTAAAATTATTAGTGATGTGGAACGTTTATAAACGAGACTATATTTCACTAGGATGTAACAAAGTACTAAGTTCAGATGATTGTTTTGGTGTTCGATTAGGCCAAATGCACTTCTTTTTAGGTCGAACAGGTTTTAGGTTGAACGCGAATGGTGGCGCAGTACGAAAACCAAGAGTCAGTTATGTGTGGTCTATGTACAGTTGCAGCTGACATTTTGCCTGTTTGTTTACTCGGGCTTGAAGAGCAATGTATTGGAAACCAAACTACCTAATTCATGTTATCTTTTCTTCCAGACAAGTATGGCGAATGTTGAATATTCAGTTTTGTTTTTACTCTGATGCAAAACACTTTTCATTATTCTTGTTTAATAGAGACAGAGACCCATGTCATGACTTTACTTCACTTTAAGATGTATTTTTTTCTATTACAAACTCTCTGCAAAAAGCAATCCTTATCCGTCTGTTTAAATAGGACGATATATGGATCGATTTTCAAATTCCTTTTGACATTACGGTAATAACTACATCTGTATGTTCCCACTCCATCACTTAAGAACATCATGTGAAACAGTTACTTAAAATGTCTATTGTTACAGTACTAGGTTTGCTTTATTAACAAGAATTTCTCTCTTTTAATTTTATTAAAATATTAACAAACGAGCAAACAAATAAAAAGTCAAAACGTTTGATACCATGGAGCTATTGACTATATAGTCACAAAGAGGAGGAGGGGGGGGGGGGGGTGGTCGAAGTGAAGACAGTGACAAAAGGAACTATGTATTAATTTATTCCCACTTGTCATCAAGATGCATCAAAGATCATTTAATAATCTTGTCATAAAGCCCTTCAAAGTGAAAATCTTTATAATCCAAGTAGAAACCACAATTTGATTTATTAGATTGTCCCATTGATAACAATTTACACACAATATTTTCTCATTTCCATTCAAACAAATATCTGAGACTGTTGTAACAGGTATATCGTTTTCATATGTAACGTAAGTAAACATCAAAGACCATTTTTTTAAAACGTCTTTTCCCTTCTGTTGTTTCTGTTGTATTTAAAATTCGGACCTTTTTACAAATAAATAAAACTGTTTTTCATCTGAAGATAAAGCAAGCAAATGTATTTAAATAATAAAGTCATTACAAAGGATGTAGTAATAAATATTAGTCTCACTAAAGGAAATCGTCTATCTAAAATACATTCCGAGATAGAATGATAACAACGCAAGAACCATCAGTATATTTGCTGAAATATGATTGACGTCACTTTGGGATGATTGTAGACTAACTGTTGGAGATGGACTGATCACACTAGAAAAAACTGTAACAGTAGCTGTACCAGAAGGGACACTTGAAACAGTAGCTGAAACGGGTATGGTAACTGTAACAGTGGCTGTAGAAGAAAGATCCCTTGAATCAGTGGCTGTAGCAGTAGTTGTAATGGATGTTGTTGCTTTAGCTGCAAAAACGAGTTAGATAATAGTATCAAAATTCAGATAGAATGAATTTTTTACTCGCCATGTCAATTTTAACATTTTGGCAAATTCTATATAACTTAGGATTACAAGGAAAGATTAAAAACATGAAGAGGGACTGGTTTAATTTCTTCGTGAATTATATATTTCACTGAAGTGTCGATTACTCATTTATCTCATCGAAGAAAAAAGAAAAGAAGAATGTTTTGGGGAAACTTTCAGAATAATTTTTCTAGAACCCAATTCTAATTCAAAGAGCATTAGTGAGATACAAAATAAGAAACCCTGAGATCCTCAAGATATATTATAACTTGCAGCACCAGTTCGAAATTCCAGGGGATACTGCGTGAGTATTTTTTTTCACACACACACACACACACACACACACACAAACACACACACACACACACACACATATATATATATATATATATATATATATATATATATATATATATATATATATATATATATATATATATATATATATATATATATATATATATATGACACAAAAATTGATAACGGCGCAAATACAAAACAGTTTCCCAACGTTTCCAGCTAAACAAGCTCTTCGTCAGGGGAAGAAACAATTTACATCCACAAAACAAACACTAAACATAAATGCCGAGAAGAATTCTTGACTCCTAAATGTTTCAATGACGGGGAAATAAAACAAAGGATAAATAATAGAAGAAAGAAAGAAGGCAAAATTTAAAAAACGGTCCAAAACGGGTAAACTACATATCTGTGTTATGCTGCCATAAGCTCAACAGTTGTGTAAAAACAAATTCAAAGAAGTGTTTATCGTATCACGCAGAGGGCAAAGTGTTTTGACCTAAATCCAGGCTGGGAACAAAGGACTGACACCATACGCGGCGAAAAAAACCAACGACATCATCATAATGTGCAAAAGAAAGTATATCTCGGTAAAGTTATGCATGTAGGTACTAAGGAAGTGTGTCAGTAACATGGACAAGAGTTAAAATAATAATAATAATAATAAAAAAAATAATAATAATAATTAGAAGACGAAGAAGAAGAAGAATATCAATGATACAAGTGAAGAGTTACGGAATATTTACTTTGGTAAATATTACCGCAAAAATTGCGTACGTCTGATAATCTGACGCCTCTCTGTAGCTTTGATAAGATTGCATTAGGAAGATTTGATATTTTCATTTAGGTCGAACTCCCCGTGAGTTTTCAATTGAAGAAACCAGTATCGTTCCTTACGTGTGCGTTCTATATCGGTCCACCCCAGGGCTAGAATCAATCGGTAGCATCTCCAGGGACTCTACTGAATGCCCAGTCGAGTTGTAGTAGTTGGCGAGTTTCGCGATGATATTGTTGCAAATGTGCCTCTTTCACTTATTCATTCGTTTTCATGTGTTATATATATACATATATCACTATCCTTGCCAATAAAAAACATTCGTTTTCCTGATTTCCCTCACATATTTTTCTGATGAAATGAAATGAAACAAAAATAATTCACAATGTCAATCACAACGAAGACAAAAAAATATGGAATTAAGATGCAGCAGTGCTGGACAAAAAGTCATCGATCGAGACATGGAGAAATATTTTATTTCTTCAGATTAACATTTTTGTTCATTTTGTGTTTGTTTTTTTTATAAATAAATGCAAGTGTTTTAATTCTACCAAAAATTCGAAGGTCAAACATTTACTCTTAATCCATTATAGCAAGAAAGGTGGATGATAGAATACCTGATGACTATTTATCTTGTTATGATTTTAAAATTTAACAAACAAATACTTTTTGAACAAGTTTTTTCATCCATCTGAAATCATAGTCACACTAAACTTTGTGATTATATAACTAAATGCACATTCTAGAGCAGCGTCACGGACACTTTTAAATGTGGACGAAATTTAATTTGAAAAGACGTTGAATTTACCAACCCTTGTAATTTCAAATCTAAGCTATAAAACAAATCCCTAAAATGATTTAATAGTTCCTATATAGCTCTATAACATTACACATACAGACGAAGATGAATGTAGTAGTGTAGGAGATATTTCTGTTTACCAATTATTTAACATTTTTCAGAACACTAAAAATTGGATTAAAATAAAATATCTTTCAAGTGCTTAATACTAATTTTCGTAATTAGGCTGTATTGTCTTATTCGGGACCGATATAAATATGTATATTTTTATAAGTGTACTCTTAGAATTAAAGATAAATATGTCATTAAAGATACGTCCTTGCAACTTCTAAGCTGAAGCAACCTCCAAATAAAGTTACTGCTTGCATCAAGTGTCATTAAAAATATTTACTAGTTTTGATGTATTTATATAACGATCGTATTTCAATTATTATTGGAAACACAGTCTTTTTAATAAAGAAATACTATATTTTGGGATTGCATCTTGCGTATCATCAAGTTTCGTTACCTTTGCGCTGGAAAACGTAGAGAAAATAATAAAATCTGACAGTTTATATTATGTTCCGATATGTTTGAAGGGTGAGATAATATTTTCGACACATAAAAATGCATAAAAGTGAAAATATAGAAACACGAAAGATGCTGCTATGCTGCAATATAAATATTCGGTCTTAAAGGAGCGAAACAGAAAAAGAGTATTGTTGAGTTTGCTTACCTTTCTCTAAAGGCAGCACCACATTGGTTACGACCAAGACAATCCATGCTAATTGCCTCATCTAAAACACAAATTGCGCAATGAAAAATGTATTTGTTTACATTTTCATTTGTCCAGCTAATACTTTAAAGTTTTGTATCAATATCATATAGTTATTAATGTTTCCTTTCAATTTAAAGGAGAAAAACCGATGACTTTTCAATATAACTGGGTAAACCCTCGAAATAGTTTTGAATTTTGTTTTGAGTTATGATACTGGCTGTTTTCCTCAAGAATTATCATATATAAGTTCCTGTAAGAATTTTACATGTTTTAGTTTTAATTATATGATGATTTAAATACAAAGCATATAATGTCGCTATTAAAAGTGATGAAGGGTGGTGTCCACCAGTGGTATGGAGTCGACTGTGAAATAATTAAAATGCATATTTACTTTTTATTTGAATATTTATCATATTTAGATGTTATGTTGCATATTTCCTCTTTGTTATTAAAACGGAAATCCCAGTCGACAAAATGGACATTCATTATACAATGCTTGGATATCCGTTCAGAGAACCATGAATCTATAGCAGAAAACGTCATAAGATAAGGCGCATGCAACTTGTATTTATTGTTGTAATTAAAGAGCTGAAGAAGTGCGACAGTCAGATGTCAGTCGTAACAGAAGGTATTTGTCAAAAGCACTGGGTCTCATAAATAATGTTGCTTGGTTTGTCTTGTTTTGGTTTGGTTTGGTGACTTTTGACACATAAATGCTTCAAGGTTATATCGTGTAGAGAGAAAACACAGTAAAGTGCCTCTCCCACGGCCACACAAGAGTAGCCAAACTGGGCTGGCTCGATTGTGGGAATCGAACCAGCACCTTTCTGGTCAGAATTTAATGCCTTAACCATGGAGCCACAGGTGATCCCTCATAAATAGTACATGCATAATATGGTTCAATCTGCCACCTCTGGTCTATCTTAAGGTTTACGTTCCCGCGTTTATCATTACCCTATGTTTATGGCTATATTACATCCAATGAGCACAGCAGCAATATACATTGGAATTAATTCTAACAGCGAGTACTACCAATGATACACTATTGTAATTACAAAAGGTAAAAATGTTTTCTCAACTGCTACTTTATAAAAACAAGAAATCTTTTTATGCAAGTTTCTAAAGCTGAAGCAAATATAGACTAAGCCCAAAACATTCAAACTCATTTTGAATTGACCCCTCATGCTGTTACTCAGCAGTAAAATCCGTGACCACCATGATTTGAATGGATAAGACATTTGTGAATGTGCTGTCCTGTAAATTTATAAGGGATTTTTCTAACTAGCTTTGAAATATTTTTTACTTCATTTTTAGCAAAGGTTTAGAAAGTAACATATTAAAATCGTTTTAGCGATAGGTTATTACATATCTCTTCTTATAATAAATTATCATAATGTAATATTGGTAGTACTAACTTTCAGAAATAAATACAGCGTATAGTTTTTGCGGTGTTTATTTGAAGTCATACGGACAATATACATTTTGTATGGACAAACATGTGCATATAAACCTAAAATAATTCAAAAATCTCCAATAGATATCATCCCTTTCTTATGATTCCTTGCTTGAATAAAGCTATATGCATTAGTGAATATGAACTAGTGGGCTACTCCTCTGCTTGAGATATATTCAACGTTTCCTGCCCAACTCGAAATGACAAGACCGTTACATGATTACGTCATTACCTGAATATTCTATTATCATAGACTTGGTTATTAAAGCTACAAGGAGGACGTAATGGTTACAGGCAGTAATATTTTACATGTATGTGTAAGCAATCGAAATCAATTTTACCCCTCTGGAATTTATGTTCTGTGTATAGATCTTTGCATATTTCACTGGTCTTGACACTCTTCCTCGTTTCGTAGTCCTGTGTTATATTTGGTTTTGTTTGATTTGATGTTTTACGGCACAGCAGCAACACAGTTAGGTTATTTAGTGTCGAGGCAATTGGAGTAAAGTGTCTTGCCCAAGGAAACACCACGGTAGCTGACCATCTCGGTCGTGAGTCATGCACGCTAACCACTGACCCACCGCGGCTCCCACTCTGTATTTAAGTGTAAATCTCACTTCCTGCTCGTGACTATCTATCCTTGTATGTATCCAGTCAGCCATTCAAATATCTATCTATCTATCCTCATTGGATGCTAATAAGCTATTTCCTACTTTTAGATGAAGAAATTTACGGTAAATCATGTACATTTGTAACGTTTTAGGATGACTCACGAATTGAAAAATCATGCTAGGAAAAGAACATTTTTGAAGTACTGAACACTGGCGAGAAATGAAATTTGTTATTAGATAAGAATCTGACTTCAAATATCCGTTACTTTCAAGCAAATGATGAAACATTTAAAACGTGATGATGAGAATTGTCTTAAAATAGGACGTTAAATGGATGGAATATAGATAGAAAGATGACGATAGATAGATAGATAGATAGATAGATAGATAGATAGATAGATAGATAGATAGATAGATAGATAGATAGATAGATACAGAAAGTTGTGATGAATGCACATTACAGTGCATAATACAAAATTAAAAACCATTGCTTTTGTTTCTCTGCATACACATAACGAGATTACAGCTATGTTTGTTTAGAGATCTATTTTCAATCCTGTCTCATCCAAGCTTGGTCTCATAAAGTTTTATATTTGCGTATGAAAATGTATACTTAAGAAGAAAGGGAGAACATGAACAAAATATTTATATACTATATAAATTAGGAATTAAATTAGTAAACTCATGCCTATTGAAAAAAATCAAATGAAACTTATACCAATAGTCAAAGAGCAATTTTGCAAGAAACAAAATCGTCGCATCATGAAACGTTTTCCTTTTATCAAATAGATCCGTTAATCTCGAGTCTCGTCTCGACTATCAGGATATTACTGAACAAAACAATTAACAGAAAGAATCTATGAACAGTGTAATTACCTCAACTGATGCAATTACAGCAACTGAAAATATATGCCAAATATTAAAGTCCAGGATTCAATGGATTTACAGTAGAGTTCTTCAGTTCGTTTGAAACGATGTTGGGCATTTTAATGTCAAAGGAAACTGAAACAAAAAGGGTGTTGTAACTTGCCTTTGACAAGGTGATACACCACATCGTGTAAATAAGAACTGGAGACTCTTTTTAAACGGTACCCATACCATTTAATCCGCATGCATTGCAAAAAGACCGAAAACAGGTTCTCCTAAAACTAGCTAATAATGATCACACTGGTTGTATTAATACTGAATGGTTGTATGCCACTCACTTTAAAAGCTCTTTACATTAAGTTAGAAAAGCTCCTTTCATTCACAAAGTTTATAAAGTTGTTTCAGGCACTTTTACATGTGATTCTGTAAGGCCCCATGATGTATTACTTTGAGTGCAATATATATGCCTGCAAGGGCCCGCCATTGCAACTCTTCCAGCTTGCAACTGCATATTCCAAATCTATGTACTCACACAACCCACTGACAACGTACCCGTGTTCATATTATAATAAACTATTTAATAAAACAGTTATATATATATATATATATATATATATATATATATATATATATATATATATATATATATATATACATGTGTATGGTGTGTCTTCCACATTTGACTACATATATAACAGTTGGTAAAAGAATAGTTTAAAATCGAGACAGAAGGCAAGGCGGACACCCCTCTCGCAGATGGGTACCACAGGGGCAATATAACAACACAGTTTTGTGAATTTCTACCCAGCCTTGATGAGGTGGCTACGGATATACGAATGACAGACAGATGGACGCACTGACGGAGAGACTGACATAAAGACGCATTGTATTTTAATATTCTTGATGCGTTTAAATAGGCGTGAAGATAAAATTACAGATATCCTGTTACATACCCTTGATTTTTTTTATACGTCTCAAGCGCTGCTTTAGGGCCTTCTGGTCTGTAACATAAAAACAAATTTATTGTTATGAAATTATCTGCATGTTTATGCTTTTTGTACGATCAAACTATAATGCATTCTTAAAAAAATACCTACTTCTCGAAATAAATACAATAAAAACACATTTTCCCGAAAGTGTAAATGCCCTAAATGATGAGTTTAAATAACTGGTGACGCTTTCAGTGGTTTGGTCACAAGCGCAGCTCAGACGGTCAAAAAGGCAAGGTAAGAAACTTGTACTCGATTGTTTTCTAGCTTTCGTTGAATCAAACCGTACTTCACTAGTTACATTGGTTAGAACAGTTGCATCTGAATTGGTCACAGTAGCTAGCGTTAACGATAATATGGTTACCGTGATTTCATTTTGAATGACTTTCTTCAGAAACTTGTTGTGTCTCAACAGACAGGCCCGACTATAGTCAAGGCAGTGAGTTGGTTTTTGTTATAGTTGACACAATTAAAGAAGAATTCACATGTGAAATCTAAACCCTGAAGGCTAACATTTTTAATTTCAGAACAAGCTTGAAGGAAAAGGAGGAGAAAAATCAACTCCTTGAGAGTAAACTTTACAACATTGAAGAATATTTCCATCCACAAAGAATTAGAATTTATGGGGTACCAGAACCAAGGCAAGGTTTGAAAATTTGAAAGTCATAGGTGAATAAGGGAGAAAAAAAGATAGATAAAGAAAGAGAAAGCCCGTGACCTTGGGCTGGATCTCACTGTCAGTGATATAAATAGAAGCCATATGGTTGGAGCATTGCAACAGAAAAATAGGGCGATTCTGGTTAAATATGTGAACCATCACAATTATAACGAAATGATGAAGTCCAGATAGAAACTGAAATCTATGAAACTTCCGTACAGAATTAATACGAATGAAGACCTTACAAGTACTAGAGCGAGAGTTGCCAGGAAGAAAAGAGAATTGAAGAAAGAAATAAATATAGAAAATACGTGGACGTGGGACGGATTTATTTTTATCAAAAGGAAAGTTGATTCAGTTTCCTGCATACAAACATGGGAATCGATGAATAAATAAGTTATGAGACTCAGTTTGAAAGTTCTAACTAGGAAGACCACCCTATCTGCGGAGGTCATGCAACCAACACAACAATCGTCACAGCGACACGAAAACCTGGAGTCCAACCCAAATCCTACCTCTATGGGCGATGATGATGATGATGACGACGATGACGATGTTGATGATAATACTTCCTTCGTGTGATTCTAATCATATTGTCGTCCAAGTTAATCCTTTTCCATGACAGATTACATGCATAGTCTTAACAGCTTATCTATGTATTCACACACACACACTTATCAGAATTAGAATTATTAGAATCTAGTATCAAGCAGCCTCTCTCCCTCTCTCTCTCTCTCTCTCTCTCTCTCTCTCTCTCTCTCTCTCTCTCTCTCTCATCGACTCAGGCTGCTACGATCATATCTGAAATAGATAAAGTTGAAGTCCTATTAGACAGTGAGCACAGAATGTCAGATTGTTTTTATCTTGTTTTTGTTTTCTTAATTTTTTTCTTTTTTTTTTTCTTCTGAAACTGCTTAGTCACCCAAAAATGTTCCATTCACTATAAAGAGAGGCCGTATTCATGTACACTTAAAAAATAAAAGGGTTGTGTTTTTTATATATCTTGTCAAGTTACGTGTAGCACATGCAACCCCAGCGAATAGGTAAACTGACGATTGGCCTGTTCCACGGGGTTTTAAGTGCCCATGTACAGTCATAAAATTATCAAAACGATTTTCAGATTAATACACACATCACAACTACACACATGTAAGTCTATTGGTACTAGTATATGATCTCTGAAATAAGTATATATAATATAATTTGTCATGTATATATTTATATTTTTGTATATTATCTATCTACTGCAAGTCAGTTGACAATTAATAATTGCTCTAATTTATCCGTAATAGGGGAGGCATAATTTTTACCAAGTTTCCATCTTTCTAATGAATCCCCAAATATTGTATTGTTATAAATTATACGTGAAGATATTCTCTTGAACAAATACTGTTCCAATCAACGCCAAAAAAAGTAATTAAGCAATTCAATTCTATTGAATCTAGCAGATTATAAATACGACAAAGAACCCAAAATTTTCTCGTCAGGATCAGGCATAATAGTGAGATAAATGTCCGAAATATAGCATCGATTTTAAATTTGTTGAAACGTACCATTTAATGCGACTTAATTTAGTAATAAACTCTCGGGTATAATAGAATAATAGATATAGACACTGTCATATCGATTTAAATCGTGTTGAAATAATTTTCCTCTTAACTACCCTTGCTTACACCAAGTCCGCTTGAAAGCGTTTACGAAGTCGACTTATCTTGTTTTAACATATTTATTTCTTATTTGATACTTTGTACAATATGACAAATTCAGGATTAAAATGGATTCTAACAGTTCTTTTCGATATATAGACAAGCGTAATACAGAGGCAGAGTACATTAAAGAATAGATAAATAGTTCAAAAGTGGAACACTGCAGATATTAAAGTTAACAATAAGTTCATTGATCCAAACATTTTTGTTATGGCATACTTATATTATGTACCAGCCCGGGCATGGACGCAAATATGCTGTTCTAGAAAAGGTACTGAGTTCATCTCTTGGAATTTTTGATAAATGCATGTACTGCGTCAACAATACAAATATTAAATTCATAGTATAAAGTCATATCCCATTAAAAGAGAGTATCTTGAGTTAAGTTGCACAGTGATCTTAGGACTTGGAATATCTCAAGTCGTTGTTCGCAGTAGTACTCAAAACAGAAGACAAAGTGTTGCGTGAATTATACAAGACCACATCTATATAAGAGTGAATCGATTACATACTTTAGAAATAAGTGATGGTTAAGTGATCTACATATTTTACTTAAGTGTGTTTCCTAGCAAAGACTACATATCATTCTTTGGGGATTTTTTTCTCCTCACATTAATGTTTAATGTAGAGTTTTGATGACTTTTGCTATATTATATTTGCCCATAAAACTGATGTTGTTGGGAGTAATATTATTTATTTACCTATACAAAAAATAATCTTGAAACGAACTTTTTTTTTTGTTGTTCAAAATCTCACTGCTACTTTGTGTAAGTGCCAAAAAATTACATACTCCTATTTCTTTTATAGAATCTTTTAGGTTAAATCTCTCGCTCGTTAGATAGAGATTAAAACTGTCAAAGTGCATAATATTCATCTATTATAAATTAATTACATGGCATGTAAATACAAGTGGCAATGCATATAGTTTGGGATATAAAAGGAATAACACGTACTCAGAGTTAAGCAATTCTCATTTTATATTCAGATTTTTTTTTTTTTTTTAAATGTGCAAGGCAATACTGTGCTATAATTTTCGTAAAGTCAAAAACATGTTCCTCTTGTCTCTTTGCACAAATTTCCTGAAATATTACAATGCGTAAACTCATTTTTTTTATCGGATTTATTTTGAAATGGGTGCAAATTGCAGCTACATTTCAAACAAAAAGTAATGTTCTACCAAATGATATCGCTTATTGTGTTATTTTTTACAGACGTCATCGATACGATAAAGTATCTTCTCAAACTCGAACCTGTTTGCTAGCAAAGACTTTTTTTTTTACAAAATTGTTTGACTTAATGAGTGACTTATCGACCGAGCATAGCGATTTTGGTAAGTGAAGTAAAAGTAAATTCTCGTTTTATATTTGTATTAGTCTCGTTAGAAATTTCCTAAGAACGGTACGAATATAAAAAAAAAATAATACGGAAATTATATTTATTTAAGTCATAAAAATAAAACAAGCTTCGAAATATTTCGTTTCATTAACCAATAAGAAAAAGCTCTTTTGGTTGTTTAAATTGCAATGGAGAGTCTTCATCTTCGAAGTAAAAATGATGTCAAAGATAGGCAAAGGAAGAGAACACTTTATGAATGTATTATATAGAGAGAAACACAAAACACCCAATAAGTTTTTTAATTAAAAATCCACAACAAGCGTGCGATCACTTGAATAAATTATTAACAGAAAGAAATGAAGATTTTGATTTTAAAACCAAATTGCTAGTTTTCAGTGTATTGTGTAACAAATTACTATCTTTTGAAAACTAAGATATCGCTACAATGACTCTTCAAACTTTAAAGTTCAAACCAGCACCAAAAGAAGAAAAAGTATAGTAAGGCAGAAGCAAGTTGTTACCTTTTCAACGATAATGTTCCCAGCCTGGTGCGAATTTATCTTGAGACGCGACTTATATAACTTCACATCACTATAGCTACCTGTATCAACAAACAAAGAAATTGAAGGACTTTTTCAAGACTAGTATTTACCTTGACATAAATAGTTTATCCTAACTCCATTAAATTTCAGAAAAGGTGGAGTTTACTGTTAGGTACCCAAGATATGGAGCATTACCTCTTTATTGAACGTGTTATTTGTCGTCTTACTGACACATGCTGTTATTGATCAATGTATAGTGAATGCAATAGGCAGTTCCTTTAAAATAGGAGAACATTTGATTATTATATGGTGGTCGATAAAGTGAATTTTACAACAGTTAAAATAAGAGGAGAACGTTGATAATAATTATTAGCCACTCAGGTTTCATGGTTTTACAATTACAATGATCTCTTAAATAGCAACAATAGTCAGCAAACGGACCGTGGAATGTTTTATTTCGTTACGAGTACGCAATATATTGCAAAGGTAAATTTTTACATTTTGATCTTAAAAATAAAATATCCATTTACATTTCTTTGATTATATTTTCCTCACCCTCTCGTTAGCGTAATGTGGTGATGCTGCTGTGTATTGCTCAGAAACATTACAATGGACCTAATGGAAAAGAGAGAAATTGAATCAATTAGTTTTCTTAAACACCTGACTCAAACCTTAAAAGTCATATACAAGCAATTTAATTGGGTTATAAATAATTTTCATTTTATAGGTCTCAAATAATGAATATGCAAAACATTACATGTCCTACATATACAACAGTGGATAAAAAATGTATATTCCATATCCCTTAATACATAATTTTGTTACATAGAAATACGTTTAAACTCTGATTCATTGATGACTCGATCGACAGACACATTGACTGGGGTGTGGTATGGTATGTTGTACTAACATTTAGATGTACTTTAAGCACCTTATTGTTTTGACCTTGAATGAATACATCATCCTTTAATATACTTGTACATGTAATGAACATTTATGGTTTAGAAAGAAGCTTAAAACAAAATTACAAAGTTTTGTTTCATAAATTGTGGCATTAGCAGAACATCTGATTTAATATAATTAAAATCTCCTGCGCGACTTTCACCTGAATAAAAAATATAAAAAAAAAAAAAAAAAAAAAACAAATAATGCGTATCCTAAGACATTTAATCTTCGGTGTGCTGACTTGCTTTCAGTCTGCTTATTAATATTATTATTAGTGTTATTATTGTCGGTGTGTATGCACGAAAGAGAGAAGACAACCTCGGTGTAATTTTTGTTAGATATGGATAGACAAAATGTTGGCAGCAGTCAAACTATACGGTAGTCCATCTTATATATTGATTTTCCGGTTATCAATGACAAATAATCCTCAAACGAGGTCAGGTGAGTAGTTTGTCCAAATGCATTGCCTCTTTTTGTTTTAACGGCATAGCAACATAAGTATGATTTTCAGTGCCGAGGCGGTCTGAGAAAAGTGTCTTTTAAAAGAAAGAGTAGCGGTAGCCGACCCTGGCTGATCCAATGGTAAGATGTGAACCCACACCTTTTCAATCACTAGTCTAACATCCTATCCACTGAGCCACGGAGCCTGCTGTTGTCAGTAATCGCTGTTTCGACATGCGGTGGGGATCATCAAGCCTATCGTACGTTCCGGAGCCCGCAGGAGTTGGAAAAAAACAAACAGTAGAATATCTTGGATGTATACTCAAAATATTCTTCTCAAGATCCACTGTTTTAATTTCACAGGCATGATGCCCTCTCCTGCATGTCATAAGAGGCGACTAATGTAGGCAGGAATCGCAGTGACTCAGCAGTTAGCATACGAGACTCGCAATCGAAAAGGGGCGAGATTGAATCCTACAATCGGATCAGCCAATGGCCCCTGCCGTGGTGTGTCCACGGCCAAAACACTTTACATAAATTGCCTCGCTACAAAATAATCTACTTGCGTAATTCATCTTAAAAGCTAATTCCACTAGAGTTCACAAACTCCCCCCCCCCCCGCCCCTTTGTGGTAAACAAACATACCAATAACAACTGAAATAGCCACAACAAGTTATTCAACCTATACATATAAATATATTAAGTATAAAACTGATATACTCTTGGACAGTGACACACAGACGGACTAAACAGATATAACGATAGACATTGTGACAAACTGGAAGAGAAAGAAGCGAACAGACAGACATAACTTCTTCAGTGTCATAGTTTTTTTTTACGATTACGCTTACATGTTAGTGGAAATGTGCAAAATTATGTGATTTATTTATTCTTATTTATACACAATAATTTTGCAAGTTACTTTAGTCAAGAATTTTAAAATCCTGTCATACACAATACCAACTATTCATAAACAGAATAAAGTCCTCGCCATAAAGTGCATATCTGAATACGGTTGAATATACAAAGCCATCATAAATGGCACACTTTTAGTCTGTTCAATACAATTTGAAAAAATGGACACTGTTTGTACAGGTTCGTTTTCACTTGTTATTTTAGCAAGGTTTGTATTGTTGATAATAGATGAAACAATCTGAAATCAGGAAAATCATTAACTTTATTGTAAGGGGAAATAAGTGCATGGTTTATTTACAGATCTGGATGCGAGCAGTATTAAAGTGCCTGTATGCATTCGTTGTATTGCTGCAGCTGTAATGTCACAACACTTCCATTAAACGGACCGTCTTATAAAACCATAAATATTTATGACAAGAACAGTCCTGCGTAGCTCAATTTGCGATTGCTATTTAGCTCTTTTTACGATGCGTAATTACTACTTATAAATTTGCTGTCAAATTATGCAAATTAATCTGTTATATGTTCGATCATATTTTCATTTTAACCATACCAGAATTTCAGAAACATTATCACAAGGTTAATATACGCCTTCTTGTTAAACAATTCTATGTAAGAATAATTGTATCATTCATCTAACATCAATGGGAGAAAAGTAATTACGATTCTTGCTAAATTATGTTTCGTATCGTCAACTTATGTTTTCATTTGTTCATAGTGACTACGAACATTTATATTATTAACATGACATCACTTGCCGTTAACAGTGTCTATGTACTTTGCCTGCATCTCCTCCTTTTGTTCTGCATCTTGTGGCTGTGCTAAGAAGCGCGTCGTTGGCTCCTGGACCTCTCTGTGCCGTTTCCTTCAGAGCGTGTTTGAGTGATGTTTGCCACAGACCCTGCGTGTCCTTGCTGACTGGAGTAAAGCCATTTACAGTTTGTGTGCCATGTATTCATCCACCACCGCTTGCCGATGCATCTCTTTCCTGCTCTATGTTAGACGGTCAATGTTATGCCGACACATTCCATATAGTCAACCATAGCACAATTGAACGAAGACAAAAATACTTATAAATACCCATGGATAATATTGTACTCCCTCCTGTGAACTATATAGAACCGACAAAAAGGAGCAACTGTAAAACCTTGAATGTTTCTAACACCAGAAAATCATATAATTCTAAATATATCCAGCTATAATAGACAGCAATAATATCGATATAATATATGAACAATAAAAACATGCTCATAGCAAACATCAGGAATTTTCTGTTCGTGTATGTGCAAAAAAGCCAGCAATAGTGCTAATGGTTATTATTTGGCTTTACTAGTGTCATAAGTATAATATTACAGCGAAGCTCCGGGAACTAATGTTTTCGATATTCACAAACGAAAAATGCACACACGTATATATATATATATATATATATATATAGTCACATTGTTATATATGTTTAATTTTATCTGGTAATGCATCCGGTTCGGTTATTTTTCTTAAATCTGATCTAGTGTGCTAAGAAGAAGCTGATTTTGATAATGGTGGCAGAACCTAAGTAAGGAAAAATATTAGCATAGGGATTACTCTAACACCATTTAGGCATTTGCTCTCAAGCGAATCATAACAGCACAGTCTTTGTCGAAAAAAGGCGTTAAGATGATGCATTTCTGCATGCGTTGAAATAAATGATAAAGTGAAGGCAACCATATGTATACAAACTACCGAATTAATATAAATTAAAGAAAAGCATCTGTTTACAATGATTTAAATGACAATACTCCATGGAAGTCATGACAAACTTGAATATGGCGAAAGTTATATTTGTATTACTTGCGTGTATAATCCCTTGTCCTGACTTGCCAAAAGTCATCGTAGTCAAACATACTTTTAATATGGAATGTAACAGAAGATCACCATTTAAGCATAGAGGATATACAAATAGAAAACCAACCAATTTGAAGAATATTTTGGAGGTACACAATATGGATCAGATATACAGGAACTGACTTATGCAATTATGTATACCGAATCATCATTCAACCTAAATATGAATTAGACTGGTGCATTGGAATGAATAAAAAGCCGGAAAGATGCATATGTACATTTAGCGTAAAGTGCATACAATTTTCAAAGTTTACAAATAATGTTATTTCATAGCTTAAGTAAAAAGACCGCCATAAATTACATCTATCAAAACTAAGTAACTTATGTTTCTCGTAGCGCATCATTAAACTTACATTAAGAAAAGCAACTATGACCGTCACGTGATAGTATTAGAGGTGAAATAAAACTTTATCAACAGATAAGATATATAAATACACTACCTTTAGCCAATCACTCTTTAAAACCTCCTTGCCAAAAGAAGTCAATGGAGACTGCATCGGTCTATACCTTTCGCTTTTACTTTAGCTGAATCTTTAGTTCTGTTCTTGCATACCGTTTATTGTATGAGACATTTGGTTTGCCGAATCTTTTATTTAGCGACTCGTCTTTTGGGCAGATATACTGAATGAGAACACAAAAGCCAAACGTTTCTTTATATCTACAGGATGATATCTGATAGGCGAGAGCAATTGATATTGATAGTTGTCTCTGTTTGCAATGCAAGGCAGGTTCTGTTTCCATCTTGTAATACGAATTGGGTATTCAGAACATATCAAATGTTTCTATTGATTCCAATGAAAATTTTACAGTAAAATGGAAGCTGTTGGCAAATATAAAGAATGTGTGAAAATGTCCATTTCTTCCTTTTAGTTTGCTTTCCACGTTATTAATAAGTCTGAACTCGATTCAGGTTTTTTATGCAGTGCCTGGTTAATACGTGTTGCTCTAGTATCCTCACAAATATGCAGACATACGATTTGCTACGTTGGGGTATATGGCTGTATCGTTGGTTTGACCATAATCATAATTTTGTTCATTAAATGCAAAGTTATTCATTTTCATTTTGGTCTCGAAGATTCATAAGATAACATATCATGGACGAAGTGTTGAAACGGATACCCCAAGAGTCTTTCAAAGCTTGCATGCACTCGTAAGAGGTATGGTTGCAAAGAGGGAGCAAACATTACGAGGGTTACATTGCTGCCCATATTGACTTTAGGGTGTTTATATTTCAGATAACCAGTAATGTCTTGCATCTAAGAAGAGCATTGTTGCACACAAGGGCGAGCTATTACATATGACAGATAACTGCAGTTAATAGACTCTCATGGAAGGTCATACCAGAACGAAAAAAAGTTGGTTTTCATCAATTAATACAGTTAAAACGGGGAAAATATCTAATAATATTTTGTCAGATATGCAAATAATGGAGTGCAAATCCATACAGAACATACACCCTTATATTTGCAAAGGAAAATAAACGACCAAATGTTTATTGTCTTAAAATGGTAAGTGGACGAGGTAATCAACATAGAATAGAAACTCGAGTCCAAATCTCTCATACGTTTTCAGTCAAATCCGTTACTGAACAAATAATATCAACTAATTAGGATCACCAACTGTTTCTAATTAAGAAAGAGGAAATGCCTAGTTTATGACACTTTCCAACAAGAATCAATAATTTATATTTATAACACAAATATACTTTTTTGGGAGGGATGGACTTTAACAGCACTTTGAACGTATTATTGGCTATATCATGCCAAGGAAATGTGAGTTAAACCATGATATTAATTTATTTCACAGGTCAAAGGATGGAATGTATGAAAGCAAGTTACCACGGAGCATGAAAGTGCCACTATTTTAACATGATAAGTACAAAACAATTTCACAAAGAATGGTCACGTTTACTGCTAGCATGACTAATAGGTATCATAACACTATATGAGCTAATGAGCTGTTTGTGGATGGTATTGTAGTTCCTAAGCAAATTGTTCATATTTTGTCTCTGATTTTTCCTTGAGATTGTATAACCATTGAAGAACGTTAAACGCATTTGATGGAAGCAACATTACAACCTATACTAAAATGCAATGTTTATTGAGTTCAGCCCATGGCTTTTTCGTAGGCTGAAAACCAAAAATATGATTTGACTGGATTCTGAAAGGTCACTGGCACAATAACTTCCAGTCATTTCATTCAAACGTAACCCTTTCGAGAAAATGCAACAAAATATATCCTGATTGTATGGACAGGTTGTGCCCCTGTTAGTGCCCAGGGTATGTAAAATAGTCTTTGTGCACTTTAACTTATAACTTATTGCACTGCATGTCATCACCAATGTAGAAAAATTAAGCAGATATAAAAATAGTTTAATTAGTATAGTGATACACTAAATAGAGCAAATGGGAATGTTCATTGCGATCATACTGTTTTGATAATTGATAATTAAGCATCCTAGTAATATGCATTGCTGATTATTTTATGCATGTAAATAAACCAAGCAAATCAAAACAAAAGAAAAAAAAACTATTGGTGTGTATTTAAGGAATGCAACTTTAACAAATATATTTTTTCTTTTCTAAAGGTGGGAAACATCTTTACAGAAGATCTTTATCTTACAAATGCACATAATATACAAATACATTTGTTAAATGATTCCAGAGATTTGAATGTATTTGAAACTTATTTGGATGTAAAGAAAATGTAATTACATTGTTGTTTGTAAGCGTTTTATTCAACCCTGGTGTCGTGCGACAGTGTGAATACGACATATATGTGTGGTTTGGTTATTTTACTTTGATGAGAGCATATTAATTGTTCATGCCATGGCACCATAACTGGAGTAATGACTAATCTGTCTCAACAAACATTATTACATCAGACATTTCGTGCCCATTTGCCAATATATTGATTTGTCCATTAAAGATGCTAAGGCATACTTCAGTGCACTTGGTCTGATTAGTCTTGAGGAATATACTACATTTCTGGCTCTGAGGTCATCAAGTTTTTAAATTCACCTTTCGCAACAGTGTAAATATTTTCTGACAATTGAAATTCAAGAAGCAAATGTTTGCAACGACGCTCTTTGCATTCCAAAGTATGCATGCATTTGTTTAAGCAACCAATATCTACGCAATTTTGTATTTTAGAAAATACTCTAAGAATCTAGACATTTCATATATCTCACCTTAGGAGCACACAAGTGATATACTAACTTCCATTTATTGAGGGATAAAAAGTAGTGTGCACATTTTTGGGGGTTCATTACTTCCAAAGCAACAATCTGGATGGCGATTTTGGACACAAAGTATGATACTTTCCTTCATTAATGAAATTTAAATATTTCAAACTACACCAAATTGAACATCTAAAAAAAAGTTTAAGTTTCCTCCAGAGTTGTCTTAAACTTTTAATATATTTTTAACTGTATAGAGAGATTAGTGCACCAAAGAGACTCTCTTTCTCTCTATGTCTCTGTCCCTCTAAGTGTGTCTCTTTGCCTCTCTGTCTGTCTGTCTCACTCTCTCTCTCGCTCTCTCTCTCACTATATATATATATGTATATATATATATATATATATATATATATATATATATATATATATAAACACAATTTCATGTAGCCAATGACTTTCTCTCTCTCTTTCTCTCTCTCTCTCTCTCTCTCTCTCTCTCTCTCTCTCTCTCTCTCTCTCTCTCTGTTTGTGATAGGAAAGCGAAACATGGGCTTGCATAATGCTGTTTTATTCAACAGCATTTAATATTTGTTGTTTTTTTGTTTTGTTGTTTTTTTCATCTGTTACGGAATTATGTATTATTTCTTTTAAATAATGGTATAGTTCTATTAGTTTATGACCTCTGTATAATAGTCTAATAGGTGTCGTTTTGCAGAGTACACATATACGGTAATTTCAATGTGACCCAGTACATTGGTCCTGGGAAAATCAATATTATCGTTCGAAGCATTAGTCATGTCACGTGATTCAGCGCGTGAGTTTTGCACTTGACCTGACCAGGATTTCGCAATTCAGGAATGATTCATTTTGTTGACCATAAGTTAGATAGTATGATCGTAATATTAAGATGTTGATTTGAGACGGAAGAAGAATTTGGTTTGTTTCACTTACCCAGAATTGAAACTATAAAATAACATGTAATCGCAGCGTTCGTCGTTCTACATAGTTTCGTCAGCTTGAGAGGTCTTCAACGAAATTGGTTCTTTGTATGTGATATTATGCTTCAGAGATATTATTGTACTGTTCATTTTGGATTTAGTACTGCTACTTCAGAAATATTTCCAGACTACATTTTTGGGATTAAATACTGACATTTAAAGATTCAAGAATTATTCAGCTCCTTTGGAATTATTGGAAACACTTTTTAGAACTTGTATGATATTCTACATTCAAAGGATTTATTATTTAATTATTAATATTTGTATATAACTGATTCTTGTTAGCACATCAGCACAGTGGTGTTTCCGTTCGGAACATTCATCATTCGGAATATTTTGGATAACTTCCGGATCAGTAAACAATAGAACAATTTAGGATTATTTAGGAATTTTTAAACTGTAAGTTAATTTTATTTCTTTCACTTTGTTTGAAATATTTAATATTTTAAGAAATTAAATTTGTGTTTGTAAATTTTGAAAGCTTGTTTGTGTAATTCTTTCTTTAGTTACATTACCCCTAGTCGTAACATATCGTAAATTTTTATATATCCCTTTGATCTAAATCTTTGTTGCTCCTTGTGTTAAAGTTTGAAGGTTTTGTTTACTATTTTCTTTTATCTCATTTTTGGATGTTTCTTGCCTTATAGATCGTACAACTTATTATAATCAATGAAGGTTGTCGAATTGAAGACCATATTGCAAATGCGATAACAACAGGGTAGTCTGTGGGAACAGCAAAATATACTCTGATTTGCTCATCCGAAAATGTTTTGCCTAACAACACGGGAAATCATTGTTGGGGTCTTATCAAATTGAAAAAGTAATTGCCCTAATTTTATTTAGGGTATCAGCAATTAGATCGTTATTGCTTAAGAAGGCTTTGGAAAAATAAAATTGCATTTTTCGGAAACTATATATGCTTATTACTTACTGCTTACTTAAGGAAAAACATTTGGATTAATATACTTACTCACTAATCAGTTACAAATCCTGTTTAGCGTTTAATCTAGAATATATGGCGTATCTGCAAAATCCGTCTAGAACGAGTATTCTACTAAGATGTCTTTGATGAAATTCAATTATTATTTTACTGTGACGGTTAGTAGCAATTTTCCAAAAAAAAACATTTATTACGAACTTACGTGACCTGTTCGCATAACACTTGATCTCAGCTTTTAAATCATGATAGTGATTATATTTCTGCTGAAAATTACTATACTTCAGAAACTGTTGGCAAAACTACTTTTCTCATATGGAAGTAATTTTTATTTTAAGAAGCGACCGATTCCAAGGAAGATTTGATTAAAAGTTAACAGAAATACATAAACTTAATAAACTTCGGCATTAATAAAGAAGGCACTTACTACAATATTTCCTGCTCCTTTTATCTTTGTGCTTACCTACGTAACAAGGAAAGAAAGAATGGTCCACCCAGGTGTAAAATTGTTCTCTACTTGGTCCGTTCAATAAACATCAATCAACAAATTTAGTTTCACATATTTATGCTTTACAAATAATTATTGGAATATCTACTATAATATTTCAATGAATTTAATAAACATGTAATCAAAGGAACACTTTCAAAACTGGCCTCAAACAGTTATTATATTAGATGATAATTATATACCTTTTGCATTTGTTGCTTTATCTTCTTTCTGTTTTCTTTTTAAACGTGATTGCATATTTCCATCTTTGTTTATTTCTTGTCGTCTCCAACTATTTTTTTAATTAGTTCTTTATTAGTTCTGTATTGTGATTAACGTAGCTACAAGAATCATAAAAGATTATTGAATCAGGACGCATACGTCTTAAATTTGAGCATGATTCATACTATTGCATTTTCAGTCATATTGTTTAACGTGAAGATGCTGATTTATATTGCATGTTTATTTTTAATAAGCGCCATCATTTTCATTATTTTGGTATTATTTAAATTTTGCATGTATGTTAAAAGCGGATATGCCAATATAGATTTTTTTCCCAACATAACCGTTCTTCTCACAAAAAGGAGTCAACCAAATATACTTAAATTTAAAAAAATGAAAACTCCAAAAGAATGCTTAATTATACTTTTATTTTGCATTCCCTTTCGGGTTTAACAAAATCTTGTCATACCATCCCGCAAAGTTGACGTAACACTCTGACACAGCATTTCAAAAGTATGAACTATTAGATAATCTACTGCTTTTACTAGTAGTAAAATACAAATTATCATTGTTTTAAATTGTTAAGTAACTGTTGTAATCGTTTCACGTTCATGTATATAGTTTGCAGTAAGGGATAGTAAAATATACGCATATTATTTTCATACTGACTCAACACCTTTGTATATCGTCGTTCTATTGATAATTTGAAACGGTGGGAAAAACAATCGTAACTTTCTTCCTGTAATAACATAGGATGCGGTCCGGTGAAACAATTTGGTTCCAGTCCTAAAATGGTTCATACATCCATCACAATAATACAGCAAACCGAGTATGACAGTAATACGATACATCTGGTGATATTACAGAAAAACAAATGGTGTACCACATCTATTAGCACCACGAGTGTCTTCCTGTTGAGATGATCTCAAGCAGGAAATGTGTAGACAGACCATATGATTAATTCATAAGTTGAGAGAAAATTCTCAAAATGAGTTGCAACATAATAAAATAAGGAACATAATGGTATATAGATATATATATATATATATATATATATATATATATATATATATATATATATATATATATATATCATATATATATCAAGAGAATCAAAAAGGAGCAGTGGGAACATTTCAGACAGCGTAGGCGGGTTATCATTCTTTCCATTTGGAACTGTTGTTATTGCTGTAATGTTTCCATTAATCAAGCTCGTTCCATTTGGTCTTTTACTGTTCCCTCCTATCATTTGTTATTTACCATATTTGTCTCCCTGGATTCTTATGTGCAGAGAAACATATAGTAGATGTCGTAAAAAATATTTGAGTTGCTAGTCTCATTGCACATTTTTAATGCAAATAAAAGCCAGATTTAAATCAATGCAAGAGGTATCCAAATTAACCAAGTAACATTGCTGATATTTAAAAAAAAAGGAAAATGTGTTGAAGTTTTTTGTACATTTTTTTTAAAAAGGGAAACAAATATAGAATACTGAATTTCATCTTATTTTCTTATGCTGGTCACAATGTTTGCTGTAATGTCCCCAAAATAAGTATTAGATCCTAATCTCAAAGGGTTTAATTGTCTACATGAACAATGCTCAGATATGAACACGGAGTATATCTAAAAATTGTCCTCATAATGTTTCCTGCGGTTACTGACTCTTTTTTTTTATATCGTAGTGTCGTTATTCATGACAGACAAGTTCTTATTAGGTGCAATGTAATTGTACTTAAGGTTAATAGACATTCGGTGTGAATCCATTATACCAGCTTTAATTTTGGAAATCCAATCACAACCATTCTGTACACATACTTACCAGATGAAATTGGGGCAGGAGTTATAGATATTCCTTCTGAACGGAAAGTCATATTGACATGGGGTTTCACTAAAAGACTTCTTATAATGTCTAATAGGATGTAAACGAAAATAATGCCGACATGACGTATAATATGGCTGCCACAGCAGCCATTTCCAAAATCTTGTTATCGCTACTCTTCTTTAATGGAAAGTCATATTGACATGATATTTAAACCGGAAAACTTCACATGAGGTATAGTTCGTTCTAAATGAAAACGGTGCTGATCTGATTTCCAATATGGCCACCACAGCGGCCATCCTAAAAATCTTGTTATCACTATTCCTCCTGAATGGATGGTCATATCAAAATGAGTTTTTCATCAAATAACTCATTATTATGTCAAGTTGGTCCTAGATTAAAATGGCGCCGATCCGATGTCCAATATGGCAACCGTAGTGGGTACTTGAAAATCTTATTATAGTTACTCCTCCTGATTGAAAAGGAATATTGACATGGGGTTTTCACATAATTTTGAGATTTTTATTTTCAAACTATTGCAACTTTGAAAAAGATTTCAGGATTGAGTATAAAACACATAGTGCAAGAGATTACCTATTTCAGAAACACTGTTGACATGGTGCAGAGTAAGAGCATGGTAGAAACTTGCTGCATCTGCAAATAATACATATGGTTAGATAAATCACTGAATTTATTGATAATCATTTCAAATGGGATATTTAGTTTAATACTGATAAACAGAGAAATGGTCCGGTTGCGAGATCTTACAATATGAGTTCCAGACACATTATCAATCCATTCACATAATGGCAAAACAAATAGCAGATAATAATGGTGCAAAACAATTTCCTTGACATTTTCTATCCTGTATCTGTACATGCCTTCATGGTATTAAGATCATTGCACGTGTAATGGCGCATATATTCTCTAAAAGTAACAATGCTAATGCATTCGTCTGATTTATAATATAGAGAAGGAAGTCAAAATTGTCCAAGTGTTTGAATTTCCATCTATGAGCTGTTTGTGCACATACACCCCTGTTTTGTTTTCATGTTGTTTTTTTTTTCTTTTTTTTTTTTTTATTTTACTGTTCTTTGGTTTTTGCTTAGTCATTGTAGCCTCAAAATAATTGAAACTCGTTACTTTGACGAAAGAACATTCCCATGGAAAATCTTAGCACACTTTCTAAGTTTTAAAGAGACCTAAGCTGTATTTTGCAATTTTATGTAAGTGATGCTGATTATGATCTTCTTTTTCTCTGACCTGTTTTAGACTAAACGCGTGCCGAATAAATATAAAGCAATTTCGACACCCATTAAGACAGAAACGGTTTCGTCCTCTTGTTCTACTTAAATGCCAACATTTAGAATTTAAAGACAATAAATGTTCCAAACGTTTTATCAATAGCCGGATGATACAATCAATAATTCTTTTATCTCTTACTAAAACTGTGCAGCTAATCCCTCTTTAAGCAAACGCTAAATTATTGTATTGTCCTTACAAATGGGTATGAGTCATATATATATATATATATATATATATATATATATATACATATAAAATCTTATATAATCTTACAATTTTGAGTTTTTAATATATAACTAACTACATGAAATCAGCGATAAGTTGGACAGTAAAGTAAGTCTACAATATTTGGAAAAAGAAATAAAAATGAATCTTGTCTCCGAATTTTATTTCTTATAAATGACATTTTCCAGTTTAGGCTCAACGCCAAGAAATGGAACATGTACATTTCCTGTTTTATAGAGAACTGTTGATCTCATTGGCATGGCTCGTTTTGTGCTAATTTGCACGATAATGCAATGCCTTTGAACCATGATATCATCAGTTCTTTATTTTTTTTTCATTAAGAATATTCAAAAGTAAATGATAACCATAAACTGTTAACACCATGTTTTGTCCACTTAAGTACCTTGGCTCAGATGAATTGCACCAAATACATTGCTTCTTTGTGGCGGTCTGAAATAAAAATATATATTCTAGTTGTTCGTAAAAATCATTGTATCACTTTACCCAAATTGGCTAGGAAAAGATACTTACACTTTAAACTTTTATACTTTATTATACCAAGTGAATGTCGGAAAATGTTAGGTAGTCAAGGAGAGCAGCAATTTAACTCATCTACTAAACTTTGTGTTTTATTGCTGCTGTTTCATTGTTTGCTGATTCGATTTCCTGTGTGAATGACAACGTTAGTCGTCTATTATGAGCGCTAGTCTTTGTGACATTTTGCGCTTTCTCGCTGTTAAAATGCGTCGTCTGTTTTTAATTGTTACCCCTACATAAAAGCACTTAGCACAATACGTGAGAAAGAGAGAGAGAGAGGGGTGGGGAAGGAAAGAGGTGGAGGGAGGGAGAGAGAAATAGAAAGAATCAGCCATGAGCAAAATACATCAGTGTGCTTGATACAAAAACTACTATTTACATGGATATTGTATGTAATCATTTACAGATATATGAAGAAAATCAGGAAAGTCGTATTGTTTCCTTAATAAAATCTTGAATAGCTATAAACACGTTATAATTTCGATCCTAAGAACGTTTAAATGAATCCTAAACCAATCGTTCCAGGCAAAAGTAGGCATATAAGATTTATAAATAAGACCCTGCAAAGTAACACTCCACTCGAGTTTTGTCAATAATTCGTTTAACATAAAATTTAAAAAAAAAAACACATCAGTAAAAGGGATTTTAAGTTCAAAAAACAAATAAAGTGACATTTATAAATTATGCAAAAGTATATACGAGTCCTTATTAAAGCTGAAAACGGGTGATTTTTACGAGTGTGTTTTTTCATTATGGTGTCTATAATTTCAACGCAGAATTGAAGAAAGAAAAAAAAGAAGAAAAAAGTTTAGTTTTTCTTGTACATATGTGGCAAAATAGGGTATGTAGATTTGCTTCACGACTTTTAATTTGATTGTTTCAAGAGTACAGTATGTAAATAAACGTAAGTGTTAAAGTAATCAACAATGATATATCCTCAGACAATGCTTTTGTCGCTCTGATGAACAGGTTTGAATATTTTCTTTTAGCTGGCACCATTTTGACAGTGGTTTAAATGTAAGTATGAACATTTTCATATCACACACACGCACACTAATATTATCTATCTATTTATCTATCTATCTATCTATCTATCTATCTATCTATCTATCTTATCTATCTATCTATCTATCTATCTATCTATCTATCTATCTATCTATCTATCTATCTATCTATCTATCTATCTATCTATCTATCTATCTATCTTATCTATCTATCTATCTATCTATCTATCTATCTATCTATCTATCTATCTATCTATCTATCTATCTATCTATCTATCTATCTATCTACCTACCTACCTACCTACCTATCTATCTATCTATCTATCTATCTATCTATCTATCTATCTATCTATCTATCTATCTATCTATCTATCTATCTATCTATCTATCTATCTATCTATCTATCTATCTATCTATCTATCTATATATATATATAATATATCTCTCTCCATATATATATATATATATATATATATATATATATATATACTATATCTCGCTCCATATATATATATATATATATATATATATATATACCTTGCATCAAATTTTACTAAATCTGGGAGAGGAAACGTTTTTCTAGACCCTAAAATCTTTAGGTGAGGTATAGGAGGGTGGCGGTCGCCTTGGGGGTAGTAAGAAATGTGTTTAAATAGAAGTAGAAGGGGGTGGTGGTCATAGAGGGAGGTGGGTAGCCAACAACTACCAACCCAATTAGAGACGCGGTGTGTCTATGGGATAACATCATAAACCATGAGAACGACCATAGCGATGTGAGTAGCGAGGTGGGGATCAAGCGACAACCCTAAACATGCCCAATTAGAAACGCTGTGTGTTTGTCATATACCATCAGTAGCCATGGTTTGACGAGGAACAAACACGTGTACATGGATGCCGTGGGGAAAACAGCATCGTGTGGACAAATATACTTCAGCACCTATTGCGCGCTACATGCCCAGAGATATAGAGACGAGTTAAGGCTACTGACATGCTTGGAATGCGGGGCAGGCACCGTCGCCACTCATCGTATATGCAACCGCTGTGAAGATGGCCATTAGGCTAATAAGCTGCGACGTATAGAACTAAAGGTCAGCCGAGCAGATGTGTTGGCCGATAACCTCGCGGAACTAGTCTCCAGGGCCGTAGCTAAGATCGAGGAGCGATTGAAAAAGTTTACGAACAAGGGCTCAGTAAGGTGTGAGAATGCACAGTCATACATTTCTCAGTAACCCTCATTTCAAGGTAAAGGACATATACCCACGCCTAAGTGAAAAGGACAGTCATTAATGTAGAAAACTGGGACACCGGATGGTTTGAATAGGCTGTCCTATCCGCCCTGTTATATCCCCAAATGACCATCACCCAGAGCTTACCAGCAAGTACAGTAGGTATCAGGGAACGCTACGCTTTGACAACCTTAATTTTCCGATGAAGGTGTCAGACATCACAAAATATTAGAACCTTAACACCACCATCACAGTCAACGACTTTAAATGGGACCACGCGCTTTACACTATACGCGTGTCCAAGAAAATGCTGGACAAGACCGTCAACCTATTACTACTGACCGAAAACAAAAAGCAGCACTACGCATGGATCTAATATCTTTCCCGAATGGTGTACAGCAGTAGCAAATACGAGCACCGAAAACACGTTTGCTAGCGATGCCTCCACGCCTTTTCCCGATCCGACCTTCTCGATGACCACTTAAAAGACTGACGTGGTAAAGGCTGAAAGCCGCAAAATATGTCTATGAAAAGGGAAGAAGTTGATTCCACCTACAGCGACATAAAACTGCCAGTCAACCCCAATGCGGCTCTGCTACATAGTCAAACGATGTGACGGCAAAATCAACAACAGTTATATACAGAGGAGAGCATCCGCGAGGAATTAGACAACCCGCGACCTCTAGTTATGCGCCAGCCAATATCACAGCGTTTAACGAGTCTTGGGCTTGTCACATCTGTCGAAAGCGGTTTAATAAAGACCGGGCGAGAGACAGGACTGGGTACAGATTCAAAGGCAGATATCAATGCCATCACCAACAACATGGAAAGTCTATGACCTTCTTCCTCGGCCAGCTCCAGTTTATAGGCAGTTATCAGTTGATTCCACGCAGCCTGTCCAAGCTGGCTGAAGATATAACACGCCGATATACCGAACACGATGTCGCCATTTTGACCGCCAAGGGTATATATCGGTACAAGTATATAGACGGGTGGAACCGGTTTGATGAGACGTTGCTATCCCTTATTGAGCCTCAGCCCAGCGCGTATGGCATATCTTTGGTGTTAATACCATGAGAGACTATCACGACCTCTATCCCAAAAGAGATGTGCTCCTTCTGACTGATGCCTTCAGAGTCACATCTTTTTAAACGTATAGGATAGACCTTACCTCTCCTTTAGCACCCCTGGAATGAGCTGGACGCCCGGCTCAGAACCACAGGAGCGGAGCATGGGCTGCTAACAGACATCGGTATGCACCGATATATCGAGAGAGGCACCCGAGGAGGAACCTCGATAGTGAGTAAGCGGTACGCAAGGAACAACAACCCCTATGTGCCTGGGCTATGACCCCTTCAAACCTACCACCTGGATTGTCTGCCTTGGCACCAACAGCCTCTGTGATTGAGCAATGATGCGGCGCCTGTCAATGGGTGGCTTCCGCTGGGCCGACCCCAAAGAGACGAAAGTCGTTTAAGTAGCATGCCCCCAGACGATTCCAAGAGCTATCTTCTCGAGGTTTACTCTGAATATCCGGAAGAAATGCATGACGCCTACAGCGACTACCTGCTAGGCCCAGAATATATGACTATGCAAGAAGAGTATCTATCTACCTCCCAGCGAGATCTCGTTAACAACCTGGGAGGTCGCTATACTGACTGTACAAAGCTGGTACCAACTTGCTAAAGAAGAAGGGACACGTCGTTCACTACCGGAACCTCAGCTCTACACCAGCCTCTGGATGTGCCTTACTAAAATACATCGGGCGCTAGAATTTGACCAGAGCCCCTGGATGGCACCCTACATCCAAAAGAATATGGGCCTGCGGGCTAAGTCCACAAACGGATCTGACAAGGACCACTTTAAATTTTAAAAAAATTCCGTAATTGGCAAGATCATGGAAAATCTGCGGAAGCGCTTCTGCGTCGATCTGGTCTGGCCTGACGGTCAAAAGGGCAAGCTGCCACGCTTGATAGCCGAACAAGCCTTCCAGTCCTTTAAGATCTTTGAGGGTAACCTCGTGTCAGACTCAACAAAATCCAGACTCAATCTTAATCACCCCATCTATACCAGCCAGGCTGTATTAGATTTTTCAAAACATTTGCTGTCCGACTTTTATTACAACCCGGTTAAATCTCGTTACGGTGCTAAGGCCAAGCCACTATACACCAATACTGACAGTCTGCCGTTGGAGGTGGAAACGGAGGAAATCTACTGAGGACGTCTACGGAGGACATCGACTGAGACATGGCGGAGGACGCCCCACTTTACGATACGAGCGACTTTCTGGCAGGTCATCCCCTCCCCAGCGACGCTATCAAAAGGGTCGTCGGAAAGTTTAAGAATGGATATAACACAGTCCCCATTGCCTTCGTCCCGAGATGTACTCGATCCTGCGGGTGGGTAGTACAGGGTTCCAACGAACTAAGGGAATAGCGAGAACCGCTGTCAAGGCCGACCTACGGTATAAGCTATACATCGAGAGCCTCATAGAGGAAAGGGCGTTTCGACTTACTAACTCAGGCTCCGTAGCAAGAGCTACCAAATTGGCGTATATAGCCTGAGAAAGACAAATCTATCCCCGCTGAACACCACAAAAAAATCGATCGCGACCGATGGAGTCACGACCAGAGACTAAAGCCACGCCAAGCCAAGCAGGTAGGCTAATAATAGTTTCAGGAATACCTGTATCTTTGATCTCCAACCGGCTTGGCGTCTGCGGGGGAACCAACACAACAAATAGTGACAGATCCGACCAGGAGACGTTGCACTATCGTAGGCGTTGTATCGGGTATGCGAATGGCCAAGCATTTACTATGGTGAGTGGATGACCACCAGACCTGCAGTATGTAGGGCAGAGTCCTTCTATGCGACCAAGCCACATACTCCTGACGCACTGGATGAAGTGGGATCAGCTTTACGTGATCGACCTAGCGTGGTACGACGTGCTGCTGCCGATTAGCAACGCAACCGTAATCGAGAAGATCGCACTGTTGTGCTCGGTCTGCGGTGGGTAACCTATAAAAGACGACAAGGTCGACGCTGTAGAAGACCCGATAACGTTCTTTTCTTGCGTCGATGGCGACCCAGAACTGGATGACCTTGATCGCAACAAGAACAACATTATCATTTACGGTGACGTGATGCTGGAGGCGGAAAATAATCCCACCAGCTTCGGTAATCGTCGGAGGCACAAAAACGCCGACGTGCTGTACCTGATCCAGCCGTATGCCCACATCCCAAAAGTGATCATTGATAACGTCAATACGATTGTCCTCTTCTGCAGAAACCCACGGCCTGCGCAACTGCCATGCCACGTGGTGTACTGACGATAAGGTCTGACGCGAGTTCCGACGCTTTGCTACCGAGGAGATCGCAGCGCCACACAGCTCGGTCACCGTGGACCTGACCAATATAGGCCCATCGAAGGTTCGGGCTGACATCGACCGTGCGTGGATATGTAATTAGAGTCAGCTTATGTTCGACCATCTAGCGGGGATTTGCCCCACGTCTCACAACTTAACGCAAGGTACTGCAACCTGCCAGCAACTTGACACAATGCCGTTTACGAAAATGATAAGAGCAGACGACAAGATATGCATGTTGGAGGAGCACATACCCGCACGACAAGCTCGCCCTCAAGCAACTCGAGCAACAAGAGACACGTAAGGAGGTCAAGTAGCCCACTCCAGCGTACATGTCAGGAGTGCCCACACAGAAATTTATCAAAAAGGGTCGCCAGTATATCCGTGAACATGGAGTCAAGAGAGGTGCGGCTACGATCCTGCCAAACTGGAAGGCACTGATTTTGCACCAAAGCGACAGGCGCTTGTCGCCAAGAAGGCTGGCGGAGTACTGGCCAAAGTGGGTGTAGCGCGAGCAAGATTGACGGCCGGTACGGCGTGGTTACAGTTTCTTTAAAAGGTTAACAGCAAAAAGAATAAAAGATTGGGTTGACAGAAGGGGCCTTTGCTCGAGCGCGTCGGGCGGAATGGGTGGAGGCTCCAGACGAGTGTGCCGAAGAAGAACCAGGGCATCGCCGCACCCAGGCACATCTTCGTGGTTTTCTACCGATCGGCGCAGAAGAATAACCAGTAACCCAACACGATGGTGTTCGATACGCTTGCCGTCACGGAAGTGAGCCTGCGTTTCAACCGTCACCAGGAGCCAACTGAGGAAATCGTTCTGGACTACGCGACCATCAACGTGGCCCGCGCCTAACGCCAGATCCTGAGCATCATAGGCCGAAATCTGTTGGTGGATTCGGGGTTGCAGATCGCCAGAAGGACAACACCCAATTCTATCCGATCTACTACTGGAGCACCTCAACCTGTTCAAGCAGTCGGTTGCGGACATGTACTTCAAGGCCCGCCTCCGCATTGACCCCGACGGCACCAACTACCGAGCCTTTGCGATCAATCTCTCGGACACAACGATGCTGCTCGAGAGTGCTGGGGAACGAATGAGGGTGGTTGACGCCCCGTCATACAAATTATATCTCAAGATATATACACATATACGCGATGACATACGAAAGACACATTGTGTCCCTCACCTGTGGATAGCTCGATAAGCTCGCTAGGTCCTACAAGGCCCTATGCGGCGTTAGGCTGCGATTGGGCATCGGAAAGCTGCACGGGCGTCATTCTGTTATGTTGACGGCCGCCCAGGCCAAGCGCCATCGAGAGGCCCGCAAGGAGACTTTAACCTTTCCGTCACGGCCCTAAAAACCATACAAAAAGAAGGTGTCGTCTTTTTCCCTGGTGATTGCTGCCAAGGCTACAGCTGTCCCAGCCATAGCGGCCGCTGTTAAGGCGGCTGGCCTTGGCGCTATTCGTGCGGCTGGTCACCAGACAGCCCATAAAGATATGAGAGACGCCGTCGGCATCAGGTCAAAGAAAGAAGAGGCGCCAGGCGACATCGCCGTCTTCCAGGCCGACGGCACGCTACACAACCGCGGCAAGCCTTTCGATAGGCCGCAGGCCAAAGAGGCCTCATGCGGGCCCTCCGCAAAGTGGCTGGCCCCATTCGACCCGAAAATGTCGCCACAAAGCGATACGTTGACAGTCAAGAAGTACACCGACGATAAAGATACGGAGCTGAAAAAGTACGTCTACGACACGGACGTGGCTCGAAAACAAGACCTCGACGCCACGATCGCGCGTTTGGGCGAGTTTGCTGCGAAAATGTATGTTGGCGAGCAAGTCGCTGTCCGAGTGGGGAAGACTGGTGATACCTTGATTGGTGACCTAAATATGGTGGCATACAGAATCATGGGCTTGGCCGCCCCACGCTGTGGTGAGAAAACAGTACGTAGATGATGCAGTGAAAGCCTTAGAACAGCATGTCACACGCCAAAATTAGTAAAAAGTATCTAAGGCTGACTGCTCCCTGGGATATTGGTTAAAACGTTACATCTATTGCAGACCTCGAAGTACCTCAAGATGGGACAACCACCTTTTGCAGTGAAAAAACTTTCAAAGAATTTATTTTTGAAAATTTATGCAGCAGGCCTAAGTTTTATTACCGATCTATATTCCGTAAAAGCTATATTAATATAGAAAGTGACAATTTTCTGCATAATATAAAAGACACCTTACTCATGTTATAATTATTAAATCGTTTGTCATAAGTCCCTTTCAGAGTATAGACAGTGCAATGAATATATTTCCACACAAAAATATGCGCTCACACAATCACTGCATTTCTTAAACAGGAATATGAAGAGGTACCAAGATGTTGTAGCAACTTAGTTCCAATCGGTTTTGCAATCTATTATAAATATTTGCAAACTACACCGAAGATCATTCACTTTAAATCTTTCCTTAATTCTATGACTAATGGAAAATATTCTTTCAAATATTTGCATTAACATTGTTGAAAACCATTAAAAATGCCGTGTCTGCCTCACCGTTGCTCTGAATTCAAAACTACTACCATTGGATGTGAGTAAAATCAATGTAACACGTGTGGAAGGATGGATACATTTTTATTCTATCTGATTATTGAATCACCTAATCTGCTGGTCAACTTACTTTTGTTATTTTCGTAGATAACAAATATATTAATACCTTTATAATACTTTATAAGGTGCCATTCTTACAACTTTGAGAAGAACATAAAACAGCAATATAGTACAGATTTCTAGGAAAGATGTTTTTTATTTTAAAAAAATTTTGTCAACGTGTTCTCCGAGTCAGTTAATTGAGCCGTGTGCCATATCTATGTAGATTCGTCAATAGATAAAAGATTGTTTTGATAATCGATCATATTATTTGCTAAAAGTTATCATGGACTTGAATCAACAAAATTATGTTATTTTCCGCTTTTGCAGGCATACATAGCTCTTATCCACTGTATGTTACGTTATATCGATGCAATAAATATAGACAGGTAATGCTTATACTTGAATTTCCTCTGAAGTGAATTTATCCGTGTAAGTTTCACAATTTTGTATATAGCGTGAATATAAATCAAAGTGGAAGATGCTATATTTTGCTTAAAACTATGCAAACAAAGTTATCTTAATACAGACTCAAACAAATATAAACATTTAGGCAATTGACTTTTAATTCTGGACTAAAGAGGCGATATATATGAAGGTAAATGTCAACAGATTCATTCACTGAATAGCTTAGATTCATTCTAACGATAGATAGATAGATAGATAGATAGATAGATAGATAGATAGATAGATAGATAGATAGATAGATAGATAGATAGATAGATAGATAGATAGACAGATAGATAGATAGATAGATATATACTATTTTGATAAATATGATAAAAATGCATGGAATGATTCCCAATAAAATATCGCTTCAGCAAGCATGGATTCTGTACAGACTAGATAAGTCATTCTTAAAAACTAGGAACAGAAACTAAATTTAAGGTATACGTTGCTACTCTATGATCGTTGTACTAAAATTCAAAATGACCTTGAAAACAAAATAGCGAAGAAAATGTAGAACGTCTTGTAGATTATTTATATGGTATGTGCCAATTGTGAAGTGCCTTGGGACTTGTATAAGGTCGAGTCGTGCAGACTATTTTTGCAAACAAAACAAAACCAAAAATAAGTAGAATATCACTTTATAAAACTAATTTATTACAAGAATCGCGAAGATAAAAAAGCTTCTAGTAGGTTGAACAATTATGGAAAGAAATAGACGTACTTATACTTGAAGGTTCAAAAATAAGCAATAAGCTCAACAGTTTTCAAAACATTTCACTCTCTGGGACTTTTATTATTTGCTTTTAGTTAAGACGTTACGGTGAAAACTGCCAACTATTGGGACGTTTTCATCTCATACGATCCAAAAATACAATTTTATATCAGTGTAGCTGGTGATTTTATAATATTTGTAAAGTAAGACTTATTCTGTACCCGTTTAAATCCAGCTTGTAAGTTTGCAAATATGCGCCAGAAACAGTCAAAATTATTTACGTTTGATAAACGGATTCTCCTACACCCTTGCGCTAGTATGGAAATTGAAGTATCTTAATATGTCATTCTCTGGACAAATGTAAAGAAAATCTGACGGGCTAAAAAATTTTTTAATTTCATCTGTTATGGAATTATGTATCATCTTTTAAATTATAATAGTTTTCATTTGAGTTTATAACCATTGTGTTAAAATTTTTAATTCAGTAGCCTACGCTAATTGTAAAGAACATATGTACGTCAACAATGAGTCAGTGTTTATGTCCAGGGAAAATCAATAATTATGTCGGTCAGTTCAACATAGCATTGACTCATTGGTATCATGCGTGACCTGGTTTCTGATTGGTTAGAATAACTTGTTTACTGGATAGTACTAGAAGTTTTTAAATTCGCTTTTGCGCAGCAGATTGGTATATAATGATTAACCACTGCGTGCCTCGTTCTTTAGCAGTTCTCCAGATCATAGAGTTATAGAGAAAGTTTTTCTATTGTTTGTAAAATCAGCTGGTGGAAAATCTATTCTCTACATAGTACATTTTGGATTAAGGTACTATTGTTCAAGGAACTTGACAATACTCTACATTCACAGGAGTTTACCTGGGATTATTCATATTTTGGATTTAGAACTGAAAATCATTGGTATATCAGAGATTCCCAGACTCTTTCATTCGGAACAATCTTTCATTTGGAACATTCATTCATTCGGAATACTTTGGATTAACTTCTGGATTATTGAAGTGTATAGGACAATTTAGAACTAATTAAGGAAATTCTAAACTGTAAGTTATTTTTAATTCTTTCACTTTGTGTGTTTAAATTATTTTATATTTTAGGAAATTAAATTTGTATTTGAGAAATTGTGAAAGCTTGTTTGAGTCGTTCTTTCTTTTGTTACATTTACCCCCTAGTCGTAACACCTCTCAAACATATAGCACATATTTTTGCTTTCTATAACTGGGTCTTCACTCCGTGCGCATAGTTTCGGATTTTAACACAGTGGTAATTAAACTGAGCAGGATATAGGAAACATCTGTTACACAGTGAATGCTTAAACTAAAACTGATTTACACCAACACAAGCATTCCCGGATTATTCATTAAATAAGATTTGAACTCAGAGGTCAAATGTCGGTATTAACTTTTTTCTTTAAAAATTTAACCCATGCAAAATACGAAACTGTGGCGTGAAACCGAAAAAAATGATTTGCCACCTGAATTTATTACCGCATAGTACTACAAAACAGAAGGGTTGCGGAATAGCTAGATAATAGGCGTTCCTCTGTGTGGCGAATTAAAGAAGAAAAGAAAAAGTAGAAAGAAAATAAATAGTGATATAGGGGCGGAACAAAAGGAAACTGCCGATCAGAACGAAAGAAAACAATTTACAAAAGAAACATTCAGTTAGTGTTTTACTTTGGTATTCATTAAATCTTTATATAATAGATTCCGCCTTTGTAGAGCGCCTATGGTGTTCAATAACATACCTAGAACAGTAACGTAAAAAAAGAGTCAGGACATCGTATGTTTTACGAATCTATCTAGGAGAGATGCAATTTTCATAAATGTCTCTCGTTTACTCAAAATTGTTCCATCATACATATTTGGAGAGCTTATTTCACTGCTTCCGTTCAATTTCTTCTTACATTTGTTTTATAAAACATAGAAAAGTTCCGAAATTGAAATCAGTGCATCTGTCAGATTATTTTCGATCATCAAACAGCTGACAATGACCACGTAGAAATAGGTACACTAGTATATGCTCTTAAATATTGCGGCTGTGATTTAATTAATTTAAAATAAAGAATTCGCTTGACAAACTGTAAACACAAACCATTTCCAGCCCTTTTGTATAGACTGCAAATCTGTACACCGTTTTACTCCAAAACAATTTCCTCGCTTATTTCCGTTAGGAATCAAATACATTCGTATATATTGAATAGATTCATGGATTACCCAATACTTAACGGTATGTAACCACAGAGGAAACTAAATTGTACAATTTATGTTAGGTTCTTGGTTTTTAAATTTAGTGGTTTCTATAACAGGTTTTCACACGTGAAACGTAAACAAAAATGGAGTAAAAGATCGAAAATTTTACACATTATTGTAATAGCATCTTACGTTGTGTGCATGTATTTCCTATCCTAAACGAAAGTATTATGATCAAGGATACGTTGTTATTTCAATTAATATATACACACTAAAACAAACTTTGGATAAACTTCGGAAAACAAAGAACATTTTAAACTTCTGTCTCTTTTAAAATTATCGAAAAAAAAAAAGACAATTGAACTATGGGCTACCATCTCTGTAGATACTAAATATTTGCTTACAGTAATCGCGAATAACTATGTGTGGACTAAATTTTAAAAAAATAAATAGTTAAATGTTTTTTCTGCATTTTCTTTTACATCAGAAAGGTACATCTTGCATTCTTAATTTCAGTTATTTGCTTTTTTCTTTTTTTCTTCTTCAGGGCAATACTGTTAAAACAACTTTACAAGTTTGTATACCTTCACATAACTTTGCAATTGAAAAATCTTTATACCTTTTATTATTCAACGATGTCTCTGAGATGAGCAAGAAGATTGGTGTCTGGTGCAGATAAGTCCCATGCTTTTCTGTTATAAAGACAAATTTGACAGATTTCAAATGGAAAATTCGATTCTCCCAATTAAGAATTTGATTTACCTATGACTCTTTCTGAATAAAAGTAACTGAATGCATGAAAAAAGCTTCCTGTACACCAAGGTTCTTGACGATGATACAGTAGCCCAATTTAACAGGGGCTGCTCTGTTATAATACCATATTATGACGCTCGACGTTTATTTCGTAGAGTACGACCTGTGTTTTGTTCGGGCGTTTGGATATCAAAACGTAAATAAACGCCTTCAGTCCAGTTTATTACCCTTATTGGTTTATGGAGAACACAAACTGCGTACTTGAGAGTATTTCCTGTAGAATTTTACCTCTAAGTGGTATTTAACTATTTTACGTCAGCTCGGTCGTGCAGAGTAGTCCTTTTTACTCATATTGTATAATAAGCGTGTTTTCATTTTTTTATTATTATGCCAACCACAATACAAGGCAGATATGAATAATTATCATTGTGCACTATTTCAATATGGTTTGGTTTGGTTTGGTGCTTTACGGCAGAGCAACACAAGTAGGTTATTTAGTGCCGAGGCAATGGGAGTAAAGTGACTTGCCCAAGGACACACCACTGTAGCTGACCTAGGCGGGTCCGATGGAGGATTCGAACCCGCACCCTTTCGTTCGTGAGTCCTGCACGCTAACCACTGAGCCACATTTCCCAAAAAATATAGAACTATAGAAACTCAAGTACGCAAGTAGTAACATGAGCCTGCATGGGGTCAAAAATGCCATTTGGGGGTCATACAAGATATTAACATGGAGATGGCACTTGGGGGTCATAGGGGAAATTAACATGGAGATGGCACTTGGGGGTCAAAAATATGTATAAGGTCAAAAGTATTTATAGGGTCAAAAGTGTTTATAGGGTCAGAAGTGTTTATGGGGACAGAAGTAGTTTATAGGGACAGAATAGACACATAGACAAACAAACATAGAAACATGATTGGCAATTAGATTGTTTCTTTTCTAAGAGATGTGGGTGGCCCTGAAAAAGGCTGTTGGAGTTTTGGTTAATCAAGTTAACACATATCACACCTCTTCACAGGTCTTCTTCTCCTTAAACGTCTACGCACTTTAGGTCCGTAAATGAGCACACGCTTCAGACACCCTCTCTCTACATAAATCCTTCTCTTCCAAAGAGCTGTATCTGTCATCTTGGTGATAGCCTATGATGCTTTCACATACATCGGATAGTCCGGGTTTAACAGCATGCCCGATATGATGTTTGAAGATTCAACGGATGTATACATTTTTCTTGTCTTGAGAACAGTTGAAGCTATGTTACAAAATCGCTGGTATATATAGCCTAAGATCGGATCGAAACGGATCGAAATGAGCCACCAATCCAAAGGCGCGTTACAAAAGGTAGGGTCTCTCTTCCAATCAGAAGAGAGCGGGGGGGGGGGGGGGTGACTACACCTTCAGTATATAGGAATCACAGCGTTCGTACGGTTTTACCTTTTTGTGGAATTTTGAGTATGGCTGATACAACAAAGACAATGTATCGGGGTGAACCTGCGACGGAAACCTCGTATTTTCGGAGTGATAGTACGACGACGATGGAAGCGGTCAACATTCAACCAGAAGATTTTAATTTGGATTTTGTGGATTTTCTGTCTTCGCAAGAGTTTTTGCCTGAAACAGCAGCCGTAGTAGTACCACCTTCCTTATCCGTGATAGATGATTTTAGAAAGAGACAGAAAGAAGAATTGGAAAAAGTTTTGCAGCATCAGAAAAAAGCAAAGAAGCATTTCTTCAGCAAGAATTATAAAGTAAAAAGCAAGAAGAGGAAAAAAGAAAGCTAGAAGAGGAGAAGTGTAAAGGACAGAAGGAAGGTGACAATCTAACGGTGAGTCTGCTACTAGATAATTTAGCCGAGTTAAAGAATCTGAGAAATGTGTATCAAATTTCTTTAAATCAACCCAAGAGAAAGAGACCATCACGAGCGAAACATTCTAAACCCATGACCACAACTGAGATGCTACCACCACCACCACCACCACCACCATTGACTACTATTACTACTACTACCACCACTACCAAAGCAGCAGCAGCAGGAGGAGGAGTAGGACTTGGCCGTGGAAAGGGATTGAGACAGTTAAAACTCCTCATGTCCAGTCCATAAGTTTGTTTTAAAAAACAAACACCCAACGGTCCTTTTCAGGACCACCCACATTTCTTAGAAAAGAAATCAATTGCCAAAATCAAGTAAATTTTAAATCCCATCATTGGATTGTGTATGAGTGCGTGTGTGCGTCCATACTCTAAAACAAAATCAAAACCAAGACACACTTACTTTTTTTCCATTTTGTTATATTCTTTTTTTAAGAAAATCACAATGAACATTTCATAACACATCACTCAAGTTCATATTTCACTGTCTGTCTCTTTTTTTGAATTTCTTCACAAGTATCAAGGGTTTTTCTTCTTCACTGTCTTCCAGTCGTCTTCACTTCTTACATTTCTTGACGATGGGTATGAGTTCTTCTTCTTCTGGTATTGAAAAGCCCTCTGCCTCCTCCCTCTCTTCTTGGTTCTCTTGTTTCTTAGGGCACTCTGAAGACCAATGTCCTTTTTCTTGACAATGATAACAGGTATCTTTCCCGTTGTCTCTCTTTTCTTTTTCTTGGTTTTGACGTTGTGGACATTCTGGAACCCAATGTCCTTTCTCTTGGCAGATATAGCAAGTATCTTGACTTTTATCTCAAGAGGAGGAGAAGGAGTCCTTAGTGTTATTGAAAGTGGTATACTTTAGAATTACTCTCTGCAAATCTCTGACCAGTGTCACAGGATGAAGCCGGGTTGGGACTGGATTAGTGAAGACACCGAAAGCAACTGCGTTAATAAGATGTTTATTTATAAACGCAATTTAAAAAATGAACAAATCTGACACCATTATAACAAAAAGATAAGGAAAATTATAAAGTTCCTAACATGGAACTATCAACAACAAGTAACTCAACGAGAAAAATCAAAGATGAATTTAACGAATGGAATTTTAAACAAACGTGAATAGCATCCTATCACCAATCAACAAATAAGAGTATATGATTTACACCCCAATATAAACAAGGTCTTATTAAGTATTAAGGGTGACCAAAGCATGTGATTTATGCGCTTATCAATATGATACTCGTCAATTTATCAATTCATCAAGCGATATTGGAATACGTATGAATTTATGAATATATCGTTCATATAACGAAAATGAAATGGGAATGCATGAAATTATGAATCTATCACACATATAGCGACATTGAAATGGGAATGAATGTAATCTTGCACAGATAGCAATATTGAGATAACAATAAAATGGAACACGCAATAAATATAACTATCGTGGCGCCCGTTTGACGACCAAGATGTATCTCCGGTTCCACCCGCTCTAGTCCATGGTCAAGGAGCCACCACGCATGGTCCACCCCTCCCAGCCTGTTGAAGGATCCCTCGAGAGCCTTCACATTAACACAGACCCGTTGGTCGAGAAGCCTTGGTCCCTCGCATCGAGAAAACCAGTACGCTCTTCCGAAACAACGTCACCAGACACAGCGTACACGTCACACGAAACCACACAGAGTTCTGTGACTTCACACCACCAAACCATACATATGGACAGCTAAAAGTATAACAACTAAACCGTGTTGTACATATGACACGGTTAGTACTTTTGTATTGATAGATGTTGCGCATGCGCGCACATGAATTACATCTCGTTACACATTACATTAATCATTCAATGCATGCTGCGTATAATTAAATAATACCCGTCTGTTCAGTTACAACAAATAGCTAACTTGAACCAGCCTATAGTATTTCTAATATCATGGCGTTGTATGACCTAGGTATTGACTCTCTGTAGAATTTAGAATAAATTCTAAAATATCTAATATATGAAACAATTATGTCATATAAAACGAATAGTGATAAAGAATACAATCTTAAATTTCACATACCTCTACAGCTGAAGTTTTGCTCCCGTAAAGAGGTAAGCTTTCTGACAAGACTCGTCGTAGTGTAATTTGTTTATAGAGAATTCGCTCTATATGTACTCTAGCTGTGATAGATATGCGCAGCAGCTAGGTACGTGAGTTTTCACTGCAGGTAATTTGCACGTGCAGCATGGGGTGAATCGCGCTCAGTATTTCAAAATAACTAGAGCCGAAAAAAATAAACAACCCCCGAGTAACGCTCTAGTCAGAAACGAAACCCGAATACATTTTTGACCACATATACATATTGATATAAACCATACAATTCCGTGACAACCAGAAAGGCGATCTGTCTTGACTCTTCCATCTTCACTGTGTGAAAGTTGAATAACAAATATTTACTCTAAGGGTAAGAAGCTGTCTCTCTATATCGGGAGAGAGCCTGTGTAAAACTCAATCAGATGAAAGTTAGAGATCAAGATGAAAAGATCACTTAATGTCAGTGAGAAACCAGAAGAAAAAACGAAGAGGCCACGACGGCGGCTTCCCGTACCGCCTCATACACCGCTAGCTGAAGTGCTAGCCCAAGTCCATGGCAGCGATTTCGAAGAGGACATGAGTTAACCTGAAAACACACCTTCCACAAGACCAAGAGAGTCTAAAATCCCTAAAAAAGAAAGTCGTTCCGTTGCTCCCGAGAATTACTATCACAATCGAGAGACGCAAAAAGTAACATTCAGAAAATTTAGAACTACGGCTTACACGTACACCGTCCGCTTTATAGACTTCTAGTCTGAAGTGCCCCATGAGACATCCGCAGGTTTAATTACCGATTTGTGGGATTCCTTGTTAGAAACAATGAAACGACAATGCGGAGCCAATGAGGACGATCGGTTGAGACTTTCCATTCATCACGATAGTTTGAAGTCTCCTGTCTCTATCGAGTTTAGCACCCCGGCAGAATTAACACCATCTAAAGTCATGGACAAAATTGACCACGTTCAGCAATCCAATGACGAATTTACCATCACTGATGGAAAAGCCACACTTCACATGACCCACGTTTCACCTCCTAGAGGTAGCGGACAAAACAAGAAAGTGTTATTGATGGACGACCTTCGCAGTACCAAACGCAGTGTCGTCCAAATCGACAATTCCCAAGACCAGATGTGCTTAGCCCGATCCATCGTCGTGGAGCGAACGTATGCCGAGAAGAACGAGACCGCAGAATGGAAAAAAGCATGTGAGAGCATTCGACAATCGGATAGAGTCAAACAACGAAAAGAAGCAGAACTCCTGTTACAACAAGCACGCATATCGAAAGAGACCGTGTGTGGAATTTCTGAAATGCAACAACTTCAAGACGTCTTGGCTCCTCGGTATACGTTGAAAGTACACCCTTAAGAGGTTCGCGGAGCTCTGGTGTTTTGAGGACCTGACTTCCCCGAGGGAAAATACATTCACGTATATCATCATCAAGAACATTTCGATACCATCACTAGTATCACATGATTTCTTGCCTACTCTTACTACTGCGAGAAATGTGACAAAGGATTTTGTAATCGGGAGCAACACATTCATTGCGGAGAGAGATGTCGGGGCTGTTTAGCTTTCACACAATGCCTTAATGAAAAACCCATTCATTGCTCGAAGTGTCAACGAACCTTTGCAGTCCCTCTTGTTACGAACAACATCCCTGAACACAAGCTCACCGGCAGAAAAGTGCTTGTGATTTATTGAAATTGTGCTCCACAAGTGGACAGCTGATTCGAACCAAAAACCCCAATAGACATGTTTGTGCCAGAAAAAAAAGATGTCGTATTTGTGACCAAATCGTAGACTTTGAACATCAATGTTACATTCAAAAATATGACAACGAACTGGAGAAGAAATTAAAGGGTGATCAGCACAAGAAGAAGAACAAGACAGACTTGGATTTCATCTTTTTTTACTTTGAATGTATGTAAGAGACTGGTATTCACATCCCTAATTTCTGCGTCTCTCATCGGGCTTGTGAGAAGCGCATACAAGAATCTATTTAAATTGTCCCCATTGTAGTAAGATTCCAGGAGGACGTGAAAAAATCTTTCGTGGCCCCAACTCTCTTGCCAGTTTTGCCCTAGGGATTTTAGATCCTATCGACGACATTTGGAGCTAAGAGGACATTCAACGTTACGGGGACTGTCATCGATATGCTACCGTCATGGCTTACAATTTCTCTGGATACGATGGACAATTTCTGTTGAAATATTATTCAGAACAAGGCACCAAATGCCCCACGGTCACCATGAACGGAGTCAAACTCATCTACATGAAAGTGGGACAAGTAGAATTCAAAGATTCTATTAGTTAATTAGCCATGCCTTTGACTCTAATGCCTAAAACATTTGGAATGACAGAAATGGCCAAAGTCTATTTTCCCCACTTTTTCAATACCGAAGTCAATCAACACGTAATGCTCCCGCATTTGCCTGACGTTCATTATTACGACCCTGAAGGGATGCACACCGAACACCGAGAAGCCTTCCATGCTTGGTACCACGCTCACGCTTCAGACCCGTTTGACTTTCAAGAAGAAATGCTGAAGTATTGTCGATCCGATGTGGACATTTTACGCCGTTGCTGTGGAAAGTTTCGACAATTATTTCTAGGTCACGGAGAAGTCGATCCTTTGAAGGAAGCTTGTACCCTGGCCAAAGCGTGTGGATTAGTGTAGAGAAATAAGTTCATGCCCGATAACGAACTAGGCATCATAGCCTTTAACACTTATCCCTCGGTCAACCGTCAATACTCTGCCAAAGCATTGCGTTGGTTGCATTACTTGTGTGAAAAGGAAGACAAATGGACACAACATGCAAGAAACGGAGGAGGAGAAACGAAAATGAGAAGTCTTTCTGTGGATGGTTGGGATTTAGAAAACCCTCAGACGGTGTACGAATTTCAGAGATGCTTGTATCACGGATGCCCAACGTATTTTCCTCAACGAGACCTCAAAAATCCTCTCACAGGAGTCACCATGGAAGAGTTGTACGAACACACATACCAACGCCGCTTGAAGTTAGAAAGTCAAGGATACCAAATGGTAGAAATGTGGGAGTACTAGTACGATCGACGTTTCAAAATCGATCCAGAATTTAGAGGCATTGCCGAAAATTACGACGTGGTAGACATCGAACCTTTGGACCCACGCCACAGTTTGTTTGGAGGACGAACCAACGCCACACGCTTTGCTGTACGACGTAGACGAATCTCGAGAAGAAATCAAATACATCGACGTGTGTTCGTTGTATCCTTGGGTGTGTAAATATAATTGATTTCCTACCGGACACCATGAAATCCTGACAGAGCACATCGACGTGGAACACATTCGTCAATACGAAGGATTGATCAAATGCAAAGTCATACCCACGACAAACTTGTACCATCCTGTCTTACCCCATCATTGCCAAGGAAAACTGACGTTTCCTTTATGTCGTACGTGTTCTTTGACAGGAACTTGGGTCAGCGTCGAATTGTTTTGGACTCTGGATCGGGGATATCGCTTGTTAAAAGTATACGAAATTTGGCCCTTTCCTACCACTCAACAATACCAAAAGGACGACTCCTCGAATCCAGGCATTTTCTCAAGCTACGTCAACGAATTTCTCAAACTGGAATAAGAAGCCAGCGGCTATCCCTCTTGGTGTCAAACTCCAGAAGACCAAGTCCAATTCAAAAAACAGTACCGTTCCGTAGAAGGCCCCACTTTGAAAGACGTAGAAAAGAACGAAGGAAGAAGATCATTTGCCAAATTCATGTTGAATTGTTTGTGGGGAAAAAATAGCACAACGTACGATCTTACCCAAGACGGAATACTTGACAGATCCCAGTCGCTACTTTCAACTGGTGGACGACAAAGGAAAACTGATGAAACGGGTAGAAATCATCCGTGAAAATTTGATCTAGGTGAATTACGAAGAAGAGCCCAAGTTTGTTCACCCCGACGACTCTAGAATTGTGGTCATTGCAGCCCACGTGACAGCCAATGCTCGGTTACAATTGTACGATGAGGCTTTGGAAGTGTTGGGAGATCGAGTCCTGTACTTTGACACCGACAGTTGTATGCACATCCATCGCCCTGGTAGCCCACACCCCACCATCGAATGAGATCGTTTAGGAGCATGGATGGAGGAGCATCCCTAAAAGACGATCCTCCGTTTTGCCAGCAGTGGCCCTAAACATTACAGCCACCGAAAAGGCCAACTTCATAGCAAATGCAAAGTCAAAGGATTGACACTCAACTATCGAGCCAGCCAAGTGGTAAACTTTGATGTCTTGAAAAATGCTTTATTGTCTGGACAAGCTCAAGATTTTCGAGTGAAAACTTTAGAGCCTCACAAAATCGTACGTTTGCCAAACCACAAAATCGTCAGTCGCGCTTTAGAAAAAAGTCTACCAAATTGTGTACCTGAAACTAGTGCGACTTCCAGACGACACCACATTGCGATCTTCAGTAACATGACGTTCAACACAGCAGCAGCTATCTCTTCTTCGCAGAGTTCCTCTCTAAAAGAATTAAAAAAACAACCTTTGTGGGTATTGTGCGGAGAACCTGTGCCTAAAACTCAAATCGTCGTTTTCTGCCAAATCTTTGTGCTGTATTGTGTCATCGGAGCAGCCATTGCCAATTTGAGTTTGCAACAAGGTGACAAACAATTGTGGACCATATTATTCAGCAGTTGCATCGGTTATCTTCTGCCTAGCCCTTCCTTGAAATATAGTACGGATAGTAACAACAACAACAACCACCACAACGGTACGGCCAACACCAGTCATCCTTCTTCTAGTCATAACAACAACAGCATCCACGTTTGGAACATTTTGAACATCATTCTCCTTTGAACTCCAGTGACTCCTCGGACACCAGAACTCTGGAACAATGAATAACCAATTTTATTTAACTTTACCCAGTGACAGTTCTATGGATATGTTTCCCAACAATACATCATGTTGTTTCACTGTCAAATTACCTCAGTCCATACAATTGGATCACGAAGCTCATTGGGAAGTGGTTTTGGTAGAAATCATTCATCCTACGCAAGCCATTTATGTGTCTGGAGATGAAACTACCTTTGTCGTCGAAATCCGGAACGAGCAAGTGCAAGAACACTTGGACAAAAATGATCCTGGCTTTTATGAATCAATCCTCAATTAAGTATTTATCTCATGAGAATTCCTTTTAGTGCTCGACATCTGGTGGACACCTTTGCGGATATTTTCAATGACCAGTTTGGCAAAGCCCTGTACAGAACCAAGAAAAGTGTCCTGATCGAGTATCATGCCATTTCTCATCGTCTCAAAATGCATTTTTCGGACGCCGAAATATTGTCCATCACTTTTTCACCTCAGTTGTTTGCTATTCTGGGTGGATACACAAAACTAGCTCCTACCAGAGACATCAACAACAACGATCGATTCTACAAGCATTTTCGCTACCCTGTCGAATTGAACGAAGGACTGAATTTATTGTTTGTGTACTCCGATGTGGTGGAGTACAACGTGATGTACAGCCGTTCCGTTACTGAAAGCCATTCCTTTCAAAGTGGATTCTGCCATCGCTGCGTACGAGGAAGGTGGAAACACGTATCACGTTCACCGTGAATTTGTACATCCTCATTATCTTCCAGTCAGTAAATCGTATTTTGACAGTGTCAACATTAGTATAAAAGAAGATTTGGGACAAAGGATTCTATTCACTAAAGGAAAAATCACGGTGAAACTACATTTTCGAAAATATTCTCCAGTGAATTGTAACACAAAAATGTATCCTGTGAACCAAGGAGTGGCTCGACAAAGAGGACATTGTTTAGGAGATATGTTAAAATCTGCTTTTCGGACCGTAGCCCCCATCTTGAAACCAATAGTGACTCAAGGATTTCATGCCTTAAAAAAGATGCCGCTTTGACGCAAGGAAAAGAATTTCTTCGAAACGTCCTCATCGACAAACAAGATCCTAAGAAGCCTTTATGAGAGCAGGAAAAAATGTGTTGCTGCAAACTGGAAAAGATATTTTGGGTCGCCAAGAGACTCCTATAAATTCGCTTCACACTTCTGGCCCTGGGATTACTTCTTCCTCAGCGCCACAGCAAGGACAAGACAGAAAAACACATCGACACCCCTTCAGAGCTCATAAACACGGTGTCAGAGAATTAGACGTGTTTGATTACTAACTGTTGAAAATGATGCACCGAGATTCTTGCGAATGTACCAAGTCAGAACTAGATCTGTTTGCCATGCCACCTACCATAATGATGATGCAAGAATCCCAATGGGTAGAATTTCATCCTGTATCGTTTTTGACGACTTCAGCTCCTATCGAATTTGAAATCAAAGGACAAACCGAAGATTACATCAATCTGAATAGCAGTCACTTGTATCTGAAACTCAAAGTGATCAAAACGGACAACATCAATCCTGGGGCCGATGACAGAGTAGCTCCCGTCAATAATTTCATGCATTTCTTGTTCAGGGAAGTGGATTTGTACTTTAATAACAAACTGGTCAGCAGCAGCATGGATACTTACCCTTACCGTGCTTACTTGGAAAATCTCTTAACGTACTGAGAAGAAGCCAAGAATACCCATCTGGATGCTTCCGTGATATGGAAACCTGACACTTTGGAAAGGTTTAACGACAAAGCGTTGATTGCAGGTGACGATCCTCACAATGTGGGATTGAACGACCGCCGAAAGAAAATCAGACAAGGGCGCACTTTAGAACTGATGGATCGTTTGCATTTGGACATGTGGTTGCAAGACATGTATTTGTTAAACGGAGTGGATGTATGCCTGAGACTGAATCGCAGTAGTACCGTCTTCCATCTGATGGCTAATGCCAACGAGTACAAAACCATCATCGAAGAAGCCAGACTTTACGTGCGCCGTGTCGAAGTGTTACCTAAAGTAGCCAACGACATCAGTCAAACTTTGAGCAGAACCACCGCCAAGTATCCTGTGCGACGAGTGGAAGTGAAAACGTTTACCATTGCCACTGGACTCCGATCCAAAGTCGAAGATCATGTCTTCCAAGGACAGCTCCCCAAACGTTTGCTCATTGGCATCGTCATTAATGCAGCCCTCATCGGAACCATCGATCAAAATCCTTTCGACTTTCAACACTTCAATGTCTCCAAGACAGAAGTCACTCGAGATGAACAGACATTGTATAGCAGACCTTTTAAACCTAACTTTGCCCAGAAAAATTACTTGAGATCTTATTTGACTCTGTTTGAAGCCATAGGACAGTTAGGCACCAACAGCAGCCACGGTATTTCGTACGAGGATTATGCAGGAGGCTATGTTTTGTGGGGATTTGATTTCACTCCCGACCAAGGCAGCGACGAAGGACATTTCCACCCTATAAAATCAGGCCCGCTTCGTGTGGAACTTCAGTTCGCTACAGCTCTGGCTAACACTGTGAACGTCATCTTGTATGCAGAATTTGACAATACTCTGGAAATCAACAGTTTGAGAGAAGTGATTCTAGACTATTAGAAAAGATGCAACACGAAGAACCTATGGAGATAGAAGATGAGGGATTCTGTGATCTAGAACGGTCACATGCCATAAGTGAAAAAGAAGAGAAAAGTAGTCGGAACAGTAGTGTTACCAAGTTTACTGTATTTATGCAATGTAGATGGCCTGAACAAGAACAACATTTAGCCTCCTGTTTTGCTACGGAATTGGCTGAAAGAATTACAGCCCTGACCAGAGAAAATTGTTATGGATATCAAATCAATCATCCGAGTCAGAAACAACACGACAAATGTTTGATGATGAGTGGAGAAGAAAAATTGGAATAGTATCTGGATGCGGTATGGTCTCTGATTTCAGAAGAAAAGGTGTTGAGAAAGTGGTATAAAGACTTGCAGGATCATTCCTCAGCTCCACTCACTTCTCTGGAGATCCAACGCATCGAAGCTCTCTTGCACCAGAGTACAGAGACTATCCGTGGTTCGTCGACTTACTTGACAGACATATTCAAGCATAAAGTCAAGTGTGAATTGATGACTTAGTATTACCTGTGAAAAAAATGGATAGCTGGGAACTTCATTACCTGTTGACTCGCAGTTCGTACACCTCTTCTTGGAATCCTGCAGTGTGTGCTAAAGATGAACTTCCACATCGCAAACCTAAAGACATTCAAGCCTATGTCATCAATTCCGACGACAGTCATCGACCGGGAACCCCTTTGGTGGCAGTGTACTTTCCCAACGATCACAGCGTGGAATAATTTGATTCTTATGGATTACCTTCTTTTGAAAGACGATATCGTTGACTTTATGAGAAGAAATGCTGTCTCCACTCGATTCAATAATGTGAGATTACAAGGATCAGATTATATGGTGTGTAGAATATATTGTGTGTATTTTCTTCATCAGCACAGTCTTGGATTACCCTTAGAACATTTAGTGACTTGTTATGATAGGGAGTACGCTTGAAACGATGCAAAAGTAGAAAGATGGTTTTGTGAACATTATGGTTATCTCTTGTCTTTAGCTCAGAAACGTAGTGTGGATCGAGGACCAAATGATTTAGAACAGTGGAAGTTCAGTTCGACTTCACAACGTTGTCAACCCTGTAAATACGTTCATGTTTAAAAAATTTTCTTTTCATTTTGTGTTAGAGAAGCTTCTTCTTGTGTATTAAAAAAATATTGATTTAAAAAAAAAATGGTTTTGTGTTGTTTATTTATTTGAAGAAAAAATGGAATGTATATGCTCCTTCACCCTCTCTTTATCGATCTGAGGTACCTACTATTTCATATTTTTCCCTATCGATCTGAGTCATGTTTTCCATCGCGTCCGAGTTTCCAGCATATGCAGCGGTGCGTTTGCCAGTCGGGTCACTCTCGTTGACTCGTCAACACCTCAAGACGGCTGCGAAGATTAGTAAACTAAATGAAGCGATGGTGAACATGCAGCGGATTAGACATAACCTGATTCAGAAGAACCCAGAGAAGAAGACGATGATCTTCCTACAAATGGCCCAAGATCTGGTGCAAGAAGTTTTGCGAGAAGAGATCATCAGCGACAGAGCGGAATAGGAGGAGAAAGAAAGACTGCAGCAGCAGCAATGGCAGACACAACAACAGCAGCTACAACAACAACAACAACAACAACAGCAACTCGTGCAGCATCTGCAACAACAAGAAAGAGAAGTGTCCTGTACGATGGACTGTGAGGAGTTTGCCTTCTCCTTCACAAGAAAGCGTCCTTGTCCTGCGGCGGTGAGACCTGGTGTAAAACGTGGCCGTCCTGCCAGAAGTTAAACTTCTCACCAAACAAAAAACCCCAACGGTCCTTTTCAGGGCCACGCAGATATCTAGAAAAGATTACTCTATGATTACCTACAAAAACAATTGTGTATGTTGAGTGTATGTTTGTGTCTGTCTTTTTTCCCCAACCAAACAAATCCCTTTCCTTGTGTGTTTGTAGAGTATGTTTGTATAGAGTGTGTCTATCTACACTTCCTTACCCTTCCTATGTTACAAAGTGTTTTCTGTTAGGTCCTCGTACTGGGTGCTTGTGTTTTTCTGTATGTGTGGGTTGTATTTTCTGGTGTGAGGGATGTTTTTCTTCTTGTCTGTGCTTTAAGTATATAAAGCGGTGCGTTCACCAGTCGGGCTACCTCCGTTGACTTGTCAACATGAGTAAAAAAGAAAAGCTAAGACAGCTAAGAGCACACCTAGAGATTGCCTGGCACCTCCTACAGAAACTGGAGGAGATGGAGGAGAGGACAAAAGAGGAGGAGAAGGAGAAGGAAAAGAAAGAAACATTGCGGCCTCATCTAATGATGATGCCTAACAGTGAAGTGAAACCCATGGCAATGATACCGCCACAGTCGCAGCAACCACAGCCACAGCAGCAACAGGAGCGCCAGCAACCTCCACGACAGCATCCACAAGCACACAGGGTGTATAGGAGGAGAAGACAGACCTTCACTGTCTCTGCCACTGAGGATTGGGACCGTGAAGCCATCGAACTCCCCTTCCCGTTTCCCATCTCCAGAAATGGTGGAGATCGATGGAGTGGGAGATGTGCGGTTTGTGGTGCCTGACCGGAGAGGTGTCCACATCTCTAGGTGAGCAAAAAAAAAAAAAAACAAATGGCCCTTTTCAGAGACACCCCAATTGCTTATGTGTTTGTGTTTTGAGTATATGTGTGTGTCTGTCTTTGTCTTTTCAATTAAAAAAAAATCCCTTTCCCTTCTAATAACATTTTCATGTATGGTGTATGTTTGTATAGAGTGTGTTTGGTGTATGTCTTTTTAAAAAAACACAAAAATCCCTTTCTCTTCTAAAAAATGTGTGTTTGGTGTATGTTTGTATATAGTGTGTATATTAACACTCCCTGTCCCTTCCTATCTTAAAAATACTTTCTTTTAGGTCCGCGCACTTGGTGTGTTTTCTGTCTCAGATGTTTTTTGTATTTTTTGGAGGGATGGTTTCCTATACGTCCGTGCTTCCAGCATATAAAGCGATGCATTCCCCATTCGCGCCATTCATCGTCAACTTAACGAACAATAATGATCACCGGTGGAGACTTTGCAGGAAGCCTTGGATGAAATGGTGGGGGTAGAGTCCCTGTTAGAAATGATAGAGAGCTATTGGCTTTACCCGACCACTCTACCCTATGTAACAAGGCAAGTGTCAGCCCTAAAAACAGCCAGGAGCCTTGTTTATGAAGTCATTGGGGAAGAAGCCATGAAATGAAAGGCAACCTCAGTAATTCCACCCTGTCGAGTGGGGTTGTTAAAGAAAGCGCTTTTTTTCATGCAAGGGGTGGAGTACCTCCTAGAAAAGGAACAAGAAGATTTGTGGCTGTATCCATCCCTCAGTAGTGTGAGAAGGGAAGAGGTTGCCCTACAAAGAGCAAAGGGCCTTGTGAGACAAGTAATGCAAGAAGACGTGGTTAAGATCAAGAAGGTTTGGGCTGAGGAAAGAATGGTAAAGGAGAAGGAGAAGAAACAACGAGACTTCCATCGCCTGAACGGGAACTGGATGAAAATCCAGGATAAGTTTAGGAGATTGGGCAATCCCGACTGGCTCCCTGATTCACCCAATAAAAAGAAGTTTCACCTCCTAGGCTTCCTGAAGAAATGTTGATCAGGGAGGAAAAAGTAAAAACTCCAACGGCCCTTTTCAGGGCCACCCGCATCTCTTAGGAAAGAAACAATCTAATTGTCAATCATGTTTCTATGTTTGTTTGTCTATGTGTCTATTCTGTCTCTATACAATACTTCTGTCCCCATAAACACATCTGTCCCTATAAACACTTTTGACCCTATAAACACTTTTGACCCTGTAAATACTTTTGAACCCCAAGTGCCATCTCCATGTTAACTTCCCGTATGACCCTCAAGTGCCATATCCATGATAATTTCCCGTATGACCCCCAAGTGCCATCTACATGTTAATTTCCCGTATGACCCCCAAATGGCATTTTTGACCCCATGCAGGCACATATTACTACTTACGTAATCATGTCATATTCAGCACTTTTTATGTTTCAGTACCAAATATTTCTTTAGTAGAGTCACATTAGAGATCATACAAACATAAGCCGTGAAGACTAGCATATGTTTAATTACGCGTGATTTTCTTGTGATGTTTCGTTTACTTACATGACTTTCATGTTGCGATATTATTGGCATGTCTTCGCCTCTTGTCATATTACTCATCGTTGCTATAATCAAGGAAGTTTTCTTCAAATCGAACGCTTTTAGCGCTGGATGCATTTAGTTCCGTGTGTTTTTGAAAATACCTCAATAAAGAAAGCCACGAAATTAGTCGAATTCATTTTTAGATTTCTCTCCATATAAAAACATGTTTGCAGAGGAAGAGCACTTTAAAGGCTCGTTTAGGCACAGACTGCAATTGTTAGGTGTCACAGGAAGGACAACATTTCCCATATCAATGCAAATAAACATATGTTATTGAAATATCGCATTGTTTTATGCATCTACACTATTGCATAAATTGTAGAGGCTGCCACGTTTTAACATAAGAAGTTAATATTTTCAAGAAAAAGCATACTTTTTATTTCGTAATGGTAAAACATCAATCGCAGTTTAAATGAGGTGTCCTGCACTGAATGTCTCCTGTGCAGATTCATTTTCGTTAGTAAAGTTGGGCAAGACAAAAAACCATACAGATCAAAGATAATATAGTATTGTCGTTTGGAATGTGCCAGACTAATGGAAGCCTCGAAAGTAGTTGAGCTTAGGGACAATCCATAAGAAACTTAGGTTATAAAAATGAAAAGAAAAGACTGAAAGCGAATAATAAACAACTTATTTTTGCACCTGTCATCAAGCTTCATAAAAAATTATTTCATAATCTTGTCATGTCATCCTTCAAAGTACACAATGTTGTTTTGCAAAGAAAAACGTTCTAAATTGCATAAGTAATTCAAGGATATTTATCTCATTTACAGGAAAAACACATATACATAGGAAACTAGATGCTGTTATAAACCTCTTTGTACATGTTAATATATAATACTTATTTAAAAACACTTTCCATTGTAGAAAATTAAAGTATCAACCGGTTATACTGTTGTTTTTTTTGGTTTTGTTTTTTTTTTTTGTTTTTTTTTGTTTTTTGTTTGTTTTTATTTGTCTTTCCCAAGAAGATATGCTTTATATGCATTAAGTGCAATATGAAGTGAAACAAGGCAAAAGTCATGATCACATTAAATAAAATGGGTTGAATACAGCTTTTGTTGCTTGCATAAGTCTCGTTACCTCCTCCATTTGGTGCTTGTGTGACCTGCGGAGATTGTGTGGCTTGTGGCGCCGGTGTGGTTTTCGTTGTTTGTGAGGGCTGTGGCGTCTGTGTTGAAGACGGTACCTTTGTTGTCGGCGGTGCCGGTGCTTGGACACTTGCGGTTTGATTGGCAGAATAAAATTCTTATTAAAAATATGGTATATTGATTTATTGGTTTTATATTTTTCACTTTTTTGCTAAACTCTGATATTAAGAGATCCTACTAATATAATTTTCTCGACGGTCTTAACTTTATTACATGCATAATTTCTGCTGAACATTTTATTTAACACCCGTGAACTTGACCTTTCTTACCATGTTCGTTAATGTTTTCATAGACAATAACACTACTGTGAAGTAACTATCCACAACATGTGAACAAATGTATTATTATTTGTTTATAATTGCCAAACCTACATATATGATAGTTATTTGCGGAACTGAATAAACTGATGTCGAGAAAATACATGTACACAATATTCAAAATCATAAACGTGCTAGCTAATATTTTAATCTGCAACATAAAAACATGTACTTGAAAATGTCTGAAGTCTATTCTGACCTCTAAACCTAATTATAAAGGACATTACTATGTTATGTTTATGATAATTATCACGTTTTATATCGTGAGAATTGTTTCTAGTGACGTACTAATGGAAGACATACTATACATCGTCATTGCGGATCATACTTGTTGAAACTTGAAGGTTAAATTATACGTGATTGTTGTAAATGTTGATATTGCCTTTTCTGTTTGAAACTTGAATATAATGATGATCATGAAATGATATGCAAGAAAATATACTTTAAAAAATAAAGAGTAAACAATTTGGAAATACTCTGCAATAAATTCAAGTTAGAGTTACATGAAAAAATGTTTTGATTATGTTCCATGAATGCATGACATTATTTTGGAAAAGTACGAAAATAAATAAATTAAAGAATCTGCCAACAATATGTAAAAGCATGGCGGGGTGATAATAATTAATATACATAGACGTAATAAGAATATGTCAAAATAGACACATTTTGATACATTTGGTCAAAGCATGGCGGGGTGATAACTATTAGTATACATAGACGTAATACGAATATGTCAAAATAGACACATTTAGATACATTTTGTCAAAACTCAAATGGGCAATGATTTAATATTGAATTTATGAAACGAGTTGAATAATTTCCAGCTTTTTGTAGCCTTGTGAAATTATTCAACGAGTTTCATCAAATCAGTATTAAAGTGTTACCCATTTGAGATTATGTTTATCACATAGTTTTTATTTAGAGTGAAAAGATTCTAGATAGAAAGAAGAACACATGTTTCACTGCATTTCATTTAATTCTGGGTCAGATGATATACCTTTCCACTCTTGCGCGTGAACCAAAAATAGTCCCAGACGCGAGTTGAAGAAATATTGCACATTTCGATCACCAATAACATTTAAAAGTAGATTTTGTCTTACAAATTATAATTCACAGAACAAATGTCATGTGGAGCCATATATAATTATGGATTTCGATGAGACTGGTTACAACGTTTTCACCAAAACGTGTGTCGATTCCACCATGGATATTCACTATAGATGCAGTGTTGGATATGCCAGAACAAATATAATTCCAGTTGTGAGATATTTGTCTGAAGGGATGATTTCAAGATGACAAAATTGTACTAAATATAGAGGTTTTGCTGTGGAGGAAATATTCAGGTGCTGATTTGTATTCATATGGCTCTCATGGAATTCATATTCAGGGGTTTAATGTTTTTGTGACCGGATATTTACATTATTCTATGTGAAAGAATCCTCAAGTTAGATAACTTTTTGTCAGTTGAGACCAGCATATCGTGACTTTTCTTCATAAAAGAGGTGAGCTTATATACTCCTGTAGGTTGACATTTAAACCATATTTGACATGGGGATGTGGTGCAAGATCCATACCGCGCGGTAGCAGTAATGTTAAGGTGACAGTGTGCATTACATAAAGCTGTGTTAGGCGTTTCTCTGCATAAGATCAACATGTTCGTGTTGGGCGGCGTGATGGATTTTCTCGTTTCTCCCTAATTTTTGGTTCAACTAAGCGAAGGTTTACTCATGTTATAGTTGAGCTTGGCACTCGAAGAATTTTGTGTATGATACAAGAGCCATATTCCAACCTACTTAACCACTACTGTGCGCTTTTATGATAGTCTCTCGTTTTTTTCCCAATGTCCATTCGGATACCGATTGGAAAGACGGCCGCCGCATTGCTGATAGCAGTAGTAAAATAAATTGATTCCAGAAGGCAGGGCAAGGAAAAGTCCCACGGTCGCAGCCAATCAGTTTTGCGAATACTGCCCAGCGATTTCATATGCTTATTTGGACCAATCGGATTCACAGAAAGTGACGTGTTAACATTTTGGCATATTAAAAATAATCAACCGCAAGCACTGTATCTAAAGTGTACTAACTATGTAATAAGTAACAACAGATTATTATAAATTTAAATTCAGCGAATATATTTGAATATATACATTTGTCCAAAGCTGATTTCGTTACAATTTTTTTGAGAAACCTCGATGTAACAAAACTGTTTGAGACATATCTGTTAAAGCTTTCAAGTGCATGAAGGATGTATTTAAATTTGAAAAGTAAAAGCAGCTCGCGACACTTGGATTAAAACTGGAAATTTTAAAGAGCAAAAAAAAAATGGCAATGGCAGTAACATTTTGTACATCATGTTCCTAGAAGAAACATTTTGTACATTTGCAACCGACATAAACCATCTACAAAAGGCCTAATTTTTCATTTGAATTGATCGTGTTATATTTCGCACAACAGTAAATATTGCTGTAGACTGCCATTCGATCAGTATTTTTTGTCCATACCTTCAAAGATAAGATATACATAAAATTACCATTTGTGCAATCTGGCTTACATTGTATCTAATGTATTACAACAATATATACTCCTCTAATCTATTTATATGCCGTGTATTTCCTGTTCATGACGCTAAATTTTCGTCATACAATAGACGGTGCTAATTGTGCTAATCAAGATCAAAGGTGTTTTCACCGTTGCCTTACTTTTTCTTTTCCTTTCATGGTGTGACATAGCTTGCATACCAAAAAGAGTTAGATGATTAGCTTATCGTGTGTTTTTAAAGTAAATAAGTAATGACATTTTGTAACGTAACATTGCAAATCGCGTGCTCTTCCTTTTGACTTCATTACAAGTGCATGCCAACCAGCTCACCGGACGGCCAACATTGAAGTGATCAGTAGCCGTTGAACTATTGCTATATTATCCTGGTTTTTAGCATTTGTTTAATCTTATTAAATCTATTTACTAATATGAAATTTATACAAGATTAGCTAATGTTGATTTCATGGACAACTAGTTTCATTCTGGTATCCGAATGTGATGACTGAGGGTGTTCTCAACTATGATTTACATATATAGATCACATTCAAGAGAGAAACATATAACCTCTGGCATGGGATGTTTCTTGTACAAATATAATTTCAAGAAAAAAGGGTCGTATTCAGTCTCATCCCGTTTAATATACTTTAACTGCGCCATGATATAGCTGATATAGCTGTAATTATCAGCTTACGAGGATCTACATTTCTTCTACTCAAATATGCTCTTAGAAAAATAGAATTTTCAACGAGTATAAAATTATTTTATTTTATGAGAACTGGTCGAATCACAATCTTTCTTGTTTTACATCAGTTTGGGTTGCAAGTTTGATTTTGCTTCAGATCTCCTCAAGGTTACAAACATTTTCATCAATGTGTTTTATAGCAAGCAATGGAACTTTTCACAGAAGTTCCATGTTTGCGTCAACTGCAAACTTACTTTCAGTGTGTATAAAATGATTGGTACTATATGCAGCATATGAATGTAAAGTTTTAATCAAAACAATGATCGATCATATATTCGAAATAAAAAAAAATTAATTGTCGACTTTCACAATAGCCTGGTTCAAACTAATAATAGCCTTCATATTATAGGATTGCTAAAACTACATTTTCCTTAATGGAAATAAAAGCCTATCATAGCATAGGATTACTAAAATTACATTTTTAATTAATGCATCTAAGAATAGAAGGAATAAATGATAAGAAGACGCTCAGATAAAATGAGTTGTCATTTTTCCCCTTCAGCATTGTAAGAAAAATTATTAATTGCTGATAACAGTTATATATATAAATGTGTAAATCTCTCTTACCTCTAACAGGTAACCGTGTTTCGTCCGTGTGACGCAAAGTGATCTTGCACCTAAAATATAGGTCTGTAATTCTGTGCAAAAAACAATAAAATTATATAAATGATTTTACTAACTTGCTCATTAGTCATTTGTTTATAATTTTCTTTAGAATAAGTTACTTTACATATTATGTTTGGAATACACGAGTATAAACTTCTTATATGACAAGGTGGTATAGAGTACCAAGTTGCAGCGAGCATTCTTCAGGGATCATCTGCGAATCATTTCACATCAGTACTCTTTGGCAGTCGGAATTTGAGGATTCTCCGAATATTTTGAGTATTAGTATCTGAGCTCTGTGATGGCTCTGTCCAATAGATGATGTCAATGTCAGTTTTCCACTGACGTGTCCTCAATGATTCATGGGAGAGGCAGCTGTCATCCTGAAACGAGTAATTCCATCATGAAAAGTTGTTTGCAAGAATAGGGCAACAAAAGATTATCCACAATCTGAATAAATGTATCACTGATCAAACTGCCATCAAGGATCCCATTATACTGTACTACAAACAGCCCTACGAACACAGTTTTCTCCATGTGGGCGTTTTTTACTGTTAGCATGACCAATCACAACCTGACACTCATACATGAATAACACTATCCCATCCTTTCTATATGGTCCGTCCTAATTTTCCCCAAACGCAAATTAATTAGCCGAATTCTGTTCGATTTGGAGATAAAAACATTTTCCGCACAACACGTTTAAACTATCGTTTAAAATACAAACGCCTCTGAACAGTTTGTGTGCGTACTGATATTGGGACTGACTCTTTTAATTCTCTGATCGGATCCACCAAATTCTGTATCCTGCGTCTTTTTATGAGTTCAAATAAAACATATTCACCATTAAAAACAAGCTTTCGAGGCCGACCACTTTTACGATGAAATTCTGCAGAACCGACTACAATGGATTTTGAAAAATGATCTCACCACCTCTCCCACATTTTTTTAAAAATTCTTAGAGTACTTTTGTTTTCCTTGTTGCGCTACAGTATGATAGTCTTTTCGACAGGTGCCACTTCTTTAATATTTTGGAGCTATTTTTCTTCGTACGCTATTTGTTTACTTACAATTCTTAACAGACGACCTTTTGACTTCTAAATAATCTTATTGCTGTTAGTATTATTTCTTTAATTTTAAATTTCTACTCCACCAGATGAGCATGCTACGCGGTAGGGTCTAATCTCTTAACTTACAACCTGGCGCAACGTTAACGTTGTGAACGTGATGTCAACCTTTTGTTTAGACTCTGGATATATACATATATATATATATATATATATATATATATATATATATATATATATATATATATAATCTTATCAACATTACAGACAGGTATCAGTTTATCAAACGTACGCAATATTTGCGCTAATATTTACCCAAGTAAATATTCCGTAACTCTTTACATGTATTATTATTATTATTATTATTATTATTATTATTATTATTAGTCTTGTCCACTATCCCGTTACACCATTCTCTCAACATATTTCTTTAGTACCTCCATGCATAACTTTACCGGGATATAATTGTTATTGTACATTTTGAAGATGCCGTTGTTTTTTCGCCACGAATGGTGTCCGTCCTTTGTTTCTAGCCTGGATTTAGGTAAAAACCTTTTGGTTCTCTGCGGGATAGGCACGATAATTCCTACTTTGATTTTTTTTTAAAAACAGCTATGTTGGGCTGATGGCAGCATAAAATAGATATGTACTTTACCAGTTTTAAGACTGTTTATAAAATTTTTCTTATTTATTTCTTCTATATTTTATCTCTTGTTTGCATATTTCCCCGTCATTGAAACATGAATTTCTATTGATTTTTGTGTTTAGTGTTTGTTTTCTGAATGTAAATAGTTTTTTCCCCTGACTAAGAGCCTGTTTAGCTAGAAACGTTGAGAAACTGTTTTGCATCTGCGCCTTTATACATGTTTGTATATGTGTGTGTATATATATATATATATATATATATATATATATATATATATATATATATATATATATATATATATATATATCATTTCCTACCAATCTCATTCGACTTCACAGACTATATTTACGTGTAATAATTGGAACAGTAGAATTTAACATAGATTGAAAATCAAAGAAGAAAGGAAGAGACTGAGAAAATGAGGGGCTGGCTATTGGATAGCTTGATGAAAGCGTACGACAAAATTTGACAAAATGGTGAATAAGCTGCTACGCTAATTGTCTCTCTTGCACGAACATATATCTTTATAGTTGATATATCTTTTTTAATTTGGGTTATTATTTACATTTGTTTTCGTTTAAGGATATTACGTTGTAAGTTGTTAGAACTTCTATTATGCGAACCCATGAAAGTTTATCGTTTGGCAATAACATACATTGAACCTAAACAATACTCAGATAATAACATGAGAGAATATTAAGGAAAAAGTACAAAAAGTAAAAACAAAATTAAAACATATTGAATGAAAGAAATCAAAAGTCTTAAAAGTTACATCTTTTTTGTGGGGTAGTTCGGTATGCGTGTGATTTTCATCGTGGTAAAGATTGGGATTATGATTATCTTGTTAATATGTCGGAGAGGAGAAAATTTATATAGTATTTATAACTGACTATAGTGAGCCTCTGCATATAATATACATCATAACTGCGTATTGCAGTAAATTACATTGTATCCTGTTTTGCGGATACAGGTGGTAATACAGAAAAATAAATCGTGTCCCTGAAATCAATATCAGGTATCAATGATCTTAGCATAGACATGTTACCTGCAATTAACTTGGTAAGAGGAGAAACAAAGACGGTAAAAAATGGACAAAGAAAGATATTAATATGTGTTAAAATAGATTGAAGCAACAAAGAAATAAAAAGTTAAAAAACCGACCAAACATACTCTAACTAAACATGGAGTAAGCAAATGGCTGTACCATTAATTGATTCCCTTGATTCATTAAATAGCAAGTTTGCACATATATCTATGCATACCTATTAAATTTTTCATGTAAGTTTAATAAAAAATATTACATAACGCTTAACCTGTAAAGTATGCGATTGACTATATTCTCCATTGGAATACAAAATAATACATAAATGCTCCATTAATTAAATCTCGTGATCGACTGAAACATTTGTATGCAAAGCAAAACAAATATGCGCTATTAATAAAATCACGTGATCCGCAAAATTACATCTGTATGCACACATTATATTGTTAGATGCGTATAATGTGTATTTATACCGCATATAGTATGCAAGAAGTGACTGAAAATATCTTATTCATTACATACTGATGGAATTCACAACATACGCATGCTATTTACTTCAGACTGATGCAGTTCACTAGATACACATGCTATTTACTTCAGACTGATGCAGTTCACTAGATATGCATGCTATTTACTTCAGACTGATGTAGTTCACTAGATACGCATGCTATTCACTACATTCCATTTTCACTAAATATGATCTACTAAATATTACAAGAGTGCAATTTTCTAAAACATTATTGCTTTTGAATACCAAGTTATATGTTGAAAAAGGAATAAAAATGGGTATAGACATGGATTCGAGTCGTCTTGACAGTATGGAAAAAAACAGAAATTGGACTATAGTTTGATTTATCGTATCACGCCTCTTTTTAGAAGATAGGAGTGACTATAGCAGATTTCCATTTGTCTGGAAAAGAACTAGCTTTGATAGCATAGTTCATAATGGATGCAATGATTTGATGGATATGGCACGCACCAATCTTCAAAAATTGTCAGCTGATTCCGTTAGGGCCAGTAGATTTTGGTTATGATCAACGGATTTAACAAGATTGATGATTCAAATTTAAAACTTGGCAACTTCTGACAATTTGATAGATAGAAAATCCTGAGTAACTTTGTTATAGCATCAAATGGATTGTTACAAACTTCAATGTATTTGGTTGCAACATTGGTAAGTAAGTATTTTAAAAGATTTCTTAATTTTTCTATCTGTAATTTCATACCTATTACCGTTAAAAAACGTGGTGGAGGGGTGGTACATTTGAATTTGGCACAATATGTCATAAATATCATGTGGTTGTATAGTATTCATTTGTGTCATTTCGTTCAACAAAAATGTAATACTTGGTAGTTTATATTATATTTGGTAGGTCACCTTTAGTATAATCTTTACAACAGGATTATACAAAGTACATGTTATCACATCTTTATGCAACAATGCCAAATGCAATCACAGCATTTGTGATTCAGAGGATAAAGTGATTAAATTAATGGTGCATATATCGTTTTCTTCTTACTCTGTTGGGGAGTGTAGTGAATATCGTAGTTTTTATTCACTTTTTGTGCAGCATTTATGGTACAAAAACGTATTTTAGGAATATGCTTGTGTAGCGACATAACTTTTGACACCAGAAAACAATTGTCAGTTAGTTTATCAAGTGGTTTAATGAACGGTACATCTATGTATTTTCTTTCAGTCAAAAATATTTTGTAGATCATATCATACTTTCCAGTATGTAGTGATCATGATATATAGTGAATAGCATGAGTATGTAGTGAATGGTATATTTTTCAGTAACATTTAGTAGAGTGTGGTCAACTGTGATTCGTCAAAGTACAAATGTACACATATTGTTTAATGAATTATGTGCATGCATTGACGGTGCAGCTTTATATTTTCTATGTGCTTCTTTGGAGTATGTTTGTTATGATTCTTTACTTCGCTCTTTTCTTTGTAGTTTCAAACTATTTCGACACATATTAATATCCTTCCTTTTTCGACTTTTGTGCAGTCTTTGCTTCATCTCTTATTATGGTTATGTGTCTATGGTAGGATCATTGATACCTAATAATGTTTTCAGAGACATAATTTATTTTTCTGTATAACCACCAATATTCGTAAAACAATTTAGAAAGCAATTAACTGCAATACACAGTTATAATGCTTATTATAAGCAGCACATAGTTTGAAATTTAAAGTCAGTTATAAACAGCATATAGCTAGAGATAAAAAGTCAGTTATAAACAGTATATATTTTTCCTCTTCTCCCACATATTAACAAGATAAATATGTACCACGCTGAAAATCACCCCCATAGCGAGCCTCGTGATGAGGGAGATGTACTTTTTAAGACTTTTAATTTCTTTCATTCATTATGTTTCAACATTGTTATTTTGCTTTTTGCATATACTTGCTTTCTCTTCATTCGGTGCATTACAGCAAGTAGCTTATGTCATAATACATATGTACAAAAGCATGTCTCTAAAATATGCACAACAAATGTTCAGGAGTTTTGGTGACAATATGAATAAGCGAGGAATATGCATGTGGGTCCGGAAAAAAATATCAATATTTGTTTGTCTTGTTGTTTTTCCTTTTTTCAATGGTTTGTTTTAAAAACATTTAGTTTTTATTTCGTTTTTTATAAGAAACTTGTACCACACCAAAAACTACTATCATTTGATGTAATTAATGGGGGTATGATGCGTTTTTTAGTAGAACTAATGTAACAAGTATAGAAGTTGCATTCTTGATAAGGTCTAATTTTCTAATATCAATGCAGTACTCAGACAAAACATATACGCGGTAGGATGCGAGTTTTGAAAGCAACGTTACAGAATCAGTCACTTCATAAATATATGTGATCCCGACCATAACGACACAACCTTTCTCATACATTAAATCCAAATCTGTTGGAATGCAATACTTTTCGTCGTCGGAAATCTGGATGTAGTTCTAAACAAAATAATAAATAAAATGACCGGAACATTTCATGCAAAACGAAAAGCATGAAAAGTATTAAATGAGATCCAAGTAAAAAGGGGTCTTATCGACATTTGGTTTACTTAACTTTCCTGATCCTGCACGATTTATACGATATTCCAAGTACAGATAACTATTTTTATTGGTAGGATAGATTTTAAGCTTTATGAATAGTATAACAAAACTGTACGATATATTCAATTATATCTTCAATACTAGCACAGAGTATGATTATACATCTTTTATTGATAGCGTATTAAATTTTGAAATTAATTTGAGGCAGTTGCCTCTTTAACATCTACCATTTTATAAAATTGATAAGGGAAATACAAAATATGGATTTTTAGCTCTGTGTTATGAACTTTGCATATTCCTCTTTTTTTTTTTTTTGGTCTTTTTAATTAGGTATTACTTTACCGGGTACAACTCCCATCGGCTCTAATAAACGTTAAATTTGTTTTGGCTTTAAATTTAGATGCCAGGTCTCATTCTTTTCTTTAACATTGCTCCATTACTTACTTGATAGCAATGGCCTTCAAACCAGTGATGACGGATTTGAATGATGGACTTTGTTTTTACATGCCCTATTCTAAATCTTTCATTGATGCATGTATTCATAATACATTTTACAGGTCCTTTCCTCTTCTTCGGTTTTGGTAGTATTATGCAGATATTTTTATTTAATTCATCAATTGCATTTGCTTCAACAAATGTAATAATCAATATCTTTGAGACGCAGAATAAGAGAGCCATTTTGATATATTATGCTGACATACCTTGTCTTAAAACTACGTAATCATTTAAATCATAAATGATAAAGTTTTTCTACTACTCTTGTATCTTTGTTCTCCTCTGATTGTCCTATTTCCCTGGGATTTTGCCTACATTGGATCTCAGCTGTTACCTGCATTACTTCCAGAAATGCTGTTCACTAAACCACTTCCTAAACCGTTGTTATTTCCACCAGTGCAGTTGCCGTTGGCATATCATCAATTCCGGAGACGTTAGTATTTCCACAACGTCAGTGCCGATCTACACCACTTCCTGTGCCCTTAGTATTCCACCACTTCTCTGTCTATTGGTATCTCCACGATTTCCTTGGTTGAAGGTATCTCCAACAAGTTTTAGATCCACCACTTTCTTGGTCGAAGGTATCTCAAACAATTCCTGTGCAGCTAGTCCCGGAGTGATAGGACTCAGGTCACACTTATTACTTCCGGGTCAGTACCCATGACCGTGGTCCAGTCTATTTTTAGAGTACTTTTTCTTCTCTTGTTTTTAGTGGTGATCCTGTCTTATAGTCAGGTATTTAGTGGTACTGATTTAAAAGAAATTGTTTATTCTTTAGAATATCAGCAATATGGTGTTATTGTCCGTGTGCATTTTTGCGACAGTGCACGGTGAGTAATCATGAAAAGAAAAGAAATATTTGACCCATGGCACGTTGTTTTGTTTACAGTTCAGACTCTCAAAATATGCCGGTTAACCTATGGCAAGAACTTCACTGTGAGTTCATCTTGGAAGATGCGTTAGATAACCAAATACTTTATTGGGATTTGGATACATTGCAAGGTTTGGTATTGACAAACAAATGTAGGGCTTATATAGGGAAAATATTTGTGAGTTTAGTCCTCTCAGTGTGTTATTCTTAAAACTTTAAATTGCAATGTCATGTTTATTATTAGAGCTAGCAACACAAATTTAGCAATATGAAATTTGAACATTTTATACATATTCACTTTAGAAATAGAACTCCGAAATTAAACATTAAAGTTTTGAAAGCTCTCCTTAAAAGTTAATTTAAAGGAGTTTTACAATTTAAATTTAAAAAATGTTCCCCCTAAGAAATGAACATTTTAGTTTCTGTGGGGTTGATGCTCATGAATATCATTACGTTGTATGCATTACTAAACCATATACACGTTTAAATTGCGGATATGTTTCAAATTCTTTTATAGAAAATATCTTTAAAAGTCATAATGGGTCATTTATTCAAAATAAATGAGGACATCTTACTAATTGGTATGTGCCCTCAGGTCATTTACTCTTCTTATTATTAGTCCAAGCAGTTAATTTATGTGCTTTGGGTGGTGTGATACATGAAAAACTCATATCTGCTTCTACAATTTAAAGAAATTGTTTGTAACCAAAGTTACATTGTACTTAATCAGAGGATGGAGATGGAAACTCTATAGTACAGCCCGCTAAGTCTGTCTACTAAGCCAGTTTAAACTGTCAGAGAATAAGAAATGTGAAAATAAATACATGTGAATGGGATAAAATGTACTTTCCCCAGGTTTTTTTTATCGCATTCTAATGAATCGTTCATCCTAACATTTGTTGACTGACACTCTTAAAAATAGAAACAGATCATTTGAATTAACTTTGTACAATAGATCTAAAAAGTACATGGTTACACGTTCCACATGAACAAATGTCCATACTTGTTTAAACGTTTTGGGATCAGAATTTCACGTTTAATTGCTTATATATGATCTAATTGTATCAATAGTTGATCTGTCAGGCACATAATAGGCTGTATCCAAAAATCTTATTTTCAACGTGAATTAGCTTACTTATGGTAATATTTTTTAATTTAGTCCTTTGTCACTCAACTTGCCTGTGTACTGTTATGTACTGATTGTTGCGCTAATGATAAGACCCTCCCCACATTGCCTTAAACTTTATGAAAGCTGTTGACCCAGCAGCTGGCCTTGAGGGAATCGGGAATCTTTTTTAGCTGGCCGTTGGAAAGGGACACCAGTTGTTTTTCTTAAGGCAACGTGGGTATATAGGGTTTGGCTGCATTGGTTAAAGGGTATTTTCTATGGGGGCGTCGATGATCTTCATTCATCCGCCGTCCCCTTCGAGTAGCAGCGTTTTGTCTGAGAAGATAACGAAGATAATACTGTAGTTGGCAATTTCGCCCCTTGCGACGCGGGCCTTAAAGTATACGCCTACAAAATACTGCTTGACCAAGTCAAGGTGTTCCATGCTGAAGAAGTAGATTATGTAGAGGCCGGTAAAGTCCTTTTGGTTGATCTAGAGGCCTAAGTCCACGCCTTAGTCGCGGCCTAGGAAGCTCAGAATTTGAAGAAAAATGTGGGCCACGTCCTTGTGCATGATATCGTCATTTAGCCGACGTTGGCAAATGGCGCTTACCTCGTGGACTATCTCTAGGGATGTGTGTATTAGGTCCGCAGAGGATTGTGCCTGCTCTGCCTTTCCGGTTTGCACTCGTACTAGCGTTCGCTTTTCCAGCGCGCCTTCGTTTGCCTTTGATGTCATGTAAACTTTCGTCGGTGTACTCGTGTACGGCAGCTATGGCACCCATAATCTCTATAAACTTGCGCCCTCGCTCTGTAAACCTCTGGGACTCTGTGAGCCTGGTTGATCTCTACTCGGGCGGCTGTAGTAGGACACCACTTAGGTCCCCGGGCAGCCTTTCAACCGCCTCTCCGGTTTCCGCCCCTCTTACTTGGATGGCCTGTTGTGGTAAATGGCATAGATTTTGATAGGTTTTGAAGAGCCTTGCAAGTCTTTGCAAGGCTTCAAGTGAACCACACCTTAGCAAGGCTTGCACGACACTTGACTGGGATTACGCAGGTAAGATCTATGGTGTCAAAGCTGTGGGGTATGGCTGTTGCCTTGTTAAAGAAGCAACGAAACTCGTGCCAGTGCATGTTGGCGCCACACCACGTGGTATGCTCGTTTCGCAGGTCTTGAACGTCAGTGCCGCGCAAATCTCTTTTAGTACATGGGCTTAACGCTGAACCAAGTACAACAGGTTTGCGTTCATGTGCAGCTTGCAGCTAAAAAGCCGTGTAGGATTTTTGTGCCCTTCGAACATCACGGGAATGTCAATCCTGGATCAGAACAATCGGTCTTTTGGGAGAGGTAGTGATAGTCATCAAGGTCATGGTATTTCAACTCCTTAAAGACACTTTTCGTTTGCTCGTAGTCTTTCTCAGAAACAATGGCGCTGGGTTTCTTCAAACCGCTCCCAGCTGCTCATGTATTCGCACGGGTAGACACCCTTTCTATTAAGAAGGTCTACTGCTGTTCCGAGTGAAGGTCGTAACGCCGTCTTTGCCCTGGTATAACACCGGCTCCTTACAGACTTCGTCGGTGCGGACGACGACGTAGCAAAAGTTAGATGGAAAGTAGTCAACAATTTTCTGTGCGTTACCTTTGTTTCTGTCGCTGGCAGGGCCTTCCACCGGTAAGTTCAGTGCCTCGAAAACCCCATAGATGATATTTGGGACACGCATCTGGCGGTGGTAGTTTTGGAATGCTAGGATGTCCTTACTTGCCTCTGGCAAAGACACGCGCCGCTGGGTCTTTCTACTTTGTCTTTAATGTGGGCTTTGAAAAGGTTGGCCTGGCTGAGGACGTGGAGGCACCGGCGGCATACGTGCTTTCTGTGCTCTGTCTTGTTATGCCTGTGTACCATCCGGAGTAGGCCTTTTATCCAGATGTAGTGGCTCTTTTCGTCCTCAGTAATCAACTGCAGGTCGACCTCGTGTGAGCTAAATGCGCTTGCGCTGCCAACAAGTGGCTGGTAGAATCATTTTTACAAACCAAAGTCCCCAACGGCAATTTCCGGGTTTTTGAGCTCGAACTTGTCGATGCAGTTTGGGGTTTCAATGTAGCTCCGGCGTCAAAACTGGCGGTACTGAGACACACCATGACCTAGTTTTACACACGCCACAAAGTGTCATCGATTATATCAATTATATCATTCGGTAAGACCATTCAAAATATTTCCAATGTAACATATATGCCGCTAATAATGGGGGTGGGGGGCGAGAGGGGAAGGGTTTTAGAATTAAGTTGAAACTTTGTCCACAAGCGAATATATGCTGAGAAGAGCGTTTGTCTGTAACACCGACATCCTGTGGAATTGAGATGGAAGTTAAGCAAAACAATGACAAACAATCAGATATTTGGAACAGAAAAGGTTTGTTCGCCAGAACCTACCCGTTTTGAGTTGACACATACGTGCCAGTAACAAATGACTTATTTTTCTGGTTAGCTCCAGCTTTGTTTTCTGGGGTAGCGGAGGGGAAGGGGATCAAGCTTGTATAAATAATGTGCAGGTTTCATCTCTCCATGACAACAGATAAATACAACGAAGGACGAACGGGCATTATTTATATAATTTTATGGCCATTATGTTGCATTCTTAACTTTATATTTAATACAAAGTGATTTTGTGAGTAATGTTATTTTCGAGACTGTTATTGATCTATTTAGCTGCTTTTTTTCATCATTCAGCTAAAATTTATTGTTGTATTTCATTTTGACAGAAATATCTTTTCGGCTATTTAATAATGCGAATGGATTGCCCTGTCAAATTCCGCGAAAATAAACAATACGGAAAATAATCAATACGGAAATAAAAGTAGGTATATCATGTAGAGAAGCAAACAAGTCGAACCATTTGTCAGAACAAGTGCTTCACCTCTTCGTAGACCAATAGTTATGCTGCAGTTTTCTAGAAAACTTCATTTACATATTTTCTGTTAACGATAACGATAGACACTTAATTTCAAGACCCAGCGGTATTATAAACTCTACAAACGTTGATGCAAAAATCTTGGAATTAAAATTTAATACAAGAATTGTTATGGTTGTCTGCCAGTAATGGACAGTTACAAACATATGAATTAGGTCAATCATTGTCTAATTATATTGGTCCAATTCAACAAACATTTAGTTGTAGCAGGACTATATTCCTCTATTATATACCTATTGGGCAACTTTCCTGTTTCCATCCATGTCCGTAAAGGGTAACGATATATGTCGAGATTGGTTTAGTTTTGTAGCCGGCTAATTAATTTGTGGTTTATGTGTTACCCTTTGCTTCTTTAACTAGTCTTTTTGTTACAGCTCTCTCGACACAGCTATCATTCTGGAAACATTGTGATCCCAGACGTTTACTTTTAACTCTTTCCATTAATTTCTGAACTTTTGCACGCTGAAAAATTCTCATCGAAAGTGTTAGATTACTGATGCTTATAGGCTCATTCATAGATTATTTTACGACATGGTATCTACGTTAAGGTGTTTTCTTCGCTCCCGTATGTTATATCTCACAATGATATTGAGAACGAAGTTCGAATCACCAGGCATGATATTTGCATCCAAAGACCCAACGTAAAGACTCGTGACCTATTCTCTAAATAAATCGTTTGTCCATCAAGAAGTGCCTAATTGAACAAATAAAGATCACTATAAACAACAGTTCTCGTCGAATCATGCTATATCTTTGTCGATGTCTATTCAATTTCCTAGATGCATGAGATACGATCCTTTCATGGAAATCTGGAATTTGTCATAACACTTCTCCTAGGCCGAAGTTTAGCGCATATGTGTCATGTATAAATGTTCCTTCTGGCAATGGGTTAGCAAGAATGCGGGCTTTGCAAAGGAATTATTTCAAATTTTAAAATGTCTTTTGACACACATCTCTCCTATTAAAGGAAAGAATTTTCTTGTTGGAAGATTTAACAAGGATGTGGTGTAGCTAACCTTATGTATGAATCTACTCTGAAAGATGCTCAGACCTAGGAATCGTTGTACTTGTTTGGCATTTGAAGATGTTTTCCAATTAACTACTGCCACACTAATTGTTAGATTAGGACAAACGCCGTCCGCATCAACTACATGTCCAAGGTGCGATACTTGACTTTTAATGCAGTCACATTTTGAGGGTTTCAGCTTGCGTAAAGCCTCTGTCTACCTCAAAAGTGCTTCATTCACCTGCTTAAAGTGTTCATCGAAATCTGGACTGTAAATTATGATTTCCATTGTAATCCTCAAAAAAGTCATGTACATCTGTTATGGTGGCATTACATAATCCGAAAGGCATGGTGTATTGGTATAAACCAAACTTAGTTATAAATGCAGTTTTGTGTCTATATTTTTATACCCTTTTATTTGCTAATTACAGTTTTGGAGATCTGTTAAAGAAAATACATTGGCCGATGTTATGCAGCCCAGACACATTTCTAACAGAGGTATCGATCAAATCTTCTTCCTCTCTTATTTCTGAAATAAGCAACTTTTACACTAAGCTCTTTTAGACATCATTAGCCTAAAAATCGCACGACACCAGAGGACCAAGGATGAGGATGAGTTTCCTTTTACGCCAAAGGCTAACTGTTTATTGAGGTATTGATCTTCTGCCCCTCAAAACTCTGTGGAGTTCTTCTCATGGGTTGGCGCACAAGTGAGGCGACAATTTTATCGATCTTATGCTTCGCCATCAATCATTTACCCAACTCCATGTTATTCCTGGCAAACGCATCGGCATTCTTCTTCTTCAGTACATTCGTTAATTTCAGCCTGGGTCTTTCATCAGAAATACTTTCACAACTTTTGAGAAATATATATCGTAAATGCTCAGTATACCCTCTATCATATCTCCAATCTCGCTAAGTTGATTCTTGTATACCTTTAAGTTATTCTTGAATAAGAAGAAATCAAGATTCCGTCCAATTTTTGTTTCCAGAAGGAAAATCCTAACTATTTTGTCGCCCATTGACGATCTCTCGGATTTGAGTGAACTTTGCAAACTGTAGAAATAGAATGGTCAAATTCTGTATCAGAAACCTTTTGGTTCTCTATCATGAGTTTTAATTCATATAACAAAATATCGATTCTTTAATTTTATAGTTGTTGCCTTCAATTTTATCTTACCCTCTGAGGAAACGATTAACTAGAGCTCTTGCAATTAATAAAAGTCTCTCTTCCTCGAAAATAGGCTCTATCTAGAAATATCGGGTATCGATCAATTCTTCTTTCTCACTAAAATAACTATCTCATCCCAGAAGAATGTTTTTTTCTCCAATAGGAGCAACATATAATGGTCGGGTAAAACGTTGAACAAGCTATACAGCAGTGATCACATCATATATAAGTGTTAAATACATCTTTCTTGACTTTGACCTATGTTTTGGCCTACAGATGGAGTTTAATGGTTCGTATTTGGATGACATCTTATGACATCTTAACTTGCAAATTTAGAGAAAAGGGACAAAAGATTATATATCTCTACAAACAAAAATACAAGTATTTCCTCTTCATTTCTAGCAGTATCTAGAGCATGCAAGATAGTCCCCATATTGTCCTCCTCTGTGTGGTATGCAGCTAAGTGACTGACATCAACGCCTATTTAAATTTACTTACACAAGGCTCTGTAAGACTTCAACTAGCTTCTAATTACTTAGGGTTTGCTAAATGTTGCCCTGCAGGAATTAGTGTATCAGTCATAAATTGTGCCACCTGTCTCTTGCTCTTTTCAAATGATAGGATTAGGATCTGCCTCCAGACATTGTGGTAAAGGCTGTTAATAGATATGACGAGGAAGCAGGATTGCTATTTTGTCCATCTTATATTACATTAATTGCCACCATCAGTGATGACAGTCGATCTTTCACGTCATGCCGAAAATACGGTACAAGATGGAAGATCTGTTAACGTTTCGGAACTTTTTATTTCGATTGGGAATACAAAGATAGCTAGCACCTGTAAAAGTCTTGTGTGTCCCTTGTGTGGAATTTCTAAGATCGGTGACCCTGTAATTGATTAGGCGTGGTAAATTTAAACTCTTTCCTTTCAAACCAGAAATGTTTATACTTGCTTCTAGTAACCAGACTTTTAATTGAATTTATTGTATCTTACAAACAAAGATTTGCATACAAGCTTATACTGCGATATGGTCCATATGATGACCACAGGGTCAATAGGGTGAAAAGTCGACTTCCGTCTGTTTTATTGTGCGTGTATGTTTATGCATATGTAACATATAACATTTGAAGGTGGTACAAACTGCATTAAGTCTCAGGACACATGCTTTTGACGTCATAAACTGCATTAAGTCTCAGGACACATGCTTTTGACGTCATAAACTGCATTAAGTCTCAGGACACGTGCTTTTGACGTCATAAACTTGACGATTCTTTTATACACACTTTATTCTTTCAAATAAAAGTATCCCTTAAACTTTTAATGATGTATTTCACTTATATCCGAGTAGCGAATATATTCTGCGAGTCCGTCCAATTGTCTGCACCATAGTACGTTCAGTACTTTAATATTTTTTTAAAACATTTTACCGGAAAAGTAACAAAATCAGCAACTTATGTGCAGTTACATGTGAAATATCATACAATTTATTGAAATATTGAAACCTGGAGACGAATCAGAAATCCAGTTGTCCCGAATTTATAATGTTTCACAATTACCAGTAGAAGATATGTCTTAGATCCTGGTTTCTTGACCACTGGGTGCTATTAAGTAGCCAAACTTGATACCGAAAAACAGATGTTAAGGTCCATTTGGGTTTATTTGACCCATTTCCTTTCTTTCTTATTCGGCTAAGACTATTTTTTTTATCATCATATCCAAACTGAACATACGGCTTTGCACAAATTTGACGTTTAACCTCACAATATTCATTTTAAATTTGTCAAACGAGAAAGATATTCGCTCCTGTTTTGCTTTGTACTCTCTGGGATGTTTAATCAAGTACGGATGCCAGCTTGCTAATTTCTCATTTTGAATATCCTCAGGAACTAAAATCAGTATAGTCCAATCAATGGCTTCGATTGCGATCTTACTCATTGTAATATTAGTGAAAATATGTTGCACTCCTTCAGTTTTTCATTGAAGTGATGGGTAATAAGGAAGGCAGATTCGCTGTCATTGCTACAAATCAATGGTTCCCACATGTGAATATTCCATTAAAAACTAGATCAAATGCATTAAAAAAAGTTTTAGAAAGAACTCGTTACGTTTTCTGCTTAAGTAGCAGTCCATTCTACTGGTTGACCTCGCGGTACTATTGATAGCATTCTCATGGACTTAGATGTCTATAATATCCAGCACTGTCTCAGAGGTGATAAATATATGTTTATAAGATCTCCCTTTGTTTCAGAGGAATGGACCAGTTTGTGTCTTTTAATGATAGCATGGGCGGCATCATTTCGTACACATTAGATAATTTGGATGACGCTATAGCTCAATATGCAAGTTTATTTTTTGTCAACATTTGAAAAAGAAGTGTAGAACATTCGGATATCGTTTAACTCTTCTTGAAAGGCAACGAAATCAATTCGATTATATGCGCAACATTAATATGAGTCTTTTATAACAGACACTTCACGCACAATTTAGAATCGGTTGAACTCTTTTTTTCTTCAAAGTGTTGAAATAAGCAAATCTTCCGGAAGTGTGACGAACAACAGATGAAACCCGACTAAAGTTGGGACGCACCGTATGTGGACAACTGTTTGTGCCATGAGTGCTATATTTTAATGTGGAGTATATTAAGAGAAAACACGAGACACACATACAGACTGAGTGGATAGGCCTAAAATTGCAGTTTGGTTTGGGAATATAGTACTTACCAAAAGTCACAAATGCAATAGCTAGTACATATACTCACATTATCAGTCACCTGTTCATTTTTACTCAGATTCTAAACAAAGGGTGACCAAGAGTATGATTGAGAGGGATGAAAGAGGGATACAAACGAACACCACCACAAACAATCACTGGGGAAAATAAGGATTTTTAAGAATTGCATTGCACCTTAGTTGAAAATCCCTTCTCAAACGTTGGCGTGTACTGTCTCTTTGATACAATCATCAGCTCTAATATAATCGTTTGGATAGATTATGTATAGGCAACAACTTTTATGCAAAGTACACACACTTTCAAAGAAACAGCAGACTTTAAAAATAATAACTTATGTGTGGGGTATATGTAAGATCCAGATTGAAGAAAGTTTCGTCGTTTATTTAAGTTACAAAATGTATGATGGATATAAATTACTGGCTTATCTGTCACTGTCTCTGTCTGACGAATGCGGAGGTAAACATGCAATTTTGTGGAATTCCTTACCTGCATGTCCACGAAAATAGTCCTCTACTTAAGTAAAGGCAACATTGCAACACGTTCTATGAAAAAATCGAAATATAGCTGATCTAATGTTGATATTACTGATACAAAACACATTCCTGCCAAAAGTTTAGTCTGAAAATGTTTATCACTTATTAGAACAAAATTTTAATTAAAGTAATGGATGCAGTGTATTTCATCATGACATGATTAAGTGATTCACTGTATGCTCGTATCTAATTTCTCTTTTCGAGAGGATGTGAATAAGTGTTAAGAAGATTTATGTTTTGCGTGATTTCATTTTTAGAGGATATTTCCAAGAGTATTTCAACAATTACAGGACAGAGGTCATAATCTTTGTGTGCCGAAGAACATCTGCTTGTGTTCCTCATTTTTAGGCCAAGATCCAGAAATATTTTACGACATTTTGCCATGTTATTTATCATGTTTAGCAATATTTCACCGAAACTTCTGTGTGAAAACGTCATCCATATTTTAAAAGGTCATCAGCTCCAGATAGTTCGATTTTTGGGGGGTTCATTTAATTCAAACAGTCATTGGTATATAATTCAAAACGTTTTCCATATGATTTTATATATAAGTGTACTTGGTCTCATAGAAGACGTCCAAACCAATCTACAAAATAGCAATATATGACGCAGTTACTATATAGATATATATGCAGACAGAGTATACGTCCTGATACCAATACATTAAAATATTAAACTTAAGGTATACAATAACAGAAATAATGACAATAAGTAACTGTACTGTGCACATCTCATATTTACCTAACTATATATTGCACTCTGTCTAAACAAAAGTCAGGAATATTTATAACATCGTTTTGAGTTGTACGCAAACACCGATCTAAAACACTACTATTAAATTAACTTCCGGACTGGAATAGCCCACAAACAAAACTTGAACCTAGAAAGGAGAAGAGCAAAGGAAACGTATTGGATTTGCCGCCTCAGAACTCTCAGATCAGGTGGTTTAAATCAAGAAGAATATAAACCCGTGTCACTCTCCGTGTTTATATTTGTTTTGGAAGGGCTTACCTTTCTACGGTTTGCGTGCAGTTCTTGGTGTTTACATTTTTAGAACTTAACTTTTAATTGCCACCATATATGCATGATTGTTCTAATGTGCCGTTCAACGCTAATACATACATGCATATAATCTCAGTTTTAATTTTGAAAGCACGGCATCATTGGGTCAACTGCGGGCAAGTTATACACAAATAGTCATCTTGTCAAATTGGAATACCTGATTTTCCACCATGTAAAAAATTCAACATATGCAATTTCTTGCCTTTTTTTGGATATATTAGTAATTAATTAATTTTGACGTCACCATAACAAAATATTATGCCAATAAATATTCAGGTTACGTTTTATGCGTTTGCAAATGTTTTGTGTTTCTGTCGTCCGCCTTGAGAAAGGGATCCATAGATCTCAAAAGCACTTGACCAGTTTCTACGACTCTTGCTGCACCGTGCTTCGTCATGTTTGTTTTATCTCTCTCTCTGTCTGTATATATATATATATATATATATATATATATATATATATAGAGAGAGAGAGAGAGAGAGAGAGAGAGAGAGAGAGAGAAAGAGAGAGAGAGAGAGAGAGTTATTATACTGTTTACAGTTTTATAATACGTCCCCTTCAGGGAATCAAGCCCGAGTCCGCGACACACGGCCCCCGTCGCTTTGTCTATAGGCAGCAATTTACCCTACCCTCTCGACTATGCTCACATCCGCATAAAGGGGTGGAACATAGAAGTGAATGCAGGCATTCATGCGCAACAAGCACGATCGCAAGACGATCCAGTATTTAAGACTCCTCCGAATACATAGTCAGTCTCGATTTCTCTCAGAGAAATCCGGAAAATATTTAAATCAATATAACACTGGGAATTTCTTCGAAGATAATTAAAAGTGCGACATATTAAGTTGAGACGAAAGGAACAAAATGTAGACATTGATGCAAGATACGTATATTCTTATGGGAATAGCAAAAACAGATATTTAAACTTTTACAAATACAAATCTGCAGAAGATTAATTGTAACCATTATAGTACGTCACCCTTTAGTACATTAAGAAACAAATGTTTCATCACAGCCAAGAATAGTTTTGATTAATTTAATGTTCATTGTAGTTTAGGATATATCCCCAAAAATGTATAGAAAATACAAATGTGTCTCAGAAAACGTTTGCAACTGTACCTTCAGTGCAGTTTTCAATTTGCAAAATTCTTGAGATACTGTACTGGTTCTACTTTTAGAGTCACTGAAACGAAAAACGTTTCGATCTGAGATATGGTCATTATAAAGACTGAGCCATCGAGCTTACTTACAAAATACTGTACTCTATAACAACATATTAATAGACATGCACTAAGCTTCCAATTAATAATAGTCTGTATGTCTGTCTCTAATGTGGCATACGTGCACTTTAAAAACTACATTTATTGTTGCTAGGACAATGTCAATTAAATATAGTCAAGTTGTGATATAGCAGTGAATAAAGACACTTGTGGAAATAATTTTTCAGAGATCTTTCTTTCATTTATTGTGCATGGTAAAATTATATGCAAAATAAGATGTAATAAATCTTTGTTGGTCTTGTGCTACAAACTTTTACATATTGGTATGTAGGAATGTATTTATCTGGCTTCGAGAATCGCATACAGCAGAAAATGTTTCACTGCTGATCATTTATTGATTTTTTGTTGCAGTTCGCATGAACTGGGACACATCCAAAACTTCCGAGATGTTTACTGATTTTCTGTTTGCCGTATATGTTATTCTGCTTCGAATAATACTATGCATAATCGAGTGTTTATAATTTGGGTTGGAACCTTGTGATAGTTTTGTTCCAGGGATTCAGTGATATTCTAGAGCAGTAAATATACTGAGGGTGCTGGTATTTGAATTTATGGATATTTTTCGATGTATTGCAATTTTTGCATCGGCGAAAGACCACGCCGAAAATATCGTACTATTTATAGTTTGTAACTGTTCGAACACTCAATTTATTCCCTACCAAAAGACCTACAAATGTCCGCTGAATTGACTAAACTGATTTAGAGCCATAATAACATTTTCTCCCAAATTTCAATGTATATTCAATGATTGGAGATAAAGCCATTGTGTATTGCAAAATTGTGCAGGTTAACTAAAGCTTTATTTAGTCCATACAAGTATGAATGAAAGAACATCACCAGATTCTTACCTATCATATTGCTTTAACTCGCATTGAAAAATAAATACTTACAATATTTCAAAACAAATTTCGTGGTATGTCGGAATTTTGTCTCCCTTCTTTTTACTGATTTTTAACGAAATAACATTTATACAAGGTCCGACATCGCTATTTTAGATTTCGAACAGTTGTAAAGTGAGACTGAGAAATTGTAGCATTTTATATCTAGGTATTGTTGTTTAATGCTTAAACGGTCGTGATGTAAACAAGTTTAACCATTAGTAATAATAGGGCAATGTCATACATAAATTTATGACTCCTATACAATTATTTATATTGAGAAAAACTATAGGAAAATTGGCTTGCATATTAAATCCCTTAAATTCGATATTATCACTGAATAATATTCACAATGATCGAGTAATGTGGGAATTAAATTAAATTTAGTTGACATGAAGCAAACGTTTCTGTCATAGTTAAAAGGGCGTAAATAAAACCTCATATTCCAGACTTTAATGATCGCATTAAGAAAAGGAGTAGATAACACAAAAGAGAATAAAAAAAACTTGTAAGAAGAGTATAGAAGCATCATACAAGATGAAATAATCCTTACAATAACAAGATCAAATAGAGAGACTATTTTAATTGTATTTATGTAACACTGCTTGAGAAATAGCCTAGTCAAAGATTTTGAAAATCTTCTCATGCCCAAGCAAACATTTCTCGGAAATATATAAATTATTTACATAGTAGGTTAACTAAACCCTTAAAAGCCTTGCTCATGTCTGTCCAAATAAATGGTTCGCAAGAAACCACTGATCATTTATATCTCTTTTATACTGTTCATAATACAACTGATTATCTATTGGTCACTAAGTGAGAGAAGATTCATACAGCGAAGTTAGAGAATATTTGCATATAAATGGAGAAATATAATTTCTCAATTTAAAAATCTCATGTTGTTAGTGGCAATTGGACATGTTCATGTTGTTACTGGCAATTGGACATGTTCATGTTGTTACTGGCAATTGGACATGTTCATGTTGTTACTGGCAATTGGACATGTTCATGTTGTTACTGGCAATTGGACATGTTCATGTTGTTACTGGCAATTGGACATGTTCATGTTGTTACTGGCAATTGGACATGTTCATGTTGTTACTGGCAATTGGACATGTTCATCCAATACTCAGACTTAAGCGAAATGTGAAAACAAATAATATTATAACAATTATAAAATTATTGATATCCATTTTTATTATACACCTACCAATTTTCTACCCAAGAAAGAGCCAGAATTGTACCGTCATTTCCTACAAGCAGGAAAATGATACTATCTTTTTCCAAGTCCGTATCGCCATACTCTCAAACGAGGCTGGAACTACTTTATCCTCGAGGTTTCCTGGCGACAATAGCAGCGCCCCTAGCGACGGAATGCAAACACTAGCATTAAACAAAGCTCTCACAGCAACGTTAGTTAAGAAACTTTGCGTTATATGGAAAATATCTGAAAGGTCTAAACCATGTTTTTGTCAAAACAGCAATAAAAAACATTATTCCTTTATTTTGAAGTAGTAAAATATAGCCAAAATGTTCGTCTGAAGCAAGATCATATTCGGAAATCGCGTATCAAAACTTTACAGTTGTACAGTACAACCCATTTACGGAAATTCATAAATGGTAACGTTAGTGAGTTTCACGCATAATGGATGAATTTGAAATTATAAATGAGTAACATTCTCTGCAACAGATCTGTATCATCAAGTTCAACAACTTGTCCAATTGTGCTATAAATAACTGTCAAAATAATCTTGTCATTCCCATGTCATGTTTCCATCGGATCCTCTCAAAATGTTCCTACATAAACAGTTCAACCGCTATCAACCCGACCTCCGAAAGAAACTCCCTATGTCAATCAGCTGGTGAAATTTTCCATGATGCAAAAAATTTGAGAACTGCACAATAACTGTGAATCACATATATCAGTCTGCTGCATAAGGACATTTCATTCAGCACATACAAACTGATAGGACTGAAATTATGACAATGACCACACTGGCAGCAAGTGTCATCCCACCACTTTTGTTATCACTTTCTTGGTTTCCTGCACCAGCGCTGCTTCCA